>CM076578.1:77073375-77534979 GCA_034641835.2 Pinus albicaulis
TCGCAATTATTACAACCCGCGGGGAATGAATGGTAAAGAGGGAAAAAAATTCAAGGGGAATGGAAAAATCTGAGCTTCAAGGCCTCCCCAGGTAGCTAAGAATGGTGCTTGAGGCACACTAGGCCAGGGTGAGGTTCAGAGAGAGAGGCAGAGAGAGATAAGCCATTGTAATATCCCAGAAGGGAATTTTCAGCAGATCATGCCAGAAAAATGCATTCCTCAGGTATGAGGGCTTCAGCTATCATATCATATCTCTGAAAATGTTCAGAAACCAAAATAAATAGCAGAAGCAACATTTACTCAGTTTTTAAGGGCAAAAAGGTGGGGAAAAGTGAGGAATTTGGCCCTAAAATGAGTGTATAAGAAAATATGCGTAAAATTATGTCTCAAGGTTCTGGGATATGTTATAATAGGTCAATAGGGACTTCCATGTCGAATTTCAGCTCAAAAAAATCCGTTTTGCTAAGTTAAACAGTTCCTCCTTCCCGACTAGTCAATAAAAACCCTGATTTCCCAAGACTTTGAATATGCAGAAATTTTCTGAAGCAAAGGCAGATTTTTTCTGAAGGAATAAGATGTAAAATAGTATGGCTGATCAGATAATGGGTTTAGGGACACGGCATAGGCATTCAGCAAGGTTAAACAACAGTTTACATAGAAAAACCCTCAAGGATGAGGTGCCGCAAGACAAGAGATGGATCCAGAAATACTTCAGCGTTTTATCCAGGAGTTATGAGACAAGAATATGAGTGTATATATCCAATAATGTATAGCAGCAAGGAATTTTACAAGCCTTGAGGAAACAACCTCTCAAGGAAAGCAATCCAACCCTCGACAACACATGTACATGAACATAAAGAACACTGCTATTTCTGCATAAAACCAGGCTATGAGAGAAAACACAGTCTATGATAGAATGCTGCTCCAAAATGACATAAATACATAGATATGACAGTATAAGGCCCAAATACAGTAGGGGAGCAAATCTCTAACCCTTATAAGCAAGAATAACTCAATCCTCCAAGGGATTGGCTGAAATACACAATATGACAAAAATGTCGATTGTTGAGTTTCAGTTCCATAAGGCGAAATCAGTAAGAAGGCGGCGAAGATGATGAACAGCCAGGTCGCAGACCTCCCTCAATGAGTCTCAGAGTGGAAGGTTGATCTTACACATGAGATACATCTTCCTCAAATCAGCGAAAGCCCTCATGAGATGCCATGAAAATAACATAGTGGCCGAGAGGACTACGCGGTGAGAAAAACTATTGGCACCGGTGCCGAGATGCGCAAATCAGCTCCGGTGTCTCCCTCTCCAATCTCCAAAGGAAAGAGACTCTCTGCGGAAACAAGAGAAGGAGGGTGGTGTAATAAAATCTGCAGCAACACGATGTTCTGTTCTTTGCGAAATAATGATGTCACAGAGGATGATGCTAAAATGCTTGCCGAGCGGAGCACTTTCAAGAAGTCGAGGTTAAGGTGAGATCTCCTTGCCAGGAGACACTCGGTTGCACTAAACGGTGCGGCGGACGAGCTAAACGATCGGCGTGCAGGAAGACAAATGTCTCACTCAATAATCAATAATCCAATAATCTAAGCATGAATCAAATGAGGAGGCTCCTCCATCTTTTATAGTGTTCGTTTCCCTCCAAAGCCCAATGTAGCCTCTCTCTCTCCTCCACATCCTCATCCTTATCCACATTCTCATCCTTATCTGCACAGAAGCTTGGAGAAACTTTTAGAGTGTACATAGGCCCCCTCCTCCATGTGGTGTTGGGTCCCCCTTGACTCCCACTTAAGTCACAACGTTGTGCTACTAGGTGGATGTCTTATTTCATTTAAGTGAGTTTAGACCCTCTTTACTCACTTTTTATTTACTTACAAACTATAGGTGGCAAAATAAACAAAATAGAATATTCCAAGTTGCTTTAGCCATAAGAGTTAGGAATATTACGGCCATTGAAGGTGTAGGCTTTAACCCGGTCGTCGGGCTTGAACAGAACCAAAAGGTGATTAATGAAGCAAGGGGTGATTGGGAAGAGCACGTGAGACAACTGAAAGTCAAAAAAGAAACAACGAGAGGATTAGGAGAACGCTTGCACAGGAAAAAATCGCTATGAATTGGCTTGTGAAGGTGTTGGAAGCTAAAATCCACGCGAGGTCGATATTTCCCCGCGACCCTTTGTTTATAGGGGTTAAACGTAATGATCATTTAATGCAGGTCGTTAGGTCACAAATCTGGGCTGGTTGATGGGATATGCGACCTTGCGACTTCGCGATCTGGAGGTTTCTAGGTCGCTAGGTCACACAGTCGCAAATGTGAAGCTTTAGACCAAAATGTGACCTCATGACCTTGCGACCTAGGGTTCGTGAGGTCGCTAGGTCGCATGGTTGCAAGATGTTTGATATTATGAGTTTTGCGACTTTGCGACTATGCGATAGCTTTTTAGAGACCAAGTCCTGGACTAGACTTTGAAGGGATAATGCATGAAAAAAGGAACTTTCTCGAGGCTCAAGGATGAGGGCGCATTAGACTTACTTATCCCAAAGAGGTCAGGGGCTCCAAAATTTTAAGATGGGACCAATTTTTGGAGGGTGATGTAGCGGCTACAACACAAGGTATAACACTCTCCTCTTGTAAAGACAGGTCTTGGATATATCGGAGAATCATCTCAGTCTTCAGCACCAAGCTATCTAAATGTAGCTAAAGCCATCTAGCAACATTTTTTCACTCAGCAAAAGAACAAAGAGACCACCCAGGTAAAGCATGACCACTTCAATTCAAGGAAGAACAATAATAGAAATATCAATCAATAGGTAAACATAAATAGAAGGTTTCATGATCACATAAATTTATTCTTTAATGGAAGATGTTTCTCATGTCATAATTTTGGTCATAAAGTTGTACAATGTATTGCATACAAAACCATCATGACTAGAGAATCTAGAAAGAAAAGAAATGAGACTGGAGTAAAGAAGAATACTTACAACAACTTTTCTCCTCTTTAAGGTGAAATTGAATGTTCTTATTGCAATGACTTTGGACATGAAGAATCTGAATTCAAGAGAAAACTTTAGCCAAAAGAACATATACCCACAAATTCCAAGGTATGGAGAAAGAAGGACTCACAAGTTGAAAGTTGTGGCATAGCATTATTTGCAGAAGGAGAAGAAAATAAATGGTACGTTGATAGCGGATGCTCAAAACACATGACATGTGATAAAAATAAACTTCTTTCGTATAATGCTTTAGAGAAATAAAAGAATGTTACTTTTGGAAATGACTCCTGCTATCATTAAGGGTAAAGGTTGTGTGTTTCTAAAAGAAAATGTTAAAGCTAACAATGTTATGTATGTGTATGGGTTAAAGCATAACTTGTTGTGTAAGCCAAATGTGTGATCGAGGAAATGAAGTTGTCTTTAGTTCAACAGAATGTGTAGTACGTCCACTTGACACAGGAAAAACAATAATAAAAGGAACTAGGACACCAAGCAATCTGTATATATTGAAAGGTGCCCAAGAGCAATACTACTTAGGTAAATCTTCATAAAATTGGCTATGGCACAAAAGATTGGGACATTTGAGCTTCTCTCAAATAATCAAATATAGTAGACTCAAAGCTATTTGTGATCTTCCCAACATCACTCTGCCTAAAAGTACCATATGAAAATCATGCCAATTTGGTAAGCAAACCAACGTGCTATTAAATTCCAAAGTGGGATCAGAAATTAAGCCTCTTCAACTTACACATACTTATCTATGTGGTCCTGTAAGAAAAAAATCACCTCATGGAGAACAATACTATATTATATTTATTGATGATTTCTCTATAATGTGTTGGATCAGTTTATTAAAACATAAAGATGAAACATTTGAAAATTTTAAGATCTTCAAAGCTCTGGTTGAAAATGAATTAGATCTAAAAATCAAATGTCTTAGATATGAATAAGGAGGAGAATATATATCAGATGAATTCTTTGATTTCTATGAACATCATGGCATAAAAAGAGAGTTTTCTGTAGCTAGAACTCTACAACAAAATAATGTGGCAAGAATAATGAATAGAACAGTTCAAGATATGGCTCATGCTATACATGATGAATCTGGGACTCCCAATACATTTTGGGGAGAAGCAACACATGCTGCAGTAAATATTCTCAACAAGGCTCATGTTCATGTGAACAATGATAAAACTCCTTATGAACTCTAGTATGGTAATCTTCCCACTGTGAAGCACTTTAGAGTTTTTGGAAGAAAATTTTTTATCAAGAACAATGATGAAAAACTTGGTAAGTTTGAGCCTAGATAAAATGAAGGAATATTTCTTAGTTACTCTTCTAGAATTAAAGCATATAAATGTTATAATAAAATACTTTGGAAGATTGTAGAATGTATTGGTGTTGTAATTGACGAGTCTCTCACGGCTCCTAAAAGGAAAATAGTAAAAAAAAACGAAGATGATGAAGATGTATATATTCCCTCATAAAATAACAACAATATAGAAGGAGAACCAAATGAAGCACTGGAAGAAGATATATCAGAAAAGGATCCATCTAAGTATGTTCAAAAGAATCATCCAAATCTCAAATTCTGGGACAAAATGGATCACGTGTCCAAACAAGAAGAAGTCTTGTAGGATCCCCTAGCTATCTTGCTTTCTTATCTTCTATTGAACCTCAGAATGTAAATCAAGCTAGTAAATATGAATGTTGGATTCAAGCCATGAATGAAGAACGTGATCAGATTGAAAAGAATCAAACTTGTGAATTTCTTCCAATACCTCATGATAAAAATTTTATTGGAACAAAATGGATATTCAAAAACAAGTGAAATGAAAATGGAGATGTTATTAGAAACAAAGCTAGACTTGTTTGTGAATGGTATGCTCAACAAGAAGCGATAGAATTTGAAGAAACATTTTCTCCTGTAGCTGGACTTGAAGCCATAAGAATGTTTCTTTCTTTTTCAAATTTTCAACAATTCAAAATTTATCAAATGGATGTGAAATCTGCTTTCCGCAATGGTGATCTAGAAGAAGAAGTTTATATAGAACAACCAGAAGGATTCATTCTGGGAAATAATGAAACACTTGTTTGAAAACTTAAAAATGCTTTATATGGTCTCAAACATGCTCCTCGAGCATGGTATTATCGCCTTGAAAAATATCTTCAAAAACAAGGTTTCACAAAGGGATCTACTGATAGTAACTTATACACAAAAAATGACAATGATAAACTATCTGTTATTGTTGTGTATGTTGATGACATCATTTTTGGAAGTAATGAAGAGTCCATGAGTCAAAAAATTTCTTCTGTTATGTAGCAAGAATTTGAAATGTCATTACTTGGGGAACTAAATTATTTTCTTGGCTTACAAGTGCAACAAGAGACAAATCGCATATTTCTATCACAAATAAAATATCTCAAGAAAATTTTGAAGAAGTATGGGATGGAATACTGCAAACCTGTGAGTACTCCAATGGTAACTAGATGTAACCTCAGTTCTCATGATAATTCTCCCATGGTGAATCAACTAGAGTATATATCTATGATTGGAAACCTTCTTTATCTAACCGGGACAAGACCAAACATTATGCATGCATTCGGGATTGTTGAAAGATTCCAAGCTAATCCAAAAGAGTCACACCTTTAGGATGTAAAAAGAATATTCAAATATCTTCAAGGGGCTCAATACTTTGTTCTATGGTATTCAAAGAATGTTGATCTCACTCTTCATGCTCACACAGATGTGGATTGGGCTGGAAATTTTGATGATTTAAAAAGCACTAGTAGTGGTGCATTCTATATGGGGCCCCGATTAGTATCTTGGTTCAGCAAGAAACAAATTTCTATTGCCTTATCTACAACAGAAGAAGAATATGTGGATGCCGCATCATGCTGCACACAACTTCTTTGGATTATGGAGACATTACATGATATTCAAATCAAATGTTCATTTCCTATATCCATCTTGTGTGATAATACAAGTGCCATTAATATCTTAAAAAATCTTGTTATGGATTCCAAGATCAAGAACATTCCTATCAATTATCACTTCTTATGCAAACAAGTGCTTGAGAAAAAGGTTAAATTGTAGTATGTTCTCTCCAAAGAACAAGTTGCTGATATAATCACTAAACCTCTTCCCAGGGAAGCATTCTAATATCTCAGACAAAAAATGGGAGTTGTCTCTGCCTCTCTTACAAATTATTCTTAAATATCAGAAGATTAAATTCGGTACGCCAGTTGTATAAAGGAGAATTGTGTATATAAGCGTGTTTCTGTGCATAAAACCACATATGGTTTGGTTGAAAGAATTTCTATGGATCAGATTTCAGTGTAGTCAATGGTGGAGTTGGGTAAACTCTGTTGTTCTGGTTTTTTTCTTACGTACCTTTCCTTGATTTTTCTCCTTGATGACTTTTTTGTTGAAGATGTTCAGGATGCACAAGTTTAGGGGGAGCACTTGCCTTGATGAAAAGAGTGCATTGTTGGCACCATGTTGGTTGTCGTTATAATCTCCTATTTGAGATTCTTTGGTATTGGATATAATCAAAATCATCTCTGTTATTTGATGAAAATTTCATGTTGAGACCTATGGTGTAAAATTGTTATGTTGATTCATGTAAGGACTTGTTTAAATTTATAAACCCACTTGGTTGGGTAGTTGAGTCAAATATGTAATTCCACTGGTTGGATCATTTATGTAAGTATGATTCCTTGGTGATATGTTTGGTCATACTCGATTGAGTTAAAGAGTCATGTATTTCATTAAAAATTATGTACACATATGCTCAGGGGGAGAAATTGTCTGCCCTTTTCTCTTGATATCAAAGGGGGGGAGTGTTTATTTTTTGAATAATGTTTATGTATATATAGGATGTTGTGATCAAACTCCATCCTGGTTGCCATCAAGTCCAAAGGGGGAGATTGTTGGCAATATGATTCTTATGTCTTAATATGTTGTTTTTGATGGAAACTCTCTGGAAAATAATGGAGTATATTTCTTCTCGAAAAGCACAGGATTTTGCAGAATGACTAACAGAAGAAATGTGTAAAGTCCAACAAAAGTTGGTTAGTATTAATAATTAAAGGCTTTATACATGGGTTAGTATAGTCCAAGCCACGTATACACACAGATAAGAACGATCCAAGTCACGATTCCTTTTGCACTCTAAAATTATAATACTAAGGGGCATTACCATGGTTTTAGCCCACAATATTGAGCGTTGTGTCCTTTATTTGATTATGTCCAAGAATACCATCGAAACTTGTGTGGCTTTGGCTCATGGTATTAGGAAATGATAAACCTATATAAGGAGAAGAAGATCATAATGCAAGGGTGTGCAAGTGTAAGTGTTGTTACTGAATACTTCTCTCTGAAGTATATCTACATGGGATGGACATTTTTTTATTGGTAGATTTGAATCTATGATGCACCCTTGGATACAATTATGGATCAGGATCTCTGTAATTAGGTCCCTATATAACTAGTATAGTCCTTTATTGTTTAGTGTAACCCCCTTATTGTTATTTTTGTATCGCTATAACTCCAATATTGTTATTACTGTGCCCTTACATTATTATTGTTAGGTCGGCTAGGATTATATTATGATCCCATGGAATCTTATATATAGAAGGAGGTTTTGTCATTTGTATCATCCAATAATTGTTCATTTATGTAATTTATTGGAGGTTTCCCCCTCAAATTGGTTGATTTCTAAGGCATTGATCTCTCTTTTCATCTATTTTTGGAGTTGGTTTCATAAAATTTGGGATCAGAGCTTTGGATTCTAGGGTTTCGCTGCTCCGAACAGGTCATCGTGGAATTTTCACTATAACTGTTATTATATGAAGGTTCAAAAGTTGAAATTTTTATAGAGCAAAGCCAAAATCCTGAGGAACGTCATGTAAAAATTTCAGATCTTGGTTCGAATTAGTTTTGGATATATGATCTGTGGAAGTTAGGATTTTTCAGGCTCCATAATTTCACCTAAAACAAGTCATCATGGAAGTTTCGCTATAACTATTTTTATACTAAGGTTCAGAAGCTAAAATTTTTAGAGGTCAAAGCCGAAATCCCGTGGAATGTCATGTAAAACTTTCAGCTCTTTTTACACAATATTTTCGGAGATATGATATGTGTAAGTTAGGGTTTTTTCAGGCTCCCGAATATCATCTCAAAGAGGTGACCATGGGAAAATCATCATAACTCTCTCTCTGAGCATCGGATTGGAATTTTGTAAAAAGTGTTTGCTAGTGCACATAATTTTGTTTCCTCTGTATCAATTTTAGAGCTGAAGGAGATAAAAGTGACATGTGGCATGCCTTACAAATTCTCTCTATTGAACTTGTCCATAATTAGGTCATTGTGGGAGATTAGTGGGCATAAATTTTCCTTGAAGAATCCAAATCAGGTCAGACCTATGGTATTTGAAACAAGCTTCAAAGGCTACTACAGGGCTAAATTTCAGATATTGAAGATCCACAATTACAGATATAATTCAGTTTCATTATCGAGCTCCATAAAAGAAATAAAAAGGTGTGTATTTTTTTTTAATTTCATAAGTCTTGTGTAAAAAATTAGTTTGAATTGATTCCAAGGGCATATTGTAGAATAGATATCACTATTGGGTTCCAAAATGCCCCCTAAAAGTAATTCAACATCCATTAAGCATTTATAAGGCTCTACTATGACTCATGAAGATGAAGAACTGCAACATGACATGTCAAAATTACAAGAGAAAGTGCACCAAATTTTTCTCTCGCAAAGAGAAACAAAAAATGAAACAGAAGTTTTGAAGAAAGACATGGAAGCTAAGATGGATGTTTTGAAGAAAGGCATGGAAGCTAAGATGGATGGCATGGAAGCTAATATGGATGACATGGAAGAAAAAAAGAAAGACAACAGGAAAACATGAGTTTCCTAATGGAGAAAAGATAGTAGAGGAAACTCATGATGAGACCAAAATAAATGTTAATCGTGATTTTATAAACTCTAATGTTGGATGGAAGAACCACCATTTTTCAAAGATGGATATGAGGAATTTTGATGGCAAGATCCCGTAACATGAATACTACATATGGAGTAATATTTTGATCTCAATAATGTTCAAAACACACAAAAGGTACGTATTGCAACTGTACATTTAGAACAAAATACATTTGTATGGTATCGATGGCTTTGCCCCGTAAAAAAATTGTCACTTGGTCAATTTTTATGGAGGAAATGATAGGACATTATGAGGATATAGAGAGCGGCACCTTATTTATCCAATTGATAAATCTCAAACAAAAGGGTTCACTGGTGGAGCACATTGAGGACTTCCAAAAATTAAATATAAGGGTAACTCATATTCCAGAGGAACACATGATTGATGTCTTCATAGGGACTTTAAAGGATAACATCCAACATGAAGTTCACATTTGGAAACCTAATTCATTGGAGAAGGCATTCAGATTGGCAAGAAAAATTGAATGTAAAATTATTCCGACAAGGAAGCCCACCACTCACACCTATAAAGATGGAAGTTTTTCTACTCCTACACTTCCACAACCTACAAGGTTGACACCACAACAATTGGAAGAAAAAACAGCAAAAGGGCTTTGCTAGAGTTGTGATAGAAAATACACTAAAGGTCATAAGTGTGCTGAGAAGAAATTGTTTTACATAGATTGTGAAGAGGAGGAAGAAAATGAACAAGAAAATTCAAAAGAAGAGGATATACATGAGGAACCAACCCTAGAAGAAGAAGAAATGAGTCTGACCATATCGTGTGATGCATTGGCAGGTATTACCACTCCTCAAACTCTTAAGATAGAAGTACATATCAAGAAGAAAAAGGTAATAGTGTTGATTGATTCTGGTAGTACCCATAATTTTATTCATTGTAAGGTAGCCAAGGAATTGAATTGTTTCCTATACCCAGCACCAGAATGTCAAGTGATCGTTGCAAATGGAGGAACGATAAATTTCTCTAGAAAATGTCATAATATCAAGCTAACTATGGGGGAATATGTATTGAATATTCCAATTCTTTCCATTCAAATGGGAGGTGTTGATGTTGTGCTAGGAATACAATGGTTACAATATTTAGGGATGATAGCTTTTAATTTTCAAGAACATTTTCTTGAAAAATTTTTCGGAAGGAAAGGAAGTTGAATTACAGGGTATCCTAGGGAAACCGGGAAAGATAATAAGCTCTAATGTCATGAAAAAACTTCTGAAGAAAGAACAACGAGGCGTAATTACAAAATTATGGTCACTAGAAGTTGCAACATCAAAATCATATATTTCTCCAGATCTCCAAAATTTCTTCGACAATCATTCAAAGATGTTTGAAACTCCCAAAGGACTTCGACCTATTTGTGATCATGATCATGCTATTCATTTGATTCGAGTAAGTGTTCCTCCAAACATCAGGCCTTACATATATCTTTATGTCCAAAAGAGTGAAATTCTTTCTCTTCTCTAGTATTATTGGTGCACAAGAAGGATGGATCATGGCACGTGTGTCTAGATTATAGGGATCTCAATAAGCTAACTATTAAATATAGATTTCCCATTCCTGTGATTGATGAATTATTGGAAGAATTACATGGAGCAATTTACTTTACCAAGTGGGATCTTAGTTCAGGATATGATCAAATTAGACTGAAGACAAAAGATATTCTGAAGAAAAAAAAAATTGAACTCATGAGGGTCAATATGAATTTGTATTCATGCCTTTTGGCCTTACCAATGCACCTTCTACATTTCAAGGCTTAATGAATTTCATTTTCAAACCCTTCCTTGGAAAATTTGTGCTAGTATCTTTTGATTATATACTAATCTACAACAAATCTTGGAAGGATCATGCTCGGCATGTTCACAAGGTGCTCAAACTATTGGAGGAGAAACAATTATATGCAAAAACCTCCAAATTTTTCTTTGGAGTACAAGAGGTGGAATATCTAGGTCATATTGTATCTCATGAGGGTGTTAAGGTAGACCTTAAGAAAATTAAATTCATTAAGGAATGGAAATTCCCCACAACCATAAAGTAGTTGCGAGGATTTCTCGGGTTAACAGGGTATTATCACAATTTTGTTAAGAATTATAGGAGAATAGTAGCAACTCTAACAATATTATTGAAGAAAGGTGCATTTTCATGGACTCCTGAAGCAACTAAGGCCTTTGAAAATCTTAAAGAGGCAATGTGCCTAGCACCAGTCTTAGCTATGTCGGACTTCACAAAAACCTTTATTGTGGAATGTGATGAATTAGGAAATGGAATTGGTGTTGTTTTAATGCAAGAAGGAAGACCCATTTCTTTTGAAAGTCATCTAATCAAAGAAAAGTATTTATAGAAAGCTATTTGTGAGAAGGAAATGTTGGAAATACTAAATGCACTAAAGGAATGGAAACCTTACCTAATGGGAAGACACTTCAAGGTAAAAACTGATCATGATAGTCTTAAACACTTTTTGGAACAAGGAATATCTTCAGAAGAGCAGCAAAAATGGGTCACAAAGATTTTGGGTTATGACTTTGAAATCATCTACAAAAAAGGGAAGCTAAATGTTGTCGCGGATGAAGAGGTGGAAGAATTTCTTTGTGCCATTTCTATTATCCAACTAGATTGGATAACTAAAGCATGGGATGAATGGAAGAAGGATGAAGAAGTGTGGACACTGATTCAAAAGTTGAAGCAAGATACTAGTACATTTGATACATTTAATTGGAAAAATGATTCCTTGTGGTACAAAGGTCGCTTATATATTTGTAAGAATTCCCAACTAAAACAAAATATTCTTTTGCAATTGCACACTTCTCCTTTAGGAGGACAGTTAGGATTTTTAAAAACTTACCACAGGGTGAAGAAAGAACTTTTTTGGGATGATCTTAAATCTGATATTCAAAATTTTTTGGTGAAATGTTTGGTTTTCTAGAAAAATAAAGTTGATACAATTAAGACCCTGAGTATTATACAACCTTTATCCATTCCAAGTCAACATTGGGATGAGACTTCAATGGATTTTATCACAGGTTTACCTAAGTCTGAAGGAAAGAGTGTCATCATGGTGGTAGTTGATAGACTTACCAAGTATGCACACTTTTGTGCATTATCTCATCCATTTAAAGAAAGTACAGTTGCTACTGCATTTATGGAAACAATTCAAAAGCTACATGGAAACCCAAACATTATTGTAAGTGATAGAGATCCCATTTTTACTATAAATTTTTGGATGGAATTATTTTCTTGTTTGGGTATTCAACTAGCTCATAGCTCATCTTATCATCCTCAATCCAATGGTCAAACTGAGATAGTGAATAAATTTTTGGAAGTATATCTTCTTTGTTTTGTATCTAATAAGAAAACACAATGGGTCAAGTGGTTACCTCTCGTTGAATGGTGGTATAACACTTCCTTCCATATTGTAGAAAAAATGACCCCATTTATGGCACTTTATCATTCACCGTCCTTCACATCATCTTTAAGAGAAAATTCTAAGGTTCAAGCAGTGGAATATCACATCGAGCATCAACAAGAAGTTCTCCAACTCTTAAAGGATAACCTAAATTTGGCACAAATCGAATGAAACAACAGGCAGATCAACATCGCAGTGAGAGAAGTTTTGATGTAGGAGAGTCAGTATTTTTATGCATACAAAAATATTTCCCTCAAGAAAGCTAAGAAGGATAATAATTTATCGCCAAAGTACTATGGTCCTTACAAGGTGTTGCTAAAGATTGGTACTATGGCATACAAATTGGAGCTTCCTTCGTCTTCGTGAGTGCATCTAGTTTTCTATGTTTCATGCTTAAAGAAGGTTATTGGTGAAAAACTTCTAGTTCAAACAATATTTCCAGAACTTGATGAGGAAGGAAAAAACATATTGGAACCTAAAGTAGTCATGGAAAAAAGAACTCGACAGTTACGGAATCGATCAATTTTAGAGTATCTCATCAAGTGGGAGAACTTACCTACTGAATA
Source organism: Pinus albicaulis (assembly GCA_034641835.2). Classification (NCBI taxonomy): domain Eukaryota; kingdom Viridiplantae; phylum Streptophyta; class Pinopsida; order Pinales; family Pinaceae; genus Pinus; species Pinus albicaulis. The sequence goes on from CM076578.1 coordinate 77,086,353, forward strand.
TTCTACATGGGAGGATGAGAATTTTATACGGAGGCATCTAGAGCTACTCAAGCATTGAGGACAACACTTTTTTGAAGGAGAGGGGTATGTTAGGTCCCTGTATTACTAGTATAGTCCCTTATTGCTGTTAGTGTAACCCATTTATTGTTATTGTTGTACACTTGTAACCCAAATATTGTTATTATTGTGCCCTTAAATTATTATTGTTAGGTTGGCTAGGATTATATTGTGATCCCATGGACTCCTATATATAGAAGGAGGTTTTTTCATTTGTATCATCCAAGAATTTTTCATTTATGTAATGTATTAGAGGATTCCCCCTTGAGGTGGCTGATTTCTAAGGTGTTGATATCTGTTTTCTTCTATTTTTGGAGTTGGTTTCATAACAATCTATAGATCTAAAATGAATATGTACTTTCATGATCTATTTATGCTATGTTTGGATCTGTAACCTGGCGCATGTTTTCTAAAGTTAATTAAAGAAATCTGGGTAAGTCTGCAGATCTGAATCTTTCTGCAGTAATAATATCTACAGATCTATATGCTAGTTCATCTCGATGAAAGCGCGTATATACACAACTTTGTCTCAGATAAAGCACATATTGATGTTAGGGTTTTCTAAAGCTTGCTGAAGAGGAAATTTGTTTATTAATTCTATATTTTTGATGTATGTCAATGAAGTCTATCTGGGTTGTTTGAATATTGTATATGTTGCTAAGATGAAAATGTACAAATTTGATCAATGAGTGATTAAATGTGATTAAGGATGTTGATTTAACAAGGGTTATGCAAATCTAAAAAGATATATGTCTGAAAGCCTTAAACCTGGTTCTGAGATTGATCATTTTCTAGAAATTCAGTATTCACATATATATACGTAGGTTGGTGTGAAGGAAAGAACGTATGAATGCGGGTTCAGTAAAGTGATGTAGAGTATTCTTTTTAAGATAATGAATGATCAGGGTTGAGATTGATTCTACATGCTGATTCTTAAATCTGGTTTATTCTATAATATGGTTATAGTGATCCCTCTGTTTTGATTGAATTTTGGGTTGAGTTTATTGGTTTTTATCTTTATGCTGAGTTGTGTAGAATTTGTGGGATCCAGTGTCAAAATTGATGAAACGTGGTCTGCAGTGGTTCTGAGGGTTGAAGCCTTTAGTATATAAGTAGAAGCTGGTGTTTTTGATGAGGGGGTTGTATCTCCCTTCCATTAGTGGATGGTAAACGAGATCAAGGGGTTGGAGCTCCCTTACAGTAGCAGCTGAAGAACAAGATAAGGTTGCAGCCTTCTACAGGTAGATGCCTACATATTGATATAAGTATGCATCAATACAATATTGTAATAAGTTCTCCTTATAATAAATATTGAAGACAGAGATGAGAACAATGGTGTTTTTCTCTCGAATTGGGTTTCCACCTTAAATTCTGGTGTTCATGTGTGTTGCTTACTGTACATGTGGCCAATATTCTTACTGATCCAGTGGCCAATATTCTTACTGTACATGCTTACTTCTTAATAAACATCTGATGAATCAATGATGCACTGATATAAGTAAATAATTATCCGCATAATAATATCTCTGGACATACGCAAGTTTTCTTTAGGATAGTCACGTGTATACACTACTTGGGTTCATTAAATTTGCGTATAGAAATCAGTAAATAAAATGTAAAAGTTAATAGTGAGTTATAAATATCGATTCACCACACCCCCCCCCCCTAGTATTTTCCCCAACACTTCTAATCATTTTTGGCATCTCAATGGTAATTTATATGTTCCTTTGAGAAATTACCTAGTGGTATGTGTGATTTATAGGGGAAGTGACTTTTCAAGTTCTCATCTTTTCAACACTAGACTGAAGTTGTGACTAAGCAACGACATTAATCTAAATTTGGCCTTTTAATGCCAGAAACTCATTTATTGAAAAAATATTGTGTCTTTGTTTCTTTTGTCTGGATTTATTGTTCACATTCCCTAAGTCAACTTAGATTCTCAGAAATAGTGGCTCAGAGTGATGTAGATGAAGCCCTCAGGCTTATGAAAATGTCAAAGTTCTCATTATATGCTGACAAAAGAAAGAAAATTGTTCTAGATGCCATATCTAACAATTATTAAATCACAAGGGAAAAAAATTCGTGAATGAATACCATGGATTCTACTATGCTAATTCCCCAAAATGGATTTCTTGAAAGGTACTCTCCACGAACTGTATAGAGCATGAGAAATATCATTTGTTAAAATTTCATAATTAAGGTTTTTTTTAATGCATCTATTTGGGTCTCTTGCATGCATGATTACACTCAATCTCAACTAAAGGAGTGTTAGGAAGAGTATGCAACATTGAATGTGTGGCAAATTTATCCCAATATATTTGATATTCATTTTATTGATGCCTAAAATTTCCAACAAGAAAAAAATGTATCAAATAGTTTTAAAGTAAATATCCTCATTGTTCAACTCTTTTAGAAAAGATATTTTTGTTTTTTATATGTCCTTGAACTGATATGAAACTCAAGGTTGAGTTTCCTCTGGGAAAAATTATGAGGTTAGACGTGCCAAGAATTATCTTTTGAACAATTATTGCATGTTGACTTCCATGAACATGACACTAGGAAAACATTCAAGGGTTATGTTATAAAGTGTCATTGTATGTACTTATGTAAAAAAATATGTGTTTCCAAATAAAATCTATATGGTTTCTATTGTACACGGTTTCCTATGTGTGTCTTGCTTTCAAGTTTAACCTTAAACTCTTTCTTAAGATTTAATTTAAAGAAAATTGGTGGCCAATTCTCATCAATTACAATAAAGCTCCATATGAAATTTAAGTTTGCAACAAAGCGTGGAACTAGGTAGATAGCAAGGTTGAAATAAGGAAATGTATGCTCTGAATTATTTTTAGTTGCAACAATATTTTTAGGTGGAAAGATTTGAGAAATTATCCCTTGTATATAAAAATTGATGTCCTTTCTTCCTTTATTTAAAATGGTAAAGGAGGAACAAAATTATTACTAACATATCTTCTTGAATAGTGACATATTGTAAAATATGAATAGGTTTTCATGGGCATGAGACATGAAAAGTTTAGGAATGAATTTATTGTTTTGTTAGTATAGGTAGGCACCATATGTAAGTTTTACTTTTTAGATTAAGTCAAATGTTGGGAAGTTACATAGAAATGCAACAAGAAAATTTTGCAAGAAAACAAGTCGAACTTTGAGAATCCTTACACTAGCCATAGATTTTACTATCTCAGAAATTCAATATTAACTAAATTTAATCTTTAAGGAGAAGAGAAGTTGAATTTTAGTCTATTTGTATTGTTTAATGAACCAAAATTAGTTTTCTAATCATAGTAATGTATTGTTTTCTGATGTTCTTAATGAGGGAATGCATGATTCAAGGCATTTCTTGAAATGAGGCATAGCGGTCATACTATCACTGATTATCTTTTTTGATGTAAATAGTGTAATAATGGTTAGGTATGTTGCCAATTCAACATTGATCAGGTCAGTTGAGATGTTCAAAGTGTAAATTCTTTTGCGTCTAAATATTTCATGGATGGTATGATAGTTACTTCGTTAATTTTTGTTTTTTGTAATTTTTCTACTAGAAATCTATACTTAGCTCAGGGCCTCTTTCTCATGGTATTGTACAATTCGATTTTTCCCTCATGAATTTTTTCATTGGATTGGGCCTCTTTCTCATTGTTATTTTAGTCCTCAACATGAGTACAAATACAGTATTCAATCGTTATAATTGGTAGAAATGACGAGGAGCTTGAAGTTAGAGGTGTCATATATAACATTGATAACACAAGAATGTTAAGGACTTAAGAAAAGAAAAATAAATTGAACACATAACTAATATAAAGCTTAAATTAGTTCTAGAGGAAAATGAAAAATGATTCACTAATATAAAGTTCAAATTAATTAGAGGAAAATTAAGAATGGATCAGGCTTGTGGCAAGAGGGGGAACACAAAGCATATTCAAATACGGGGTCTCAAGGAAGCCTCTATACACATAAGATGTATTATTAGAGTTCGAAACATCACCACTCACCATCTTATTCAATGAAAATGTATCAAATTTGAAGAATCAAAGAGTAGTCTAAAAGTACATTTTTGAGCATTACATAGGTTCTTCAGTGGGTTGCTTACATTCTATTGAGACAAGACTTGATGTGATGGGCCTAAAAATATTGATATGACAATCAAGAAGAAAAACTACATGTATGATTAAAAATTGGGTGAAGTATACTTATAAAATAACCAGCAAGATCAAACAAAGAAGGGAATTAAACTTATTTTCATTAATAATAATCCTAACACATTGTCAAAGTCACTCAATATAGAATGGATTCAAGATGGAATACTCTTTGGGGAAAATGGGAAATGATTTCTGTCAAATGTTAGGGTTGTGAAGGGATCATTTATTTAGATATTCGTCATAATGAAGACAAAATAAGGAATGTGCACAATATCCAAGAATCAACTAGAATCAACTAGAATGGAATATCCAGTGAGATGTAGCTAAGCAATTTTCCTTGAAGGCTACACATTGCCCAAATTAGAAATCACCCAAGTTTCCAAGTGGTATATTCAATTAAATCAATGTTTGTTTATTTCCTAGAACATTTGATCATGATTTTGTTGCATCATATCAAGCTACAACCATGTGTGTCTCACAAGCATTTGTTTGAATAATGCCATAAGTTAACTTTCAAGAAATTTTTCATCAATTAATTATATTTTGAATGAGGAGAGGAATGGAGTGACTCTGTTATGAAGGTACATTAAAAAGTATACTGAATTTACTAACTTAACACAATAGAGTTTTTTAGTTTTCGGAGATTGTTTAGTTAATTTAATGTCTTAAATTGCTATCATAAATTATCGACCGGGGTTAGTAATCTTGTGAAGTGCAGGTGCACTATATATGCTAAAATCCTATCTTCCTTACTTCATTGTATATAATTTATATGTTGTTTTGGAGGGTTTTATGTTTTATCTTCAATGTTTGAATGAAATATGAAAACTAAGAACTGGTCTAAGGAGTAAAATGTAAACTTAATTAAAAGCCTATGATGAAATTAAGAAAGAATAACAATTGATTTGAAAAGAACTAAAAAAAAACTTGAGTATTTTTTTGTTTTTAAATATATTATATGAATGCAATCTAAAAGCAACATAGTAACATAATCTAGAATAATTTGATACTTGAAAAATAAACTTAAGAACACAGAAAAGGAAATTTTTAATGTTAATCTAAGAAGGAAATTGATCTATGAATTATTCTAAAGAAAATATTCTAATAACTATAAAATTAAAGCTACAAGAAGGAATAAAAGGAAATGTAAAATTAAGAAAGAAAACTCATATAAAACAAGTCTATATTACATAAAAAGAAACCATGTTTAACTCTATCTTAGATTTTTTTTTGTAAATTGGGAGCAGATATTCACATTAATATAAAAACAAAATTTGCATGGAAGCTTCAAGAGGCTGAAGATCGTAATTTTTCTTAAGCGCAGATTAATTCTCGCCCTGAGGGAAGGAGTTTACAAGGGAGTGCTTCTAAGGGGAGAAAACAAAAAATAGGAGAGAACCAGAGAAGCTGAAGCACAGGAGGGTCCTGGAAAAAATACCTTTAGGTCTCAAATATAGAGAGAGATTCATAAAGAAACAGAAAAAAAAGATAAATGCAGAGAGATCAGGACCCTGGGGAAGGATGCACGTCCTCATCTTCATTCAATTAGTGATCGACGTTGATAGGACGGTCCGGGGTGCCTTCCCCCAAAGGCGGTGAAGCGAAGAAGGACCGGCCTCCTGACCATCAGCTTTGGGAGGAGCTTCCTCTTTAATCTTGGGACCCTACTATCGATGCTTTGCAGAGCTGTGTTTCAACATGTCGTAATGTGGTGAAGTGCGGTTGACAAAGTGCAGATGGTGAACCTCCCGCACATATGCCACAAAAATTTTCAAATAGAGAGTCAATTTTCTTCTCCAGCTCCTTGCTAACGCTGCACTGCTCTTGCATAGCAATGGCCAAGAGCATTTTTGTGTGCCATGGCAAGTCGATGACTTGACTATACAAATTCTTTTGGATTCTGGTGAGGCTTGGATCAAGGATCTAACGAAGGGAGGTATCCACCATTTCCGAGGGGATGGCTCTGCAGTGGCTATGGGTCTTCGTTTCCATCTCAAAAATTTTCCCCTACACCACCGAGGGAGTGTTGTCAATGAAGATGTGGGTGGCATTCATTGTAGAGGTTTCAGCCCAAGTGACCTACAGGCGGGAGGGGTTTGCCTATTATGACTAGTGATCCTGGCGAGCGGGGGAAGGGGGATTAGGGAGATGCAGGGCCATGGAAACCAGACGGAGATGGAGATGAATTGGGAGGGCAGAGAGTTGAGAGTGGGTGGAATTGAGAGAATTTGTGGGGAGGCCAAACAAAACAGAATAGTGGGGAATGTGAGCAGGGTGGATGGAATCTAAGGAGGCTAGCGAGAGGGGCGAAGGCTTAGGGGAACATCTGGAGCGCATGGAAGAGGAGTAAGTGAGAGCCTGCGAGGAGTAATTTCTAGGGGTGGGATCATACTAGGGTGGGAATTCCAAGGGAGAGCCTTCGTAGCACTCAGTCGTGAGATATGAGGTGAGTTTCCTTGTCATGATGACGATTGGTGATGGGAGGGGACATCGAGGTGGAGGCCTACTAAAGATCATTATAGTTAATACGGAGCCAAGCAGTTTTTACCATTGGCTCCCTAATGGATTCCCAATCATAAGAGGAGAGTTTTTTGGAGGCATTCACACCTTGATTAGCGAGGAAATCTCCCATTTTGTTGGCCTCTCTCCGAACCACCATGAAGGAGATACATCTGGCCTTAGCAATGCTAGCTTGAATTTTATGGAGAATTTTGTTGATGTGCCAGCATTTGGAAAACCACCCAACACTGGACCCTTCCTAAAGTTTCTTATAGTCTTGGGTAGCGACAGTGAAGTCACCTTCAACCAGAAAGGGCCAAAAATTGTTAAGTTTAGCAATAACTAGGTCATGAGCTAACGCTTGAAGCTCTGCGGCATTGTTGGTAGTGTGACCTATATTTCCATAGTAGATCCAAAGGATTGAGCCCTGATTATTGCGAAAGACCCCTCTGAAGCCGGTCATGCCTTGATTTTTCTTGGATGCACCATCGTGGTTGAGCTTTATGAAATTGGGTTCTAGAGGGAGCCAAATGGACAGAGCAGGGGATGAGGGGGAGGAAACAAAAGAAGGGAGGTGGGTGGGGAAGGGGAGATTGAGAAGGGATAAAATTCTGCAGTCCTCCAAGGATGGGGGGGTTGAGGGGTCCGAGATCTTAGTGTTAGCCATATATAATTTTTGTTATATCTCATGATGGCTAAAAAGGTTCTTAAGCTTTCAAGAAACGAATTTTTATGAAAAAATTTGTGAGTTCTTGAAATCCCACAGTGTTCTTTATCCTAAGTCTACCAATCCACTGAAAATATTCAATCAAAGCCTCTAAGTTTCCCTGCTGATACCGAAAGAGACTGTTTCCTAAGCCTGTTGCATTCATTTTTCCCACTCATTCTCACTTATCCAAATCCATCATTTTTCTTTGAAAAATCCATTTAAACCCTTTCATTTACCCCTTTAAACCATTAAAACCCATTTATAATGGTTTAAACCTCCTTTTTACACTTATCGGAATCCTTGAAAAGGCTCAAAAAACCTTCATTTTGGCCTTAAAAAACTCCTTTCTAGCACAACGCTTTAAGCGCCTTTCGGCTAAGCCCTAGCCCCTTTCTCCGTCATGAGACTAGGCCCCGTAACCAAGCACTAAGCCCCATCGGCAATCACATATCGCAGCCTCCCGATTCCTCTTTACCCCGCCGATGTCGCACCCTCGATAGACATTCCGCCGATGGAATTCTAACCGTCGATCTTCTTCCATCTGATGGTCTGCGCTCCATCGACCATCGCAATATTTCGTTCCACCTTCCCTTTTCTCGGCAATGTGCATCCTGCCGATAAGATCTAAGCCGTTGATCGTTGTCATATTCAACGGCAATCGGCCCCCCTCCGCTCCATTCTCATTCCCCCCGCGATGATATCATGACCGTTGATCCATCAGATCCAACAATCATCTCTCCTTTGCTTCTTCGCTTCACTCCAAACCATTCCCATCTATTCACTTTTCCTTTATATAATCTCCATCGTTGATCCTCCCAATCCAACGGTCATCACTCTTTCACCGTCCTCTCGCCCCATTTGTTATTTATGTGAAACTTCGAAAATATCCCGACCGTCGATCCTCCAAATCCAACGGTTGTTGCTCCTTCACATTTTTGCCTCCCTCTGCCCCATTCATTATTTTTTGTGCATCTGCGATATAATCTGGACCGTTGATCTTTCATATCCAATGGCCAACACACTCTCGTATTTCTCATTTCAGTCTGCAACATCCCCTTCTACCCACCTTCTCCGATAATATCTTGACCGTCGATCCTCCAGATCCGACAACCATCACATCATTTCCCTTTCAGCCCTCACCCCACCTTTCCATTTCGCCCACTTCCCTGCGAAAATATCTTCACCACTGATCCTCCAGATCCAATGGTGATCGCTCTTTCACCATTCAGCCATTCCCCCGCCTATATATTTTATTTTGCACATTCCTGCTATTCATCTCCACTATTGATCCTCCAGATCCAACGGTCATCGCTCTTTCGCATTTTCGCTGACCCTCTCGATCATTTGTGATTTGTGTGAAATTGTGAATAGATCCCAACCGTCGATCCTTCAGATCTGACGCCCAGGATCTTATCGTGCACCAGCTCGTCTACCCCCCATTTCATGCATTTTGAACACGAAAAAGGTGGTTTTGTCGGGGTTACGTGTCACCTCCGGAGCCATATCACGTTCACTTGGCTCAAAAGAACTTACCGCATGAGCCCTATGCGAAAACCATCCCCGATTGTCACAAAAATTCCTCCCTCCTCTACACTCCCGATTTCAAATTTCCTCCGCCTCTTTGCCTGGTTCCGCCTTCAAAACCCTCCCCCGCTTCTTCCTCTCCTCTACAATGATCCTTCGACAAACTCAAACCCATTTCAGACCTCTGAAAAGCAGTTTAGACCAAAAATTCAGGTTTAATGGCACCCGAGCCTGAAGGGCCATTCCATAATCAAATTTAGTAACTGAGGCCTCAGAATGACGATCCGAGGGTCTGTAAGCAAAGAAAAAGGGAATCAAGGGTTTAATTCCATGGATTAATCGATGTCTCATGAACATTGATTAGGTTTAATGAAACCTTCCGTGGCAACAATAGAAGACACCTGTGCAAGAAAATAAGACAGTGGTTAAGGCTTAAATGAAGTATAAAGGTTAAAAATCACAGATGAACATAAGTTTAAAGAAGTCCAAAAAGTGTTAAATACAACATGATGAATTAAGAAGGCCAAAAGCTAAATCAAGCCTTAAGCATATTTTATTGCTTAGATCAAGAAGGCTTAGGCTAAAGCAGCGTCAAACACATCAACACAGAGTAGTTATTCAATCATAAATATCAACTGACTCCTTTGGCCATTCTTTATCTGTAAAGGCAAACAAGCAGTTATTACACAAAAGAATATATTTTAAACTATCAGAACAGTTATTGTAGAGATAGGGTAGAGCCTTAAAAGTCAATCTTTTCCACCTATATTTATCTCAGAAATTAAGACAAAGTTATTTAAACAGAGAATTAGCTGCAGATATTATTACCTTATGCCCTGCGTGGTTTTCAAGGCTAGGAATGCATTTACTCTATAATTAATAACATTTTGAACCCTAGAAGAGTTTCACCTCCTCATTTGCAGCATAAATACTACATTGGAACTCATTGTAGATGTTGGATTTTGATGACTGATGTTGGAATAATACATAGTCCTTTGAAGCTCTTGGAGGGAAATTGATGTCTTGGAACTCATGCATGATCTGATTTGCTTGTTTATGGAAAGGATCGTTTGCAGTATCCATAGGCTTGGTTGATGGTGAAGTTTTCTTTTGTTTATGTTTTCTATTTTTCCATTATGTTTTCCATCTTAATATGTTGCATTAGGACAAAGAATTTAGATTAAGAAATGTTCTCTAATGGCACCTTAAATCTGTTTGTCCTTCACTGCCTTAATGTTTTCTTCTGCTAAGATACATTATAGAAATCATTTATTTCTCTCTAAAAAGTTCTTAGCTCATCCATTTCTTGAATAAATTAGATCAGTTAGCATCAATTATGATTCATGGTTAGCCCTGCATATTGTTGCCACTGAAATATTATGTTCTTGGAATCATATCTTTAAAGAAACTTTATCTAGGTTTGTCAAAGAAGTCTGTTTAAAATCATGCTCTTTTCCTTTACTTAGCTAAAAAAATTTTAAGGAAACCTTATAGCTGTAACTTTGGATGTTATATTTTTCTCTCCTTCTATGGTTATAGTTACTTGTGTATCTTAAATTTCTTTTTGCTCTAGATGATAAAATATCTGAAAGTTGGATAAGTTTCTTACCTTTCTAAGTTTTTATCTGAATGTTTGTCTTGGTTAATTATCTGTTTTCAGTCTGAAATAAATTGGATTAGGTTCTGCTTATGCCTTTGATTCTCTTGTTGTTCTTATCAATTTTCTAACTCCCTCAGTTTACAAGTATATAAAGGATTCGGTTTTAGCCCTTTATTAGTTTGTTGTTTTCAATATTTATGTCCATTTCATAAATCCTTCATAACCTTAAAATATCCACCAACCAAGTAAAATTGCCCTGCGAATGCTCTTAAACATCATTGGTAAACTTATTTGGACCTTGTTCGACTCCATTTCCCAATGACTTAACAATCTTCCATGTTTCCTATCTAAAATCTATCAAAGTATCATACCCAACCAAAAAACAATCAAAATACCTTGCACTTAACATCTAGCCTAAAATCAACCCAAATCAGTAAACAAGACATATCTTTGCACACATTGAGAGATCCCTCTCTGAATCCAGGAAGGCTAGGTCCTTAGATTCCAAAGCTTGGTTTGATGTTACCCTTGTCAATTTCTATCTCAATCAATCTAGCAAATTACGGGGAGCTAACACCTAGCAATGGAGACAGATTCACGCAGAGTATGTTTGATACGATGGAGGATTTGTTCTTCTTTAGATGCCTTATTTTTTAAGATACAGGATTTCTGCTCTTTCCAGAGAGCCCAACAGATGATTCCTGGGAGGAGGTTGAAGCCAGGTTGATGAGAGGTTGTGGGGAGAAGGAATGGCACAATTCGTCTAGGGAAGAGAGGATGGAATATGTTTTACGATCAGAGGCATTGAAGACAAGGTGTATCCTGTTCTAGATGATGGAGGTGAAAGGATAATCATTGAGGATATGACTGTTTGTTTCAAAGTCGGAATAGAATAACGTGCAAACAGAAGGTCCTATGAAACCCTTCTTTTGCAGATTGTACCATGTTATAATTTTCTTGTGCATAAATAACCAAAGAAATACAAAAAATTTCAGCCAATGATTCTTTTTCTAGAGCCTTTTCCACTTGCCATCTAGTGGAGCGAGAGCAGTATTTTGAAGGATATTGTAAGCCTCGTTTATACTGAAACGCCCAGCCACATTGGTGCCCCATCAAAGTCTATTTGGTATCTCTTATCTTTGAATTTTTTTGTTGTTTATTTCTTCTTCTAGAGTTGTCATGGACTAGTGATGTTGGATTTGAGTCAGCTCTTTGAGATCCAGCCACTCCCTCCAATTTGAGTTTACATAATTTTTCCAAAAGTGTTTGACCATGTTTTTTTTTAGTTTGTCCAATTTCCTTCTGATTGGGAGGAAGATATCAGAGTTTATTTTAGGAAATTGCACCCATGCATCCTCCCAAAATAGGGCATTTTTTCCATTTCATATTTCCCAAAAGCTGTGATTTTGAATGATTGATCTGTTGTCCCAAGCTTGATTCCATATAGGCGAGTCCTTAAGATTGCCTGAGAGTCTTATCAATGAGTTATGAGGCTGCGAAGGGGCATAATTGGCATTCCAAAGCTCGGTCCAGGGGGTAGTGGCGGTGGTGATCCAATGCCACCAGGTCTTGGCACCCATGACCTTGCCAAGAAGATATAGGTCCCTGAGACCAAGACCACCAACTCTTTTGGGCACACAAATTTTGTCCCAGGCTACAAGGGCCCACTTGCTATTGTAGGATTTTCCTTTCTAGAGGAAATCTTTTTGAATTTCTCTGATCTGATTGGAGATGGATTAGGGAGATGCAATGGTAGAGATCTGGTACAGAGGCATAGCTTGAAGAATAGAGTGGAAAAGGACCAGTCTACCAGCGAGGTTAAGGAAGTGGAAGGTCCAATTGGAAATATTTTTTTTGAGCTTGGAGATAAGGTGTTCCCAGTTTGATTTAGCTAAAGGTTTGTCAGTGAAAGGAACACCTAGGTATTTCGAAGGGAAGATACTATGCTGGAACCCAAGGATTCTAGTGATATTTCATTGCATAGAATTTGGAGTGTTAAGAAAAAATATTTCGGGCTTGGAATTATTGACAGAAGATAGAGAAAATTCATCAATAATTTTTCGAAAGGCGTGGAATTCTTTTGCGGAGGGAGAGCCCATGACGAGCGTGTGATCCAAAAAATATTGGTGAGTGTTGGGAGGGCTAGGAGGATAGAGGTTGAGGCCAGTGATGATTCCTGTAGAGGAAGCAACAGAGATGGAACTGCCAAGGCCTTTAGCCATAATAACAAAGAAGAAGGGGGAAAGAGGGTACCCTTGTGTGATGCCTCTTGAGGGGTTGATGATGGGGGATGGAGAACTGTTGAGGAGGATGGAGAAGAACACTCCTGATACCAGTGACATGATCCATTTGATGCAATATTTTTTGAATCCAAAGGCTACCACCATGTGGCTTATATAGTGTGAGTTGATTTTATCGAATGCTTTGGACTTATCCAGTTGAACCAGCATACCTGGTTTGCCTTTGTTGTCGAGAGAGTGGATGACTTCCTGAGGTAGGATGATACAATCTAGAATTTTCCTTCCTTTTACATAGCCATTTTGATTGGGAAAAATAAGGAGAAGAAGGAGAGATTTGATGTGATTGGCAAGGACTTTGGAAATAATATTGTAGATTAAGTTGCATAGGGAAATTAGTCGGAAGTGATCAAGAGAGTTTGCCTTGTCTGACTTGGGAATAAGCGCCAGGAAGGTGGCATTGAGGGAGGGTAGGATGGCTTTCTTAAGACGTGATTCCTCAATGATATCATAGACATCATCTTTGATTAGAGGCTGACAGGCTTTGTAGAAGTCTATGGTGAAACCATCAGGACCCGGGGTCTTGCCATTAGGCATGGGCTGGATAATAGCTTCCACTTCCGCCAATGTTATCTTTTTGAGAGGCATCTGATTGTGTTCTATGGATATGATGGTGGGAATATTGCTAGTGATTTTCCTGATATGAGCCTCATTTTCATAGTTGTTTTCCTTGAGGATGTTCTCAAAGTGCTGATGCAATTCTTCCTCAATCTCATTGTGGGTGCTCAGAATGAGACCCTGCCTATTTTTAAGGCTGAGAATTCTATTTTGTTTGCGGTGTTGGATCATAGACCTATGAAAGAAGGTTGTGTTCTTTCCCCATCCTTGAGCCAGCTGATTCTAGATTTTTTTCTCCATAGGGTTTCTTCTTGAGTTGCTCGGTCATCCCATTTTCTTGCAGCTCTACTTCCTCTTGCTTTTTTCCCTCTTTCAATCCATTGTGGATGATGCTTTGTTGGAGGGCTCACATTTTTAGCTCTAAAATATTTTTATCAGCTGCGATGTCTCCAAAGGTTTACTAGTTCCATTTTTTAAATTTATGTTTAATGATATTTAGTCTTTGATGGAAATTGTGCATCTTGTTGCCTGACCGAGAGAGTGTGATAGACCACCACTCCTTCATTATTTCCTGGAATTCTGGATGAGAGATCCAGAATGCATCAAACTGAAAGGCATCACTCTTTGGTATTTCAGAGAGTTTAAGAGCCAAAACAATCAACCATTGGTGAGAACCAGCCTGAGGTGCAATGCTGGCTTCCATTTCCAGGGAGGAGAGGAAGAGTTCCTCGGATATAAGAAAGTGGTCAAGCCTTGAGGCTATCTGACGATCGCTCCCTCTTCTGTTGTTCCAGGTGTAATTTCCATTTTTTGTGGGTGTGTCTATGAGGCCGAGTACATATATCGTGTCTTGAAAGGTAGAGGAATCAGAATCCAATCTGTAGAGACCCCCCCCCCCGCTTTTCCCCCAGATTAAGAGTCATATTGAAATCTCTACCTAGAAGATGGTAGGGATGGCCAAGGGGCCGAAGTTGATTCTTAAGACTGTTGAGACAAGAAATACACTCCAACACAGAGTGGGGGCCATAAGCATTGGTGATGTAGAGTTTTCTTTGGTGCTAGTGATTTGGAGGACCGTAGTGAGAGAATTCTTGGAAGCAATAGATTCTATCATATGGAACTTTGAATCTTTCCAAAATGTATCTAAACCTCCAGCAGTGCCAAAGGCTGCAATGGCCATATGGTTGTAGTTTTTTATGAATCATGATTGTTGTATGGAGTCCATTTCAAACAAACTACTTTTAGTCTCTTGTAGAAGTAGAGTGTCAGGCTTTTCTAAGGTGACCTTGGATTTTAAGATCCTTTTTTTGTGGGACTGTTGAGTCCTATAATGTTCCATGATGTGCAAATCATAATAATGTTTTGGGAGAGAGAGAGAGAACCATAACCTTTCCTTCGTTGATGAGACGACTACCGAGCTCTTGAAGGTGTTGGTTGTTGGTATTTCGACCTCTTTTTCGTGTCAGTACTTTGGTGATTTGGTGGTTGGATTTGAATTTTTCTTTGATTCCTCCTGCTAGATTTTTCCCTTTGGTTTGGTGTTCTCTCTGCTTCTGTAGAATTTGTTGTAATATGTAGGCTTCCTCAATTATTTTTATATGTTCTTCTGGTATTCCCTCTATTCATTTTTTGTTCCAATCCTTTGTTATTTTTTGCAGGTCCATGCCCATCAAGATATCCTCAATCTCCTTTTCCTTTGGCATTGGTGTGTCCTGACTGAAGTCCATGTCTATGTCATTGTTTGGTCTAATTGACGATGTCAATCAGAGTTAAATTTAATGTCAACCCGACAAGGTAAACTTAGAAGTACTTATCTAAAATATATAGATCTAGAAAGATTTCTAATTTTTCCAAGATATTTTAGTTCTCTTACAAGAAAACCTTCATCAAGATCTCTTCCAACAACTAAGATTCCTAATTTTTCCGAGATCTAAAAGTTCCATTACAAGAACACATTCATCAAGATCTCTTCCAACAATTAAAAAAACATAAATCTAACATTCCTCAAGATCCTAAGGTTCTTTTACAAGAACACATGAATTTTAGGATCTCCTCCAATATTAGAACATCTAACAAAAACTTAAAAGCTGAAATGAAACAAACCTAAATCTAATAATTGTATGAGATATTACGGTTCTCTTACAAGAACACTTTCAAATAAGACTCTTTCCAATATTAGAACATCTAACAAAACTTAAAAGCTGAAATGGAATAAAAACATAAATTAAATTATACCTAAAATAAGCATGCAAGTGAGGCCATGGGGGCCCTCCATAACTCCACAAGCACACCACTTCAAACGAGACTCAAATGTAGAAGAAAAAAAATCAAAGTATGATTCTTTATTTCAAAATCTCCATCATGATATACAAACCAACTCTAATATTACAAATGGAATTCTAAGATTACAACTCTCTAAATTCTAAAAGTACAAATGGAGGATATTGTACTCCTATTTATACAATGGAATGAGATAACAAACTCATAATGATGATCCACTAATCTCTCTTTAGTTCCATACATATCACAACCATCTATAAACATAACCTCCTTTTGTCCTTGATCTTCTCCATGAGATCATGATCTCTTATCTTATCAAATTCGAAATTGATCATTCAAGGCCACATAAAGTTGTCTTGGAAGCTTCCTTGGAACCTACACATGTCACAAAAACAATCCACTTTCCATATGTGAAGTAAAATATATTATTTTATAATATTTAATAAAGTATTTCTATTAAAAATGCTTGAAAATAATAAAAAAATTGGAAGATATAAATGAGACCCATTAATCATGAACAATAGGGAAAATGAAGTGACATGTTAGTGAATAATGAGAGATATAATGGAAGCACAGGTGAAAAATGTATGGTAATGAGTGATATTTGTATGACATTTTGAAGCCCAAAGTACCCCCCAACTGAAGCTCTTGCATGTCCTCATGCAAGCTACTACAATGACTTATTTGATTTGATTCTTAGATGAGCTTCCTTTAAATTACAAGAGGATTTGTTCTTGTGTAACAACCATCTTTCAATCATGGACTTCCTTTTAAGTTTGCACATCTTTTTATAACTTTTATTTTTGCAAAGCATTTGCATCTTTGAATGATTTTTTCTTTTGTTACAATCGTTATTTACTTTGTTGAGATCTCTTTTTAATGATTGGTTCTCGTGTTACAACCATTATTTACTTTGTTGAGATCAATCATTTTAAGAAGTCATTTAATATGCTCATCATTTTTTAGTAGTTTTTATTGTGGGAAGACTATGTGAGTTAAGATGTAATATGAATGAGAGAAAGAAAATAAAGTGTGAAATTCTCTCCCCCCCCCTCCCCAACTGATGGTTTTTGGAAATTTTTAATGAGAAAGGGAATAGTGAAATAGTGGAATATTTTACAAATATCATCATTTTAGCATCTAAAAATAATTTCAGGATTAAAATTTAGGAAACATCATACCTTACTTACCTAAAGAAGTGGATGAATCATGCATGTTTAGCTGCTGCAATTCTAATCTGAAGCTTTTTCTGCAAGTTGTGGATGAAAGATGGATCTGTATTGTCGTATCTGCTGCTGGATCTTCTTCTAGATAGTCTGATGAATCTGACGAGTCTGCTAAATATGACTGAAAATGTATAATTCTTGGAAGGTATACAAAATATAGAAGTTACATTCCCCCCCCCCCCAGCCTTATTTATTGACTTGTCCTCAAGTAATGACAAACTGAAAAACAATGAAAGGATATCTACTTCATCTGCTACAAAATATCGGTCTTCAAGTCTTCAATGCTCGATGGCACAAATCTTGCTATGTGAATAAATGTCTTATTGTCGAACATAACAAGAACTTGTTTACTTATTGGCCATTAATGAATGCCACTAGCCAACACGAGAGCTCCTACCATTGATTCCATTGGGGCCTAACACATATTTGTAGGCACGAATAAGTTTGTTGTGGTCGAGTCACCTACAAGATCCAACGAACATGGGATATTAATGTACTCCAATTGTTCATTAGAAAGAGTACTTGCCATTAAGGCATGCAAGCCTCTAGGTGTTTTTACAAAGATAATTAGACTCTAGGACTTTGACTCAATGATATACATAGAAGCAGTGTTTTATTAGCGGAAATGAAAGGGAAAGGAAATGACAAGGAAAATTAGAATGACAATAAGCTTGTAAGTGAGCTTCTTGGTTTTATTTTGTGGGTTAGGAATGGATGAAAGGAAATGCATGGTGAATGAATAAGAACTCTTGCTGTGAAAAATGGATATGGAAATGTCATGCTTTATGGATATACAATCGGTGGAATTCAAAATATTTTTCAAAAAGGGAGGTGCAAGGTAGTGGTTGTGGACATGGATTTGTCTGTAGAATTTTTCATGAATTTAGTCTTTGGAAGACCAATTTTCATCACAATGTAATCTCCTTAATGATCACTTGATTATCCTGTAACCTGTAAAAAAAACTTGGCAGAAAGAAAACATAAGTGTGTTCAAGAAGAAATGTGCATTTCCTTCCTGATTCTTACGCAAAAATTTCATACAAAATAAAACAGATTTAAGAAAAATCAAAGTTTTGAAATTAACTCACTTCATGATATTAGTATCAATCCATTCTTAAAATTAACCATGAAAATTAATACTGTTTTTTTGTGTTGGATAACTCATGTAATGTGCTCGGCAAAAATATTGGCATTAGAAAGATCGATTGTGTTCTGCATATTAGTATGTCACATAAAAACATTCAACAGAAAGATGTTATGGGTTTAATGCCAACTTTAAGCTATCGAAATAGGATAATCATCATCTATAGAATCCTCCAAATGTTTGATAAATCGATCCTTGAAATTTGTTTCCAAGTGTTCCATTTTTTATTTTCAGACCTGCGTGAATTTTGTGGAAATTTTTTAAATTTTTTAAATTTTGCACTTGTACCAACTCTTGCACTTTCAACCACTTCCTGTAATTCTCATGATTCTCTCAATTTTCATATCACCAAAATTTTGTTTTAATAAATGCCAATATCCTTCATATGCCAATGTTCACCCCTTAAATCCTTCAAAACAACAACTCTCACATAACAATTTTTTTATTTTTATTTTATATATATATATATATATAATTTAAAAAAAATGATAAGAAACATACCATAACAATAATAATCATATCTAATATAAAACAATATATTAATACAAACAAACATAACAACTAATTACAATTAACAAAAAAATTACCACTATATTAATATAATTATAACAACATATTAATATATTAATATAATTAATATATTAATATATTAATACAATCATAACAAACATTAACTATAATAAGAAATTATAGCTAAAAATATACAAATACAAATCAAAACAAATCAAACATTAACTAAAAATATACAAATATAAATCAAAACAAATAAAAATAAAAATAAATACAATATATAACAATAAATACAAAAAAAATTAAAACTAAAAATGCAAACAAACCAAAAGAAATGAAAAACAAAACATAAAAGAAAACTCAAAATATGTAGGATATTGGTGGTGTAATTCAACAATCATAGGTCAAGGATTCGACTCTGGTTAGACGTTATGACGGAGACCACAGATGATATTGTTGAGGAGATCCCTTTTCAGGCCTTTGAGGACACATTCAAGTTGACCTAATCTTTCAGGATACTCGCCTTTATTTCTTGCAGCTGCTGCGTAAGGTGGGCCGAGAGGCTACGGCGTTTGTTGAGTGGTACAAATCAGTTGGAAACGATGGATATATGGAGGGATCGACAACGCAGAAAATTTGTGGCACGCCCTGTTCACAATATCACACAAAAATAATTTAATGGAAGTGGCATGTCGGGTTCTGCAAAAAATGTCTATCGAACCACCTGTGCCAAATCACGTATTCAATCCACAAATAAATCAATCCCGATGTCTTGGTATTTCTCTCAACTCGTAGCATCGATACTAGCAGGAACCGAGGTTGGATCCCAACTCCCACGCTACCTGATCACTGCACCTGCGCTAAGCCACAGAACAATAATTTCTTCGCATGCAACAATGATTTCTTCCTCGGAATT
Source organism: Pinus albicaulis (assembly GCA_034641835.2). Classification (NCBI taxonomy): domain Eukaryota; kingdom Viridiplantae; phylum Streptophyta; class Pinopsida; order Pinales; family Pinaceae; genus Pinus; species Pinus albicaulis. The sequence continues at coordinate 77,105,830 of CM076578.1, forward strand.
TGAGAGTTTAGAGTGCGGTGAATCTCTGTGTATCAGGGCTATTGTTCTGAGACATTCCTCTCTACTCTGCATCTTCATGTTAATACTTGAGATAGCAACTACGTTTTCAACAAGCTTTGCAGTTCTCTTTACTTTTACAATAGTTTTAGCCACATTGCCAGCCTTGGCAATGTCTTGAATTTTAATAGCTGTTGTAGCTATCGTGGCTATAAATTCCGAGGTTTTATCATTGGCATATGCTAAGGATTTTCCCATGATTTGCAGACGACCATTATTGAGACCAAAAATCTAGCGGACAGTATAAAAGGGTACTCTTTCGATTTGTGTCCTGCGATTGGCACCTTCGAGGTTATGCAGGTAACGGTGGCACACAACATGCAAATATTCCCCATTAGAGAGAAATGGCAAGGCCGCCATTGGAGCATTCCATTCTTTCTCTTGCTTTCAACGCTCATGACGCCCACAGAACCATCCTCCATCGTGATCATCAAATTATCGATTTACTTTGAGAAATCCCACACAGCAGCAAGAAAATATAGTGAATGAATGTGCAACGGGGGACATGTGAATATGGTGGTCTCTCTTCAAGCCCGCGTGATATTATCATGTGCTTGCTTCACAGAAATTTGTTCATTGAATTTTTTATTTTTTTTTATAATTTTGTTATTTGTGTTTTTGTTTTATTTTTTTGTTTTGTTGTGTTTTGTTATTTTTTCTTTAATTTTTTATTTTAATTTTTTTTCTTTTTAATTTAATTTAATTTAATTTATTTATTTATTTATTATGTTTTTTCATTTTTATGGTTTGTATTTCAATTTTATATTTCTTTTTATTTTTATTAATGTTTTGTGTTATTGTGAAATCTTTTATTTAAATGACTTTTTTTTTTTAAATCTTAAAAAAAAAAAAAAATGGAATCCTATCTAAAAAATGGTTAGTTTTCAAAAAGAATTTTTTTTAACATATATATATATATATATATATATATATATATATATATATATATTATTATTATTATTATTATTTTGTGGGATTTTTTAGTTTTAATTTTTTTAGTATTTTTTTAAACTAAAACTAAATTTTATCTAAGATGATCGTTCGCTCATTCAAAAAAAAATTCTTTATTGTCATATCGCAGATCAATTTTCCAACAAAAGTATTTTTATTTGAAATAAATCAATAGATTTTCTGATCTTCTCGATCGCACGAAGCGCGGGAAGAGAGCATACTAATCTCTTGATTTGTTTTTATTTATGCAGGTTAGCGTAGATGGATAATAAACACAATCAATATCTGCGACAAAACCTCGCATTGTCTATACTCTTTCTCAAATGTCGCAGGGGCGTTTAGACTCTCAGAAGACAAAGCTTTTTGATAATCAAGCTCCTGTCTTACCCGTGATATAGAAACAAGGTATAGAAATGTGATGATGACCAGCTCTTATTGTGTCACTGAATTTATTCATTTATTCATGTTGATTTTTTTTTAAAATAGGACTAAAAACTTCTAACGACTTCTAATGACTTCTAAAAGTAACGACTTCTAACGACTTCTATCGATAACGAGCTCATTTTATTTTGCTAATTTATTCTATCTAACTTGCTTGAAAGACTTTTTATTTCCTAGGTAAAAGAATGCTTCCAGTGAAGCCATCTACAGACTAAAAATTCAAAAATGTTCACATCAAGATTTAAAATTTTTACGTTATGTTTTACAAGTATGTGAGTAACCTGTCTTATTCTTGGAGTTGGCGCAAGGTTATTTTAAAACCAATCTTCATTATTGTTCTTGATCTCCAAGAAGTACCTATTTAACATCTTCAAATTTTTCATCCGTGGATGGATTAGTGAGAAATGGGGGTTTTAAAATAAAAAGTAAATTTAAAATAACTATGTGTGAAAATAATGCTCAAACTTTGAACTCCCTTATGAACCTGATGTCACCAAGTTCCACAAATTAGTCCATAAAAACAAATGCATAAAATGATTACTAAATCCTTCTAGTTGCACTTCCCTAGCAACGACGCCAAAATGTTTGGTCTAATTGACGATGTCAATCAGAGTTCAATTTAATGTCAACCCGGGAAGGTAAACTTAGAATTACTTATCTAAAATATATAGATCTAGAAATATTTCTAATTTGTCTAAGATCTTTTGGTTCTCTTATAAGAACACATTCATCAAGATCTCTTCCAACAACTAAGATTCCTAATTTGTCTGAGATCTTAAAGTTCCCTTACAAGAACACATTCGTCAAGATCTCTTCCAACAATTAAACAAACATAAATCTAACATTCCTCAAGATCCTAAGGTTCTTTTACAAGAACACATGAATTTTAGGATCTCCTCCAATATTAGAACATCTAACAAAAACTTAAAAGCTGAAATGAAACAAACCTAAATCTAATAATTGTATGAGATCTTATGGTTCTCTTACAAGAACATCTAACAAAACTTAAAAGCTGAAATGAAATAAAAACATAAATTAAATTATACCTAAAATAAGCATGCAAGTGAGGCCATGGGTGCCCTCCATAACTCCACAAGCACACCACTTCAAAGGAGACTCAAATGTAGAAGCAACAAAATCAAAGTATGATTTTTTATTTCAAAATCTCCATCATGATATACAAACCAACTCTAAGATTACAAATGGAATTATAAGATTACAACTCTCTAAATTCTAAAATTACAAATGAAGGATATTTTACTCCTATTTATACAATGGAATGAGATAACAAACTCATAACGATGATCCACTAATCTCTCTTTAGTTCCATACATCTCTCAACCATCTAGACACATAACCCCCTTTTGTCCTTGATCTTCTCCATGAGATCATGATCTCTTATCTTATCAAATTCGAAATTGATCATTCAAGGCCACATAAAGGTGTCTTGGAAGCTTCCTTGGAACCTACACATGTCACAAAAACAATCCACTTTCCATATATGAGTAAAATATATTATTTTATAATATTAAATCAAGTATTTCTCTTAAAAATGCTTGAAAATAAATAATATTTGGAAGATATAAATGAGACCCACTAATGATGAACAATAGGGAAAATGAAGTGACATGGTAGTGAATAATGAGTGACCCATTTGACCTTCCTATGAAAGAGAGGTTTTTTTGTCCATTTCCATGTCCATGGTATTCTAGGTCTTTTCCTGCTTTGTAGTCTGTTCCCTGCTTTTGCTGTGTTGGGATGTTTCCTCTGGAAGCGTGGAGAGGATGGGATATTTGTTTTGCTGGGAAAGCTTGGGGTTTTCTCTCCCAGTGTTGTTTCATTTCCCTTGCCTGCCTCTTCTTCCCACCTTGATGAATCCTTGCTCATATTTCCTTCTAACCTGATTTTCTTTTGGGAGGGGTTGATTTTGTGGGCAATCTCTGAAGAGATGTCTATGTTCATGAAATTTCCTGCAACGGAAAGGTATATGTTTGTAATCCATTGTCTGGGTCCATATGTCATATCTGAAGTTCAACTTGATGACCTCTGGGAAGGCTCTAGATACATCGATGTAAGCACAGATATGAGCGTAGGAGATATTGTAATATCCCAAAATAGGGAAAATCAACAATACTGGGAATATCTTATAATATCCCAAAATTGGAGATACAAAAATACATGAACTCAAAATGGAATAGAATTGATAATTAACTCATAAAATGTGTATGGAACACATAGCCATAATATTAGAATCACAGCAGCAAAATTATGCCTGCATACAATGTCTCCAAGTGGGGAAAGCAACAATATTGGCCCCAAAAACGTTATTTCTAGAAGATTAAGTTATAACGGGGGAAAATAATGGCTGGATCCCTTATAATATGTTCTAATTCCCTTAAATAAAAAAGAGGAACAAAAAAAAAATCTCCTTTTACAAGTTAAATAGATCTTCCAACATCAAAATGACTTAAAAACACCCAAACCCCATGACTTAAGCTATGCAGAATTTATGAAGCACATGATAGCATTATTCTGTGAGGGTTTCTACAAAATTATGATAATAAATCATAGATATGGATCTTTACTGGACAATATGATAAGGAAATAAAGATTTGGCCTCTTTAATACATTATAAAAATAACCCGGCAAGGGTTTCTTGAGAGCATGAGTACAAAGAGAAGATCTGAATATTCAGCTCCAAAATAATGCAGTCTCACTACAAAATTAGATATAGGAAGATGAATAATAAAATATACAGATGAGGATCCATTCCTGTAGTTTTTCAAGAGAAGGGATGGCCCTTTCCCTAAGAAACTAGCTCAAAAATAACGGCTGAAACCCTGTTGTTGCAGCTTTATAAAAAATGACGTAGTTCCTGCAAGGGACTGCATTGTAGGAGATGAGGAGTAATTTGGCTAGGTGCCAAGATGTGAAATGAGCTCATAAATCTTCCTATCTGACATCTCAAGATAAGGAAGGATCCCTCTACTGAGAAACAGACCCGGAAGTGGTGTTATCAATCCTCCACTGCAACACCCTGCAACACAACACTATACTCTATAGAAATAACACTGTGACTGAAGGCTGATGCTTGGCCTCAAGCCTGTATGTGGAATAATTTAGTACAATACTCTCCCAAGAGGCCTCTCAAGGGAAGAGGTGTAATTCCTACTTGGGAACACCTGGTGCTAAACAACAGTGCAACCCTTCTAAACAACAAGAGGAAGCCAAGTCTAAATTGACCAATATCCAAAATAATAATATCAAAGCATGAATAAAAAAGGCTCCCATCCTATCCATATGTAGCAAGTGAAACTCTCCACATTGGGTTCCATTCATATTTTCCACCAAGCTCATGCAAGTTGTCCTCCACTCAAACTGTGTTGTTCATCAAGGAGATTCAATGTATCTAGACAACACTTTTGACGTGGTCAAATTTGACTGAATCAACATGATCCAAACCCTATTCACACACAACGGTGCTTAATCCAGCTGCTTATTCTTCCTCCTTTCACATTAGGAGTGTCATTATTCCTCCAAAAGGGGCTTATGGGCCTCCTTGCCCATTTATAAACCTACCTAGTGATTAAACCAACTATAATATTCCATTTAGATAAAGGATAAATTTTTGGAATATTATAGTCCTCCCATAAAACATGTTGCTTGTTTTCAAGATACCGTATAAGGAGAGAAAAATTCCTCCCCTACTCCTCTTGTGGCCTCCTCATCAATAGTTCCCACCACTACTCAAAACAATCTGCAATAATTCTGCCCTCCAATGTCTTCTCCCAAGTATGCAAAACCAAATGGCTCACATCATGAAAAGATGGAAGGTGTAAGTGGAAACCTTCTTGATGTCCAATGGCCTCCTCAAGGTAGGATTGATGACCAACATGGGGAATCCCATTCCCAATGAGTGACCCCCTCACCCATGCTATCATCCAAATGAAATGAGCCATTCTAGGTAGCTCATCAAAGAAATCATCAACCCCGAGTTTGTGCAATGTAGTGGGGTTGCATGAAGAGTTTAGATTGTTCCATTCAAGTTGTTTCTCTCTCCATTTATGGTAAGTATGGGGCTATTGCTGATCTTGGGATCAAATGACATGGCCTCCAAGAATGGCCCAAGTTACCCCATCAAACAATCCATCCATGAAGTGCCTCCTCCAAGAACTCAAGTTCTTCAAATGGCTTCTCACATATGAAGGAAAGAGGTGTGGTGTGGAAATCATGGTTTGCCCATTGTTTCTCCTGAAACATATAACATGTAAATTAGGGAGAATCATACTCCCAATGGGAATCTCCAACTCATCCTGGACTCTCCAAATAAATATTCCCTTGAACATAAGAATGTCAACAATACATGGAAGAAAAAACCAATAAAAACAAGTTGCCATATGAAAACCGAAGAGTACATCATAGTTCCACACATGGAACCAACACAGTGCATCCCTTGCTTGCATCAAAAAAGGTAATAAAAAGTGCTCTCCCAGCCACTTGTTTTCTACCACAAACATTCTATAAGCTAGAAACATGAAAGTACAATGTGGTGTCAATGGTGCACGTAAAAAATCATGTGGCTTACCCCACAAACCACTAACAAGATAACCAATCTCAATGCTGCAAGTGGCCTCAAGTACATCATCATATAATATGCAAGAAGGGATAATCCTTCTTGGTTCAACATGCTGCTCATATAAAGCAAATAAGTACAAAACATAATGTGAAATTATACCTTCTCCACCATGTACTTGGGACCTTGAGCTAGAATGGCTCAACCAGAATTTCCCCTCACCTCCAAAGAGTATGGAAGTGGCTATGACACCCTCTCTATCATCATCCAGGCTATGCATCTCTCCATATGCTGACATATATCATGCTAGATTCCCTCCCAAATGAACTCCCCTACAAAGGAAAGATATGCATCAAAGTGCATGAAAAGGAAGTCCTCATGTGCTGCATGTAGCAACTTCTCCTTGAGCTCAGAAGCTCTAGCCAAGAAGACTTTGCCATAGGAATATATGACCACATTATCCACCATATATCTATCATCTCCATCCGAGTCATCAAGAATCATGCAAGCACCAAGATCCTTGGAGTACTCTACCAAGAGTTAAGACCTCCAATATGGATCAATCCTCCCAAGAGACAACGCTGGTGATCTGGAATGAGATGCTCCCCACATGTTTTTGTCCTTTCATTTGACATCCCTCATGCCAAATCCATCCTCCAAATTTCTTCCATTCCCATCATGCATCTACTCATGCGCAAAAAGAAGTAGTGATCTTTGGAAGTTGGCCTCCCATGACAAGCTCCCATCCAAAAAGAATCCCCCAATCTTAGCCAATGTAAGCATGAGTGGCCTCCATCTACTCCAATGTATGGAGGATTTCTTCCTCAAAGGAAGTACCCTCTGTTTCTACAAATCCATGGAGCAGCTCCCTTGCACCATGAAGGTGCCATCCTTCATCACTACAGCAACTTCTGTCAGTGCAGTACATATAGTGAGAGTGGGTGGTGCTGAAAACGGGAGAATGTCTCCCTCCTCCTTGAGTCTATCCCAAACTCTTTGCGTTGTACTAGACTCCTCCAAAGTCTTCACCACTCCAGAATCTAAGAGAGGTGAACCAAATGGAAATATGTCTCTTACCAACTCCAGATCTGGTGGCCTCCCAGGTGGAATGCCTCCATGTAATGAGACATCAATGTCAAGAGTAGATTGTACATATGGATGGAAAATCTTGCCCTTGCCCTCACAGCGAAAACCAATCTGCCTCTTCTTTGAATTAGCTCTCTGAAATAGATAGGGGTGTGTGCTCCTTATCAAATGATGCTAACCTTCCTCCCTAACTTCTCCTTCTATCTACAATGTCTCACAATAATTCTTCTCATTGATTGTGCTTTGTCCTCCATATGTGAGATCCTGGGGAAATTTTTACAATAATACAAGAAATCTTCCTATTGGAGCATGTGCTCCTCCTTCCTCTACATGTGGTACTAGATATGCTCTAGATGTGACAACACTGTGGCCCCCATCCTTCTCTTATTCTTCAATATGAGTGGGATTCATCTGCTCAATAAGAGGATCCTCCTTTGAAAAGGAACCTTCATGCCCTATTTCCCAAAGATATGAAATAGGGATCTTGCCTCTAGCGAAGTGTTATGCAAGATGTGAGCTCGTCCAACAGTTTTATGAAATGGATTTGAGTTTTGGTTTGTTTGGTTCCATCATGAGTGTTTTAGAATGGTTTCCATCAAACCTCTCCACTAATCTCTTAGTGAACTTTGCATAAGAAGAATTATTGATATTTTTTAATGAAAATGACTCAAACATCCACCAATAATAGGCCTTACCTTCAAAATGTAGCGCTGCAACTCTGATGACTTCATCTTCAGAAATTTGGTGTTGTTGCAAATAGGTGTGTAACTCCTCCACCCAAGCTTTGGCTGAACAAGTTGGGGATCCATCAAAGGTAGATAGAGAAAATCTATCCATGTCATTTTTCTTGCTTCTCTCCACATTGATCTTGCAAAACTCTTGGAAAGTGATATGATCTCTAAACTTCTCAGTTTGAGATTCATACTCTTGCAGAAAATTACTAAGAGTTTCCCTCCTTGGCATTCCTTCTTCTTCCATTTCTCTCATAGTAGATCTGCGCTTTTGGCTACGTTGTGTATCATAGTGTGTGGCTGCATGCTCACACTCCTCATATGAAAATCTAGATTTGGCTCTAGATACAAACTCCTTTGGAGATTTCATCTCCCTTCTCATCCTCTTCAAATCTCCTTAGATGCTCTGTATATATTTTGGAAGAAGCTTTGAGAGCCTATCCTCCTCCCTTCCTCCACATAATGGATTCTTATTTATATTCATCTCTTATTTCCTTGATAGCATTATGCATAGGCTGAGCCAATATTATGCTCTGATACCACTGTAATATCCCAAAATAGGAAAAATCAACAATACTGGGAATATCTTATAATATCCCCAAATTAGAGATACAGTAATACATGAAATCGACATGGAATAGTAGTGATAAATAAATCATAAAATTTTTATGGAACAAATATCCATCACATTAGAATCACAGTAGCAAAATTATGCCTCCATACAATGTCTCCAAGTGGGGAAAAGCAATAATATTGGCCCCAAAAACGTTATTTCCAGAATATTAAGTTATAACAGGGGAAAATAATGGTTGGATCCCTTAGCATATGTATTAAGGCCCTTACATACAAAATATGAATAGAAAAAAATCTCCTTTGACAAGTTAAACCGATCTCCAGGCCTAAAAATGACTTAAAAACACCCAAACCCCATGACTTAAGCTATGCAGAATTCCTAAAGCACATGATAGAGTTTTTCTATGAGGGTTTATACAAAATTATGATAATACATCACAGATTTGGAGCTTTAATGATAAATATGATAAGAAAACAGATATTTGACCTCCTTAATACATTATAAAATAACCCGGCAAGGGTTTCTTGAGAGCATGAGTACAAAGAGAAGATCTGAATATTCAGCTCTGAAATAACACAGTATCACTGAAAAATTATATATAAGTAGATGAATAATACAATAAATGGATGAGGATCCCTTCCTCTAGTTTTCCGGGAGAAGGGATGGCCCTTTACCTAAGAAACTAGATAAAAAACAAGGGCTGAAACCCTGCTGCTGCAACTCTATAAAAAAATGACGTAGTTCCTACAAGGGACTGCACTGTAGGAGATGAGGAGTATTTTGGCCAAGTTCCAAGATGTGAAATGAGCTCATAAATCTTCCTATCTGTCCTCTCAATAGAAGGAAGGCTCCCTCTACTGAGAAACACACCCGGAAGTGGTGTTATCAATCCTCCACTGCAACACCCTACAACACAGCACTATACTCTGCAGAAATAACACTGTGAATAAAGACTGATGCTTGGCCTCAAGCCTGGATGTGGAAGAATTCAGTACAATACTCTCCCATGAGGCCTCTCAAGGGAAGAGGTGGGATTCCCACTCAGGAGCACCCGGTGCTAAACAGCACTGCAACCCTGCTAAATAGGAAGAGGAAGCCAAGTCTAAATAGACCAATATCCAAAATAATAATATCAAAGCACGAATAAAAAAGGCTCCCATCCTCTCCATATATAGCAAGTGAACCTCTCCACATTGGGTTCCATTCATATTTTTCACCAAGCTCATGCAACTTGTCCTCCACTCAAACTACGTTGTTCATCAAGGAGATTTAATGTATCTAGACGGCACTGTTGACTTGGTCAAAGTTGACTGAATCAACATGATCCAATCCCTGTCCACACCCAAAGGTGCTTAATCAAGTTGCTTATTCTTCCTCCTTTAACATTATTATTGTCATTATTCCTCTAAAAGGGGCTTATGGGCCTCCTTACCCATTTCTTCACCTACCTAGTGATTAAACCAACTATAATATTCCATTTATATAAAGGCTAAATTTTTGGAATATTACAAATATAGTGACCACGTTTTGTACCTTCAGACATCTTTATATATTATCCTAATTCATCCCCTATGGCTCTTAGAACCAATGGCACCCAGTAGTCCGTAGGAATAGAGTACAGTGTGATCCAAACTAGAACCCTCGTGAAATATTCTTTTTCTGGAGTGAATTTTTCCTTCCAGTACCTCATGTAGAGTCCTGCGGGGTTGAAAAAGTATGGCCCCACCTCAAAGATCCTGTCCCTATTTTCCAGGAGCGTGAAAACAATGGTGAAAAATCCTTTGGATCCAAGCTGTAATTTGATTCCGCCTTTAGGGTTCCATTTAGCTTGGATCCAACCCTTTAGAGCCCTCTCAGAAGGCCAGATGCCCATGTTCTTGCATATATTCTCGATAGACTATGATGTCAGGCTCCTGAATGATTATTTTAGGTATCTTTGTAGCTTTGGGGTTGCAACAATTCATCTTTTTGGTTTTATCCTGAGCATGTGTGATTGCCTCTGAATCATTCCCTTCTAAGGTAGTGGTGTGTTGCTTCGCGTGTGCAAAGTCTTGATCTGCGGCCTTGGGGCCTGGCTCAATGTTGTCTGGCTGAGTAGGGGGATCATCTCTGTTAGGTTATTTCTAAGAGGATATGGGGTGAAGCTCCTGATCGGAGCAAGGGGAAGTGGAAGAGTTAGTTAAGCGCCTAAAGAAGGAGATTCACGAAAAATGATAGGTCCTGGCGACCTGATCTCGAAAGGATGAAGCCTTCGAGCCTCCATTCTGCTCCATGGTAGGAGCCACGGATGAGATCCACTAGACTTATAAGGCAGGTCTGCAGGAGGAGAGCCTGCGGCAGCCAGAGGCAGGGACTGCAGAGGGAGAGAGATCTTAGGTCATGCACTAGGGTTTTTCCGCCAGAGCATTTTTCCACTAGTCACCCTCTGAAAACATTGCACATTATATTATCAGAATATTATCACATCCAATGATCAACTCTATGTTAGATTATCCCATGCTGATAATTATATTTAAAATTTCTATAAAATACTTCTAAACGTATTGAATTAAATAACTCTCTACTTATCAAATGAAAACTACCCAAGTTAATCCTATGAAAAACAGAGTATTAAACTAATCTCTAATTCTATTCACTACTTAAACAAAATATTCTATTATAAATTCTATGAAATGGAAAGTATTAAACTTGTAAAGATCCTATATAAATGTCTGTGTTGTGTAAATTGAAAAGCCTAATTGAACTGAGAAGGAAAACAAGGTATTCTTCCTACTACGCAAAGGTAAAATTCTTATTTGTTCTGAGATGTATGCTTATTGTGTAAAAAAATGCAAATGGCATAATTTCATTCCATATGTTAACAAGATTATGGCATCAATATAGTTCAGGAAATCGAAACACTTAAAGCATTAAACTTATGCAAAAGACACAACATCCATGTTAGGAAAACTCAACATTTAACTAATGAAAAACTCAATAATTAATCTATGTGGTAATGGGAAAATTAAACTAGAAAGCAACATAAATTTATGCTACGGAACCTTTTCTATGCAAGGGCCCAATGCAATAGAACAACTTGAAGAATTACATGAGAATAATTACACATCAATGGTCTTGAACTTCGCTTTCTCCTTGCATTAATAAAACAAAGTTTCACTATGTAGCAATATTACAGAAATTGAACTTGTTTCCATCTCAAAACAACCTGGTGTTTATAATAAATTAAATTCAATTGTTTTGAGACGACCTCACATAAATATATTAATGAAATTGAGAAGTATAATTATAAACAGGACTATGGTCCTCATAACTTTCACAATTTTCCATGTGGAGAGATCGTGAAGCTTCCAACTTCTCGTCCACTGGTCTTGGCCTTTTGTTTGACAAAACCTTTGACCATGAATTTAGGCATGATTTCTCTCGATTTTTGAGAGGTGAGTAGGAAAAAATCCATGTATGGATCATTTCAAAACTACCCATATGATTTTCTCCTCTCCTTCATCTTCAAAACTTGTCAAACAATGTTGGTAGCTACAGAAACATATATTAGCTACATAATTGCATGAATTCTGTAGCTAAATAAAAAATTCGTTCAAATAATAAGAAACATTAGAATATAAAAGAGATATCATTTAAATTTCTTTTCAGAGTGAAAATGTATCAACTAACACTGATTGAATTTGTGAATTATGTCAAAAATTAAGGAAGAGTGGTGAAATAGAAGTCAAAATAAATACAATCTTGAGGCTTAACATACCCCCACTAAGATACCATTACATGTCCTCATGCAATTTCAAAATTGTGAGTCTCCACCTAATTCCTGCATATGTTCTGACACTTTTGCTAGGACATCCAATTTCAGCTTCTTTCCCCTCTTTGAAGTTACTGCTACTGTTGGTTTCTTCATCAGAAGTTTGTACTTCAAATTTATGATATGTCTGTTCAAGTATCCGTTCCTCTTTTTCAATTTCTTGTTCTTTTTTAACCATAACCTGAGATGTAGAAGATTGTTGTCACTGATGGTTTTTCTAATTTGGTTCTGAATATTCAAAGCTTCATTTTCCCACTTTATATGCCTATTTAGTATCTCTAGCTCAAAAATTTATTTCTTCAGAGTATTCACAAGAGGTTCTTGTGGACTAGAAGTTTGTTCATCATGAATTGACATCTTCTCTATATTTATTCTTTCCAAAGATTCAATATAATCATAGATCTCTTAATAGACATGGTCAATATCTGGAGTTCTTCTACTTGCATCCTGTATGGGAGAGGAAATGATAGGTGATGGTACCTCAAGACTTTCTTCTAGATCAATAGGTTTTGTAACTTCAAGGAGTGGATTTTTGGCTAATTTTCCAAGTCTTGAGCTTCTTCCTATTGGTTGTGGAATGTTCTGAGTTTTTTATTTTTCTGTATGTATGACTTTGCCTTTTTCTTTTATAATTCCCCTTCTCTTTTTACTAATTTTTTGCTTAGCCTTTCCAAATAACCGTGCAATATGAATTTAAACTTCTTATTGTGGTTGAGGTGGTTGTTCTTCTTCTGCAACATTTTCAGTTTTTCTCTTTCTACCTCTTTTTCCTTTGTTATCACTAGGTTGATTTTCTTCTTTTTCATGAAAATGATTTTTGATTAGGAAATCATCCCAAGAATATATTATGCTCTTTAAATGAAATTCAATGAGGATTTTTATTAATGCATGATGATTAATTGTGTCATCTATAAAATGAACCCTCTTTTGAACCATCGCTTCCATCTTCTTTAGACTATTCAGCAAAAAAATATGGAGGTTTATTTCTTTATCATGTAGAAAATTCACGAGTAACCTAGCATGATAGAAAAAAATGAAATCAAATATTCCTTCACATCTAGTAAATTTATGAATTATAGAAAGCATGTTCCTCTATTAAGTCTTAAGGGTTGTGCTGGGAAATCCTTTCTTAAAAATACTTGTGTCCATAAATGGTTTTTTCAAGAAGACTTCCCATTCCTCTCCACTGATTCCTCTATTTTTGAACCACCTTTCACCTATTTTTGGAAGTATGGTTGCCTTCTCCAAAAAATATTTCATGACTAAAAATTTCATGTGACCAATGTTGACCTCAACTTCATCGAAGGCTCTGGAAAAAGATTTTGTGACTTCCTTGTGAAACTCGTCAAATTTCTCTACGAAATTAAGCCATTGTTCCTTCTCGAGTATCTCATTTAGCTACGGATATCTCACCATGAGTTTCTTTCCTATGGGCTTTGTTCTTACAATCAAACCCATCTCTTTTCTGAGAGTTTTTTCCTTCAAGACTATCTCTACCTGAATGGATAAATTGAGGATTTTAATCTGAGCTTCGAAATGTCGAGGAGCTATGTCATAAAATAGTGGAGACATGGAGGTAACAAGTGAAGTGAATGAGTGAGGGTTTAGGAACATGAGCGAGGTTTTAGTATAAGTGATGTTTCAACATCAGACATGATTGTTGAATCATTAATGAATGAGATCAAATTGATTATTGAGGATATTATTATGCGGGCTAGGTGGCGAATCATGAGATTTAGATTTTGATTCGACTCAATCAGTTTTAATGATGAAATTTTTGAGTAGGAAAATATACGATCATCTAATTTATATATATCAATGTTTTAAACCTTATTATTTAAAAAAAATTGTGTCATACCTTGGATATAGCTAACCTTTATTTTTTTCTTCTTTGTTCTTGATTCCTCATGTGTACTTGAGTACATTCTTCACTGTGATCTTCAAACTTGTCTTCAGCTACTTCTGCCAATCAGTTTTGTTCATATGTGTTGCAGAGATGTGTAAGAGTTGCAGAATGACATAATAGTTCTATAAATGCAACAATTTTGTAGTTAATATTTATTTTTCTAAAAATAAAGGGAAATGCAAAGAATTTTGGATTTTTAGAATGGGAGTAAAGAATGGGAATAAAATCTAATTTTCATCGTGTATTTTCTATATAAGGATGCCAATCAACGATTGGTTTTCATACTTATAAAAATTTATTTATTTATTTTTGAATAATATATATTATTATTATTATTTTATATATGAAAATTAAAAAGAAGACTAAGTTGGAGAAGAAGAAGGATTATTCTTCACCAACTTCATATCAACATTGTCTTGAAATTTTTTGACAAATTCCTCCTTTTTCAGTGGTTTATGATACACCTTTAGTTGATGCCCATTCACAAGGAATGGAACCTTTTCTTCATCAACAGTCATTATCTTGACTGCTCCATTATAAAATACTCATTAAATCTCATAAGGACCAAGACAATGACTTTGAAATTTCCCTTGGAAGTCCTTCAACTTTGAGTCAAATAAAAGTGCCCAATCTCCTGCCTACGATTTTATTTCTTTTATGTACTTATCATGCCATATGAATCTTTGTTGCTGAAATAGGCTGGTCTTTTGAACTGCATCTTTTCTTATTTCACCAAGCTCATTGAGTTTCTCCATTCTATGCTTTTGAGCTTCTCATAAGTCAAGTACCAATTTGGCTATTGTTTTTAAGGTTTTGATTTGTAACTCTATTAGAAATAAGACTTGCTTCCCATAAAAAAGTTCATAGGGAGTATTTCCTGTTGTATTCCTCCATGTATTCCGGTAGGCCGATAAAGCTTCAAGAAGCCTTTCTTCCCAATGATTTCTATGTAGATGTACATTCTTTGTGAGGATTCCTTCAATCAATTTATTGGTGGACTCCATGTTACACCATTTTTTGGTCATCTAACCTACTATCATTAGATGGACCCAAGTACACCATGTAAGACCAATTTTACCCTAAGTAAAATTGCTTCCACTATGTAAAATAACTTAATAAAACACATTTATTAGATTGTTTATGGTCTAAACAGGAAACCCCAAAAGGAAATATTAAACAAACCTATATTTGTTTGATTTTCCTCAAGGAATAATTAATTAAACAATAATTTAATTATTATTCTTGGTCATGTTTAACCCAAAACAAAGAAACTAATTAGATAAATCTTTATTTATCTTATTATTTTCTAGGAATAATTATTTAAATCTTATTTAAATAATATTCCTTGTTAAATATGACTAAATCACCCATAAATAATTAAATAAATCATTTATTTATTTATTATTTACAAATAAAGGGATTTGACCCAAGTCAAATACTTTTTCCCTCCAACAAATATAATAAAATATTCCATAAAAGGTGGATCTAGAGTTGGTTAATGTTATTTTAATCATGCACCAAGATCTAGAATGACCCAATATTTTGTTATAAATAGGAGGGTTTCTCCTACCATTATTCACCTTTTGTTGCCTATTAGATCACTCTGGATCTATACTCTTGGTCTGACTTTGAGCCATTATCATTGTCATATTTTCCATTATTTGCTGTGTGAGCTCCCTTTGAGTTCTATCTTTTTCTGGGTTTTCTACACCAACAGGAGAGAGAAATGCTAGATCTGAAGTGCTGAGGACTTCCAAGAACCCATCCCATTGAGGAGAATTGGAAACACCTTCTTTTTTTCCTCCCAAGTGCCCTTAATACAAAAATTCTTTCAAAAATATTGTTCTTGTCTTGTCTAATGGATATATGGTTAAAACCTGTTTTTATCGCTTAATGTCTCTTTATGCATAGATCCTGATTTTTGCAAAGATTGAGTCTTGATTTATCTAATCGCAGATCTAAAGATATCGTTGTGCCATATTCGATGTTAGGGCTATAAGTTATGCGTAGCTAAAGTGGTCTTTTTTCGTACACTTCGACAAAAGATTCATAATAACAACTGGCGACTCCACACGGGTTTTCAATTATGACTATTGTCGTTTTTGATATTCCTGCATATACAGCGACTTCAGACCCCAGGGTTTCTTTTCAGCTTTTTTTTTTCCTATTTTTATGTTATTTTTCACCTATAAAACCCTAAAACATTAAAATTTCTAACTTCCGCGTGTTTATGGCCCTATTTCGCAGGTGACAGACATCAGCCGCAACTGAGATGGCAACTTTTTCGGAAATCTGCCGCCGGGACACCCGGAGCTTCAGGTCGCACTTTTCAGCCCAGAAACTATGACCTGGCCTCCAGGTCACACTTTTCAGCCAATTATCTGCGACCTGCACAGAAAACAGGTCAGAACCTACGACCTGCCAGTTTTTCTGCTAATTTTCTGCAACTTTTCTGAGTTTTTCTGAAGCTTCTGTCAGGGTTTTCCAGCCTCTGTCTCAGCCCATTTAGACCTATTTCTGATCTTTTTTTCTCATCTAAGTGGGAACATAGCCCCCTAAGGCTTCAGTACCCTCCACTTTTGGTGGAAGAGTTTTAACTGCTTCGTGTGTCCCATTTTTCAAAGTTTCCAGCTCCCTTTTTCAGAGCTTTCTACCTCCTTTTCCGCATCCCTTTTAACCGCTCTTCTCCCTTTCAAATCACATCTGTATTTTTCTGGACCTTTCTTTAGGGCCTCCTCCTTGTCCCTTCTCGCCTTGCCGATTTCTCATTTTTCCCAAACTCCACCTTGCCTCTCAATATTTCTCAAATTGTTCCTCGTACCTCTTTTCAGCAGGTTTCTCCTTTAGATCCCTGTCCCTTTCGACCCTAGATCTATTGGCCTCTTTGTAGTGTGTTTTGACTATATTTTTTCCCTCTGTTAGACTAGTTTTGAGAGACCCGCCTTTTTGGGTTAGATTGATGCATTGTTAGCTGTTAATTTTATGTTATTTCAGCATTATATACTGTTCTCTGCAGATTTATTTTCAGTTACGCAGCACACTTTTTCTCTTGCTCTCAAAACGAAAAGGGTTTAAAAATTAAAATTAACGCACACCACACACTCACCCTAAGCGAAGAAGAGCCTGGTTTACACCGCCAGGCAAAGACTTTAAAATCAATTGACACTGCACCTTTTTTCCCTTGTTTCGACATTGTAATCACTTGATTCTGCACCTCCCTGCCTTTGTCGGTCATTCTTCTTCCCCTCGTGTCGTGTTTGTGTTGTCACCATTGTGCCCCCAAAGCACACATCCCGGAGACTTCTTGGCCTTCACCCTCAGTTTCCAGTCGGTCGACCTACTCCTTCCCGTCGTCGTCGAGTTAGTCCTCCTCCGAGTCCGCACTCCGACTCCTCTTCTGATTCATTGGGTTCTCCTTTTACTTCTGGTTCTCCCCCTATCACCTTCACTATGTCTGGTCCAGGGCCTAACGCTAGCGGTAATCCCGGCCCTAATGCCGGGACTACTACTAGCGGAACCACCACAAGAACTACCTCGGCTGCACCTTTGCTCCCTTACATGGCAGGCCTCAGCCTCCCCGATTTCAATCAGTTGATCAATGACCCTATCCACCACGATGTTGGTTGGCCCGCTATGCCAACCAAGCTCCCCTCCGACATCCCTAAGTTCGAAGGCCTTGCTGGAGAAGATCCAACCAACCATGTCCGATCTTTCCACATGTGGTGTTCCTCCAATTCCATTACCGATGATTCCATCCGTCTTCGGTTGTTCCAACGCACGCTTAAAAGCGAAGCTTCTAAACGGTATGTTGACCATGCCAACTCTTCCCATACAACCTTTGCGACCATTTCCCAAGCCTTTTTATATTATTTCCAGCTCCCTCTCTGATACGACACTGGTACCGAGCTTTTGACTTCTTTTCGTCAATCCTCTTCCACCCGCCTTTCCACTCATGTCCAGAAATGGCAGGGAAGAAGGAGATTATGTCGAGCTCCCACCTTTGAAGATCAGGTTTATATGGATTGGTTCCTTCGCACTCTCTTACCTCCCATTGGAAAATATGTCGCCTCCCATTTTCCTCAAACTGAAGAAGCCACCCTCCAAATCGCCTTGAAATATGACCTGATCTACGCTCAGTCTGGTTATGTTTATACCGTCCTGCCTAATCTCCCCAGGACCGATGGTGCTAACACCCCGGGGGCATCTCATTCCGCCGACGGTATAATTGGAGCCCTTTCTCATCCATATGTTCAACCTCCTATGGGCTATGGTCTTCCTCCGGGAGGGGCCAGCACCTCTAGCACTTTTCCCCCTCCAGGTAGCATGTATCAAGGATACGGAATGCCTCATCCTTTTGCCCAACCTCTTTCTTACCTCAATGTTGCCCAACCTGACCATTATCCTTATCTATAGCCTTGTGCTCCAGCTCCTCCAGAATTTACACTTCCACCTCCCTTGCCTTCTCAACCCCAGCAACATCACCTACAACCCCCTCCAGGGCAATTATTTGCACAGCAATGAGTGACTAATCCCCCTTCCTCTCAAAGAAGGCAGAATGGAAATCAAAATCAATCTGCCCCTGGTACTCATGGACCCAATCCTCAAGGTATTGACCCTAACACTGCTAATCAGCAACAGGGCACTCAACCCAAGCCGGACAGGCCTATTCGCACAAATAATCCTTGTTCGTGTTGCGGTGTTTACGGTCATTACACTCACAATTTTCCCCTTCTACCACAAATGCGGTAGATTTGGGAGTCTCAAGCCACATTGCGAGGACAACATGCCTCCCCTCATGCTCCCCCTAATGTGGCCACTACTCAACCGGCTGTGTTTACCAATCCTTTCCCCCAACAAGGATTCGTGGCTGCCCAACCACCTGACGGACAGGTCACCACTCAACCTTCCCCTTCTGGTTCCTCCGATTACCAGATCCTCATGATGAACTCTGATCCATCTCCAACCGTCGACCTTAACCTTCAAACTCGGTCTCACCAGTACCCCAAGCCTCCCGCTCAGTCTACCTCTGAGTCCCCTTCTTCAGGTTCTAAAGAGCCTCTTTTGACATCCAATGGTCCCTTACATATCCCTCAACCCAAAGTTGAGGTTCATACCAAGATTCCTAAGGTACCATTACACCGAAATGCTGTTCCTGGTTGAGCTACTCATTCATATAGCATAGTAGATGATTTGGATGGTTTCTCCGGATACAACCAAATCGATATCCGTCCTGCTGATCAACTTAAAACCGCGTTCATCAGTCCATGGGGAACTTTTGCTTACCGAGTCATGCCATTCGGCCTTAAAAACGCCGGCGCCACTTTTAAATGGGCCATGTCTTATTGTTTCCATGACTTAGCTCATATTATCCTTGCTTATTTAGACGACCTCACTATGCGTTCTAAGCATCGGGCGCAACACCTCCACAATCTGCGTACCATCTTTCTCCGATGTCGCAAGTATAATATCTGCCTTAACCTGTTGAAATGCATCTTCTTCGTTCCTGCCGGTCGTCTCCTAGGATTCATAGTGTCTAAGGACGGTATCACTCTTGACCCTTTGAAAGTTCAAGCCATTCTTGAACTTCCCATTCCGCGTACCTTACGCCAGGTACAAAGTCTCCAAGGCAAGGCTAATTTTCTTCATCAGTTTGTTCCTGACTATGCCACCACCGCACATGGGTTCCTTAGACTCCTCCGATCTCACATCCCATTTGTATGGGATACCTATGCTCATGAGTCTTTCAATGCCCTCAAGCAGGCTCTCACATCCGCTCCCTTGATCCGCCCTCCTGACTTTGATAGGGACTTCATCCTGTACATCTCCGCTTCCACCTATTTGGTCGCTGGAGTTCTTATCCAGGAATATGACAACAGTATCAAGCATGTGATCTACTACATCAGTAAGAACCTTGTAGGGCCTCATGTTTCCTAATCACATGAAAAAAAACTAGCGCTGGCTATCGTGTTCTCGGTCCAAAAAATTCGTCATTACATCCTCATGCGTTCCACCAAGGTTGTGACTAATTCCAACCCCATGGCCTTCCTATTGAGTCACCGCATCCTCACTGGGAAGTACGCTCGTTGGGTCGTCATCCTTCAAGAATTCAACCTCGCATTTGTCTAACCAAAAAGTAAGAAAGGTTTAGCCCTTGCTGAACTCATTTCTGAATTACCTACTGGAATGCAAGATCCCCTAGTTAATGATGATTTTCCTGATGAGCACTTATTCGCCATTACTTCGGACGATCCTTGGTACGGCGATATCCTCACTTAATTGCGAACCCAAAATTTTTCCCTTCACCTTGATCGTGACGCTCGACGACATATCCGACACCAGGCTCCTCGCTACCTTCTTATCGGTGACAACCTCTATCGTCGCGGTATAGATACTGTCCTTCGTCGTTGTCTCACACACGCTGAAGTTGAACAGGTCCTCAATGCCTACCATAGCGGCGCTTTCGGTGGCCACCTCTCCGGTCTTGCTACTGCTCAGAAGGTCTTGCGCGCTGGGTATTTTTGGCCTTCCCTCTTCAGTGATTGCATTGAGGCAGTCAAACACTGTTCCAATTGCCAACATTTCGCCCCTAAGGCACGAGCTCCCCCAACTCCCCTCCATCATGTTGTCACAACTGGTCCCTTTTGTAAATGGGCCATTGAATTTGTGGAGTGTCGCCTTCCATCCGCTGGTAACCATAAATATATCATCGTGGTTGTTGACTATTTCACAAAATGGGCCGAGGCTATGCCAACTTTTAACAGCACGATAGCTACCGCAGCCCTCTTTTTCTTTAACCACATTATTGTTCGATTCGGGGTTCTGAAACAATTGGTCTCTGACCACGGCCGACATTTTGAAGATGAGATATGGCGTGAAATATCCTCACTATTGGGTTTTGAGCACCAATATTCCTCCTCCTATTACCCCCAAGGTAATGGCCAAGTTTAAGCAGTCAACAAAATCCTCAAGACCATGCTTCAACGAACGGTGAATAAGCACAAAACCAACTGGCATCTTATACTCTTCCCTGCTTTATGGGCCTATCGAACTTCTGTTAAAACCACCACTGGGTTTACTCCTTTGCACCTCGTTTTTGGAGAGGATGTAGTCTTGCCGATCGAGTGTGAAATCCCTTCCCTTCATCTGGCCGTTGAACTTTTCCCTGATACCCAACCTCTAGAACAACGACTTATCATGCTTGAGTACGCCTCTGAAGACTATCGTGTTGCATTGCAAACCATTGAAGTGGCTAATAAATGCACCAAAGCTCAGTATGACTGAAAAGTCCACCCTCGTACTTTTCACGAAGGCGACCTTGTTCTAGTATATGACCAGGCCCATGATGTCCTTGGTCACGGGAAGTTCGACTCATTATGGCTAGGCCCTTACATCATCAGTAAGGATCTCAGTAAGGGGGCATACCTCTTAGAGGACTTCGAAGGAAATCCCCTTCCTAATCCTCGCAATGCACTCTATCTTAAGAAATATTACCCTTAGCATTTCCCTTCTAAAATGCATGTTTTATTTTCTTTTAGATAGCCAGCATCTTTTTTTGTTTTCATACTTTGATACTTCACCAGGACAGACTTTGTCCTAGAAGGATCACTTCACCTCTCCTCAAAATCGAACTTCCTCACTTACAACACTTGTACTTGGGGCATCACTTTGCCTCCATACTTGTCCTTGTTCGTGTCAATTTTCGTCATGAGATACCATCTTGTACTCATGTTTTCATGGTCCCCCATGGGACCTTTACTGTGTGGTAGCACCATCGAGTCGCCCTTGTTT
Source organism: Pinus albicaulis (assembly GCA_034641835.2). Classification (NCBI taxonomy): domain Eukaryota; kingdom Viridiplantae; phylum Streptophyta; class Pinopsida; order Pinales; family Pinaceae; genus Pinus; species Pinus albicaulis. Next base: position 77,127,748 of record CM076578.1, read on the forward strand.
AGAGCATCCAAGTTGAGTCATCATCGCATTCATGGAGTCTATCTCGAGACCCTTTGTATCCCGCTATAGTCCTCCCTCCTTCATTGCTTGGTCTCTCTCTTGTGTCGCACATTATGGCCTTCAGACCCATTGTCCCCTATCCCTTATGATATTGTGTCAGTCATTGCCATGTCATTCATGCCCTTTATGCTCTAGCAACGAAAGTCGTCCATTCGCTACTCAGTCCCCTCCATTCCATCATCATCATTGGTATTAGTCTGTCCATCGCTCTACTATTTTCTCTCGTGCCTTAGTTGAGGATCTCTCATTCCCTCACCTATGGCAGACCTCCTTCTGTCGACATCAGCTCCTTCATTCCAGAAGATAGGTCTAGAGGGCGGTGTACCTTGGTTCCAGCTTCCACTCTTGTTCGGTGCCTCAGATCAGGCAAAGGGATCTCTCATTTCCCTTTGACTTGATTGTTTCTCCACTCCAGCTCCTTTCAGCATGATCGAGATCCATATGCTTGATGGTTCAGTGATGCAGCAGTCGCTTTTGGTGATTCCCGGGTGTGTGTGAGATGTCTCAGCCCTCATGAGGGGGTGGCCCTGCAGGTAGCCCCCCACATGCCCTGATGACCTCTTCATTGCAGCCTTCGATGCAGCTCCATATATTTGATGATGTCGGCCTTAGCCGATTGCAGCGCCTCTTTGATTTTCATATATCAGTCAGATTTTTTGAGCCATTCCCCACTTATAGGGGGCATTTGGGTTGTATTTGTATCTCATGTACTCAGATATTATTGTATAAGTCCTGGCTGTTATCCCAGGCACATCATGTATATGGGATCCCTCATTGTATTGTTATCTGGTTCATGTTTATGCCGAATGTACTTTATGGTTTGGTCCCTTGTTTACTGGACACACTATTCTTTTGTACTTTGTCTTGGCGGGCATAGGTATGCCTCCCCCGCCGCCTTTAGCACAGGTACCCTCTCATAAAAAGAGACTTGTTGCACCTGTAAGTCTCGTCTCCTCGGGGTATAGTTCTTCAGCACATTAGTCTACCTTACATTTCTCTCTCTGACTTCCCTTTTTATGTCTGGTGATTGAGTTCTTACAACGTACTTCAGTCATACGATTTGCTCCTAACACTCGCACGCTGGGGGGAAATCTGTTACACCATTTTTTGGTCATCTAACCTACTATCATTAGATGGACCTAAGTACACCATGTAAGACCAATTTTACCCTAAGTAAAATTGCTTTCACTATGTAAAATAACTTAATAAAACACATTTATTAGGTTGTTTATGGTCTAAACAGGAAACCCCAAAAGGAAATATCAAACAAACCTATATTTGTTTGATTTTCCTCAAGGAATAATTAATTAAAAAATAATTTAATTATTAACCTGGTCATGTTTAACCCAAAACAAAGAAATTAATTAGATAAATCTTTATTTATCTTATTATTTTCTAGGAATAATTATTTAAATCTTATTTAAATAATATTCCTTGTTAAATATGACTAAATCACCTATAAATAATTAAATAAATCATTATTTATTTGATTATCTTTCAACCACTTCCTTAAAATGATAAATAAATCATTTATTTATTTATTATTCATAAATAAAGGGATTTGACCCAAGTCAAATACTTTTTCCCTCCAACAAATATAATAAAATATTCCATAAAAGGTGGATCTAGATTTGGTTAATGTTATTTTAATTATGCACCAAGATCTAGAATGACCCAATATTTTGTTATAAATAGGAGGGTTTCTCCTACCATTCTTCACCTTTTGTTGCCTATTAGATCACTCTCGATCTATACTCTTGGTCCGACTTTGAGCCATTATCATTGTCATATTTTCCATTATTTGCTGTGTGAGCTCCCTTTGAGTTCTATCTTTGTCTGGGTTTTCTACACCAACAGGAGAGAGAAATACTAGATCTGAAGTGCTGAGGACTTCCAATAACCCATCCCATTGAGGAGAATTGGAAACACCTTCTTTTTTTCCTCCCAGGTGCCCTTAATACAAAAAATTCTTTCAAAAAATATTGTTCTTGTCTTGTCTATTGGATGTATGGAGAAAAACCTTATTTTTACTGCTTAATGTCTCTTTATGCATAGATCTGGATTTTTGCAGCATTTGTCTTGATCAACTAACTGTAGATCTAAAGATATTGGCAGCCATATTTGATGTTAGGGCTATAATTTATGCATAGCTAAAGTGGTCTTTTTTCGTACACTTCGACAAAAGATTCATACTAACACTCCACTTTTCCATTTTCCTGTAGATGGTATGGAGTAGAATTTATGTGCTTGATTTTATATTCTTCCATGATATTTTTCACCATTCTAGATGTAAATTGAGTTCCTGGATCTGTCTCAATTTCTCTTGGGACACCAAAACGAGTAAAAATATCCTCCAAGATAAATGAAACTACAACATTTTAATTAGCAAAAGAAAGTGCTTTAGCCTCTACCCATTTAGTGACATAATTAGGGCACACAAGAATATACCTCTTTTGTCTTGATGGTGGATTGATTGGTCCAACAAAGTTTAGCACCCATTTTTCAAAGTATTTGATGATTACCTATGGTTGTAAGGGCATTTCATCTGTAGGAACAGGTTTCCCCATTCTCTGAGAACTGTCACACCTTTTAACATACTCCTTGGCATCCTTGAAAAGGGAAGGCCAATAATATCCTAAAAGAAGGATGTTATAAGTAGTCCTTTTATCAGCAAAGTCTCCTCCACATGGGTCATCAAGGTATGCCTTCAGTATTTCAGGTATCTCATCTTCTCGAACACATATTATAATGGTGAGATTTGGACTTGTCTTGTATAATTCATCATTTAGCCATGAATATGATGCACTTGTTTGAATTATCCTTCTCTTTTCTCTAGGAAACAAATATGATGGTAGTTTTCCGATGGCCAATTAATTGGAAATGGCTAAAAACCATGGAGATTTAGTAGATATTGCAAAAAGGTATTCGTTAGGAAAATTATCCTCTATTGGTGTATCACTGCTATCATTTTCAATTTGAGATAAAAAGTTAGCAATTGTCTTTTGTTTTCTAGGTCGATCTAGAAGGGTGATGTTAAATTCTTGCAAGAGTAGTAACCATCTTGTGATTCTTCCATTAGTGAAAGATTTATTAATTACCTATCTAATTTCATAATGATCTGTATGAATGAAGGTTTCATAGAAAATGATGTAATGTCTAAAATTATTGATAGCATGGACAACAGCTAGAAACTTTGTTTTTCAATAACTTTGTAGTTTAACTTAGTAGGAGTCAAATTCTTACTTATATAGTAAATGGCATAATGGGTCAGATATTTGTCCTAATACAACTCACAAGGTTGTGAACGAAGCATCAGTTGAGATGTGAAATGGTAATTTCCATTTTTTTCCTCTTAATATGGGTGCTTCAGATATCTTTGCTTCCAAAGTTTCAAATTCCATTTCGCACTCAGGATTCCAGCTAAATTCACACTATTTAGTGAGCAATTTGAAGAGTGCAGATACAATTTTTGTGAAGTTTTCTATAAATATTTTATAGTACCATGTAAAACCAAGAAAACTCCTAACATATTTGGTATTCCTAATTTAGAAATAACTTGAACTTAAGATGAGTCTAACTTAAATTTCCTGAAGTATGATGTCCTAAAAAAATTCTCTCAGTAAACATCATAAAGTATTTTTCATGACTTGAGTGTTACAAAACATTTTATCACTGTTCTTGCATTTCCTATTCCGAATACTGGAGGACCATCATAGTGACCCCTATGTACTATCACACATCATAATGAATGTCACTGCATCCCTTAACATGCTAGGAACACAATCTATGTTGACCATTTGACCATTCCTGAAGTAGACCCTTAAAAACATGTACTTTTAGGTCAGCGCGGTGGTGTAGCTATGTCCTCACGCCGATGGCCGGATTTTCACTAGGCCTCGATCCATGGTCGCTCTGTATTTGAAGAGTCTGCACGCCGAGCTTAGTTTGGAAAGTTTTTTAAATATGGAAACGAAGCTTCTAAGATATAAAAGCTTCGTGAGTGGAGCCATGGATGCTTGTTCGATTGGATGTGGTCGAGTTTCTCTCTTTGGCCTTCTAGTTCCTACAAAAATGCAACTTCCCAAAGAGATAGAATTTTCCTCCACCATATGTGGATCCCAAATATCTCCCTCCACTGCTATAAATTCCTCTTCATCCCATTGATTCTGCTAGCTAGAATAGACTAAGAGCTCGTAGCGGAGAATATTCCATAGTTGCGAGAGAGAGTTTGATCCTTTAGCCTCTTTGAGTCAAATCAACAAATGAATTCTTTGATACATGCCCAATCGAACCTGTCAAAGGAGGTCTACAGTATCAAGGAGCAGGTTGTAAACTCCCTTTTATAAATTAATATGACATGACTTATTTCTAGTTCCATATTTGTCTATGTTAATATTCGAAGTTTCTAACTCTCCTTGACTAGTTGGATAGTTGCAAATGAATACGTATGCTTGTATGATTTTAGTGTTTACGTGATATTTTTTCAGGTGTGTAAACATTACTACCAATGAAGCACAAGGCTTGAAGGACAAAGATTGAGGGATCACTGCAACGTACTACATCAAGAACCTTGAATTGAGGTAGGACATCTATTTCAAATCTGCATTTCATTTATGAAATAGGAATTCAGAAACCATCATGTTCCCTTTTTGCTAGACTCACCCTAGGGCTAGAGGGATCACCTTTATCCGCAGATGGGATTTTCCTGCACAACAAGTTGGTGACTCTGCTGGGGAAGTCAATGCCAATTTCCTCTTATTGTTCGTTTTGAATTTTTGATTGTTTGTCCAACTTTGGCATAATTGTCATTTCTCTGTTGTTTTTGTCTTGTTTGAATACTTCTATCCATTTAGCCTTTACCAAGAGTTTTAAGTTTGGTTTTTCTCAGAAATACTTTTTCTTTTTCCTTCCTTTTCTTGCTCAATGCTACTGATTTCTGATAGTCACGATCATCAGCATGAGTTGTCTTTAACACAGGTGAATTTTTTCTTGCTTGACACTGAATGACGTCGAACAACTGCGTCAATTCCTATAGGATTGGATTTTGGGTCTTTTCCACTAAGTCTCCAATGTGTCTTATCCTTTAGGTTGAGAATCTTGCATATATTACATTGCATAATTCGTAGATTTGAATTTTTTAGATTAGTTTGGGATAGTGAAAGCCATCTAGTTAGGAAAAAGTTTAGTTTGTAGTATTATTGTTTGTTGCATAATTTTTTAAGACTTGTTGGAACAAGGGTCCTCCCAAAGGCTACATATTGGGACAGTTTTGGGTAATTTTGTATATTTTTGGAATTTTTTAGTCTAGCGCAGGGGTTTTGGGGTGGGTCAAAGCCCTGAAAGCATTGTAATGGGTCAAAGGGTAGACCTAGAGTCCGCAAACCATGATGTGCTGACCACAGGAGAGATTAGGATAGATCATTATAAATAGAAGGAAATTTTGAGTCACTAAGTAGGCATGAACCAAGATTGGTACGAATTACAATTTAGTAGATCTTTTTAAGTTATTGGGGAAAGGACTCCTACTGGTTGTGTGCATGGATATCCTCAGTCTTGCTGTGTGCAGACCCTACTGCTGTGTGCGTAGGTTAGGGTTGGGTATTGTAAAAGTATCTGAAAGATTAATGAAACCGAAAGGTTGTTGGAATACCTGAATCTCCTAATGTGAATCTATGGTTTCTGCTATGTTATGATTTTGTGTTAAGCCACTGTGTTGTTTTCTTATGCTGTGTTGACATCTGATCCAGATCTGTCTGTTATATTTTATCCAAGAACATTTGTGATAATTGCGTGAATTTATGATCTATTGATTACTATGATTATAATTGGTATTGCGCACATGGATGCGAAGGGATCTACAGATCTAGATTCTGCAATATATGATCTGGAAATTGAGGAGTCGAACGCCACTCTGCTTGACTTACCTACCCTCTCCCAAGGTGTGGAAACTTGGTTCCAGCACCCTCCCATACTCCTTCGGGTGATACTTTGGCTTGCGCAAGCTGGTCACTACTGAAAGGGCCAGTAGTATAGGGGTTTGTTGGAAAACCTTAACCTCCGAACCTGGGTCAGGACCCCTCGAGCCAAAAAATGGTTTTGTTGCCAACACTAGGAGAATTTTGAGAGAGGGATCAGGTAATGCCAAGGCTATACTGGAAAACTGAAAGAAAAGAAATTGATGAATGGTTTGAATAGCAGGTTCAAGAATTCGCAGTAAAAGAAAATCGTAGTAAGAGGTTGACCACCGAAGAGTGAAAGAATAAGTATATTTTCACGAAGATCTATGAGATCTTCTTCGTAACAATTATGATCGAGCTCCAGGAGTGGCTCGCAAGGTTGGTCGAATTTCAAAAGTGTTAGAAGTACGAGAAGGTCACACAATGGACCCCTAAATTGATCCAGCAGTTAGAGAAGACTAATAACACCATCACTCGCACAGTGGACCACTGGGTGGACAATGTGCTAGGAGGGTTCGTAATAGAATTTTCCATCGATCACTTCATCTCCTACTCTGAAGCAGAGCGAAGATTCTTCAAGGGTTTCCGGGGTAATTTTCTGAAGACCTTACCGTTACTAATTAAGATATTACTGTGCGAAAAGAGTATTCTATGTAGCCACACCGAATGAATGACCTATGATCTATACGAGAGTACGACACGAAGTGGAAAATACTATCGGACCAACCAAGAAGGAGATAGATCTATCTACAGTCTGGTAAGAGAAGCAGCTGCGCAGATTCCTCCAGCCACACCACTTTCAAACCAGCATAGGGGTAAGAATTCACCTACACCTACGCCACCACTAGAATACGACATGGCTATGCACATGAAGTTGCCTACCTTTTAAGGGTGTGGGAGATGAAAACATGGATCATTTCTAGTTTTTCGTAGAATTGGTATAGACTACGCAGAATGTAGCTAGTGATGCAGTGAAGAGGGCACAGTTTTCCATTGCCTTCGAAGGAAGATATTTAGACTGGTACGTGGGATACATCGGCAAGGGCCTGATGAGTTTGTGTGGGAGGCAGATCATCACCTAAAGAAGGTGATCAGAGAATGAGGATCTCAGTATGATGACAGAAAACCTCAGTTGTGCGTACCTATGGGTCACCAAACTTTCAAATCGCAGGAAAAATATTTGGAGGTCGCTATGAAGTTAGAAGCTACGCCCAGAGATGATACCCAACTAGGTGTCCAATAGATCGAAGGAAAATTGGAGGCGATGCACATGGAGATCAAGAATCTATGAAAGGAGCAAGGAACAGAAGCTAGCCCTGAAAGATGGTGCATACGATGCAGGATGAATGGTCACACCAAGGATAACCGCCCTCTGTTAGAAAACTATATGTAGGCCATGGGACCTAGTCCGTTGCACCCGAGGGACGTTGTAGGATCAAGTGGGCCGGTGCTGTGGTGCGATGATTGTGGCGTTGCGGGGCTACACGATACAAACCATTGTCCCTGCCTTGATGCGTATGTCCCAAAAGTAAATCAGCAAGGGTGCAGGTTCTGCAGGTCGATAGAACACGATGAATAGAACTACCGGACGTATGATTTAATGATCGATCGAGGGAACCTCTATAGGGTACAGTCAGATCCATCCTCGCTAAGATCCCTCTTGAGCATGGGTGGCTCCCCAGCCAAGGGCAGGTGTTAGTATGAATCTTAATTCCAAGTGTACAAAAAAAACCACTTTAGTTGTGCATAACAAACAACCCTAACAGCAAATATGGCTGCCAATATCCTCATATTTGCAGTTAGGTGATCAAGATAAATGCTGCAAAAATCTAGATATATCCATCAAAATTCATTAAGCAGTAAAAAAAACAATATTCACTGCATGCATCCAATAGTCAAGACAAGAATATGTTGAATGAATTTTGTATTAATGGCACTTGGGAGGAAAACACAGAAGGGTGTTTCCAGTTCTCCTTAATGAGATGGGTTCTTGTAATTCCTCAGCACTTCAGATCTAAAATCCCTCTCCCTTTATGGTGTAGAAAACCCAGACAACAATGGTAGCAAAATATGACAATGACGGTGGATCAAAGTCAGACCAAAAGTATAGATCTAGAGTGATGTTTAGGCAACAAAAGGTGGTAAATGAATGGGAAAACCCTTCTATTTATAACAAAATATTGAGTTAGCCTAGATATTGGTGCATAATTAAAATATTATTAACCAAATCAAGATCCAAATTTTATGGAATATTTTATTATATTTGTTGGAGGGAAAAGGTATTTGACTTGGGTCAAATCCCTTTATTTGTAAATAATAAATAAATAAATGATTTATTTATCTTTTTAAGGATGTGGTTGAGTAATATTCAAATAAATAATGATTTATTTAATTATTTATGGGTGATTTAGTCATATTTAATAAAGAATATTATTTAAATAAGTTTTAAATAATTATTCTTAGAAAATAATAAGATAAATAATTATTTATCTAATTAATTTCCTTGTTTTTGGTTAAATATAACCGTGAATATTAATTAAACTGTTGTTTAACTAATTATTCCTTGAGGAAAATCAAACAAATGTAGATTTATTTAATATTTCCTCATGGGGTTTCCTGTTTAGACCATAAACAACTTAATAAAGGTGGTTTATTAAGTTATTTTCATAGTGAAAGAAATTTTACTTAGGGTAAAATTGGTCTTGCATGTTGTACTTGGGTCCATCTAATAATAATAGGCTAGATGACCAAAAAATGGTGTAATAGATTGCCCCCCAGCGTGCGAGCGTTAGGAGCTAATCGTATGACTGAAGTACGTTGTAAGAACTCAATCACTAGACACTGAAGGGGAAGTCAGAGAGAGAAATATAAGGTTGACTAAAGTGGTGAGAGGACTAGACCCTGAGGAGGTGAGAGTTACAGGTGTGACAAGTCTCTTTTATGAGTGAGTACATGTGTTATAAGCCACGGGCGAGGCATACCTATACCCGCAGAGACAAAGTACAAAGAATAATGTGTCCAGTAAACAAGGGACTGAACAAAATAATACATGTTGGAATAAACATGAGCCAGATAAACAACATGATAATGAATCCCACATACATACTGTGCCTGGGATAACAGCCAAGACTTATACAAAGATATCTGAGTACATGAGATACAAATATAACCCAGATGCCCCTGTAAACAGGAAAGGGCCCTGAAAATTTGACTGATACATGCAATAAAAAAGGCGTTGCAAGCGGCTGAGGCCAACATCATCAAATCTATGGAGCTGCAGCAAAAGCTGAAATGAAGAGGTCATATGCGCATGTGGCGGGCTACCTATAGGGCCACCCCCTCATGAGGGCTGAGACATCTCACACACACTTGGGAATCACCGATCCAAACTGTTGCATCACTAAACCATTGAGTGTACAGATCTCAATCATGCTGAAACGAGCTAGATTTGAGAAAAAATCAAGTCAAAGGGCTGTAAGGAGTGCCTTTGCCTGATCCGAGGCACCAAACAAGAGTGGAAGCTGGAACCAAGGTACACCGCCCTCTAGACCTGTCTTCTGGAATAAATGATCTGATGTCGAAAAAAGGATGTCTGCCATAGGTGAGTCAATAAGGGGTCATTAAATACGGCACAAGATAAAATAGTAGAGCAACTGACAGAAAGACACAAGGGGTGATGATGAAGTGGGGGGGGACTGAGTAGCAGACAGATGACTTCTCTTGTTAAAGCATAAAGGGCATGGATGACCTGGTAGCGACTGACACGATATCAGGAGGGATAGGGGATAGTGGGACTGGAGGCCATAATGTGTGACGCGAGAGAGGGACCAAGCAATGAATGATGGAGGACTATAGCGGGATAAAAAGGGACTCAGTATAGACCCCATGAATGTGATGATGACTCAACTCGGATGCTCTAAAAAAGGGCAACTCGATGGTGCTTCCACACAATAAAGGTCCAATGGGGAACCATAAAAACATGAGTACAATATGGTAACTCATGAAAAAAATTGACACGAGCGTTGACAAGTATGTAGGCAAAGTGGTGCCCCTAGTACGATTGTTGCAAGCGAAGAAATTAAATTTTGAGGAGGGGTGAAGTGATGCTTCTTGGATAAAATTTGTCCCGTTGAAGTATTAAATCACTAAAAACTAACAGATACCCATTTGAGGGCTCAGTGAGAGCTTTCCAATGGTACAAACGGTTTGTGAAACTGAGTTGTGGTTTGGCCGCAGTAGGCTAAAGAAAAATCAAGGGTTTCTCTTTTAATAAGGATTTTTCCCTCCAAATTCACTCATTTGCATGTGGAGCTGTGGTGAATGTAGAGAGGAGAGAAGGCCCTAAATCTTACGACGATCGTAGTGGATAAAACGACCATTAGAATCGAGATCTGTCAGTTGCAGGTAAGAGGCTTAACCCTAATCTTTCATTTCAGTGGATTGAAAGTTCAGTTTAGGTCCCCAGGGCTCAAGAAGGGACCCCTGATCCTCTTCACGTTTGGTTCACACTTTTTGGGGAAAAAAGTGTGACCTAGGTAGCATGTTTTGGGCAGAAAACTGCGACCTGTCCCAGGTTTGGGCCTGAAAGTGCGACCTGTAAGGGAGGGGTTTTTCTGTGTTGTTTTTTGGCTGAGCATTGGGTTCTTATGTTGAGATACAGTATTTCCTATCTGTACAATGAAAAATATGATGGTTTTGTGAAGATATTATAGAATTATAGATCAACTTGAGAGAGAGAGACCTGGGCACATTACAGTCGGAGATCCAGGAGGATCAGTGTGTTTGCAGTACATTGGCTAGGTTTGGGGTATCAGGAACTGGAGGACCTAGTGCATCGAGAGCGCCACAAAATGAGGATGCAGCGGCCCTCCTAGATCACATCCTTCATAGATGTGATAGGCTTATGACTGGTGTTTCAGAGCACAACTGGCAAGACTTGGATAAACAGTACATAGAGCGATGTATTGGTCTACCCTTAGAGTGGTGAGGGGTCGTGCGGCACATGGCGATGGCCAGACAGGGTATGTGCGATCTAAAAGCTGCAGGAGAAGAGCCATTGGCTCGGGATACTCCAGATAGTGATTAGGTGTAGGGGTAGGTGGTGCCCCCTATTTTGATTTTTGTAATATGCTATGGACATGTCATATGTATCAGAGTTGATGGACTCTACAACATATTATGCGACACATATTATGGATATGCATCGTTTTTATGGTTTATGTTATGTTATTGTCTTATGTGAAATGCGTGTGTTAAATGCCAATCTAGAATATCGTTTGCAATGCTATCTACATAGTGATTTTGTGCTCTAGGTACATGACTGAATGTAATGTTTTCAAATTCACGCATCAAAAGCTTCACTCGTAAATATCTTCTAAAAAGGATAGGATTATGCACATGATAGACACCGTTGAATTGCATGATAAGAAGCAGGGAATCTAAATGAACATGAAGGTGGAGGATGCGATGGAAAGGGCATTGGCTAATAAACCTCACATTGCATCATATTTGGCTTGATTATTGGTAGTAGTACCAATGCATACACCGTTCGAGAGAACAAGCGAATGTAAGGGGGTAAAAATGGCCCAAATTGCCGAGGCTAGATTACGGGAGTAGTGACTTGCACCATCGGCATAACCGATATAATGTGTGGATGAGAGGTTCATCTAAAAAGTTCCATAAGATAATAAATGGGAGGATGATGAACAATGCTGGCAACCTAAGCACAAAGTAGAGATCGAACGAACACTGCGAGAGGGAGTGATCTGGGTACGACGTCTACTAATCACACACCGATGGGTAGGTGGGGTGTGACAACTACCGTAGGTGTATATTGTGCTCAGGCCACGAAAGTCACCATAGAAATGGATGGTGCCATCCCACTTATGGGTGGGAAAGGTTAAGTCAGGGGTGGACAAGGCTTCCATGATGTCATCATCACAATAGAAGATGGAGTGATGGGAGGAAGGGAGACCACATGACGCAGTAAAGCTACCTGACTCATCATCATGAGAAGAGAGGTTCACATGCACATCATCATAGGGGATGATGGAATAACAAGGAGATAAGGGATCTACTAATGTTGAGCCCAGGGTGATTGCTGAAGGGAAGTCGAGCGAAACAACAGGGGAAGGTTCAGAGGGACCTTCCACCGAGGGTCTCATGGATGATTACAGGTAGAGGATAGTGGTTGTAGGCTCCATCATCTCGACATCATGAGGGGAAATGTCAATGGGAGCAGGTAAATCTTCAAGTTGGCCCGCAACATACTGCGCAAGTACAGGAGAGGCAGATTGATTCTGTTCAACCTCGTACTCTTGAACTACCTCTAAAGAGGCGTGGTAATGTGTAAGGCGGGGAAAATGGTGAGAGTAATGGCCATGGAGATCACATAGAGCACAAGGTTGGTTGGTGTGAATATTCTTGGTGTTCTTGGCTACATTCAAGGAAGAAGCAGATCCTTTAGGCAACGCGACTTTAACCATGGGCTTGATGCGGGGCAACTCAGGATAGGTATGGATGGTGTGACCAACAACATCACACAAATCACAGGGCTTTGGGGGCGGAGGAGGTGCAGGGTCAATCAGGGCAGCCTTGTCCTTTGAGGCCCCCTTGCGAGCTTTTCCCTTCTTACCCGAAGTGGTTGCAACAGAAGATGGTTCCTATTGAGGTGGCTAATGCACTATAACAGCGGGAGAAGTCATAGGGACCAGTTGAACCGGGCTCAAAGCAATATAAGGTTTGGGTTGACCAGGTGGGGTAGCGACTGGGGGATCAGGGTACCATAAAGGAATCCCTAGGGTCAAGTTAGGAAGAGAAAGGGTAGCCATAACAGGTGCCGTGTAGACTCTGGGAGGAGCAGCTAGGAACGGTATCTGACTGGAGGGGTAATGGCCATGCAGGAAAACTCCAAGATGGTTAAGGCCTAGAGGAACTCCTCTAGGAGGATCAAGAGGCTCATGAATACCAGCTGAAGGTGAAGGGACAGGAGGAGGAGGTCTAGACAGCTGAATTGAAGGGCTAGGAGCAGGTTGCGGAGGGCGAGGAAGCTGCTGAATAGTCAAAGCAGGCCGCTTGAGGGTAGCCCGAGATGATTGCATCATGCAAAAATTTAATGAGCTGGGATCAGAGAGAGGAGGAGGCAGACCAGGGAATGTACCAAGAAGAGAGGAATCTTTTTAGACTCTGGGTGAGACGCTGGTCAAAAGATCGATGGTTTGCTTATTGGCCACCGAAGAGATGATGGACTTAGGGGAGGTCTGAGACTTCGGTCATAATATGTCAACTGTTCTATGGTGACTATCTTTCCATTATGATAGAAGGACATCTTGCATTGAACCACATATGCGACAGCGGACATCGCATAGGTGTAGCTATGACCCAATAGAATGTTGTAATCTAAGGGGGCATCAATGACTTCTACGTAAACGCAAACAGTCTTTCCCGCAAGAGTAAAAGGACAATTTCGGAACATGCCAATGGGTTGCGAGGCATGGCCATCCCAGGCTCAGAGAGTGATCATGGAAGGAGCCAACTCAGGTGATCCAAGTTTCTTCCAAACCGAAGTGGACATCACACATGTGGATGCCCCGTCATCAATGACATACCGAGAGACGTTGGTGTTCTAGATTTTGACTGGGATTTGGAAGGTGATGGAAGTGGGAAGAGGAGGATGTTCTGACTAGTCAGCATCGAGGAAAATCAAGTGATCATCAGCAAGATCTACAGTTCCCATGGGAGATAGTAGAGCTTTTCATTGTGAAGGGCATGACTGGAGGAGTTCCAGTGTTGAGATGGCGACAAGAGATTGCGCCAAATCATCCACTATACTATACAAATGGGCATCTTTTCTAGAAGTAGCATTTCAGCATAGTGGTCCCTTAGGCTGAACCTATGCCTTAGGCTGAGGGATATTTAAGGGACCATTAGGTGTCGAAAGAGACTCTGAAGAAACTGAAGAAGGTGGCTCGGGGACAAATGTAGCGGAAGGCTTGTTGTATTGACGAGACCGAGTCTGATGGTTGATGTCTATGGTTACAGACTAGTCAGAGTTCATCATGAGGATCTGGTAATCAGGGGTACCAGATGGAAGAGGTTGAGTGGCCGCGTAATCTTCAGGTGGTTGGCTAGCCACAAATCCTTTCTGAGGGAAAGGATTAGTAAGCGCAGTTGGCTAACTAGCCGCAGCACTGGGAGGGCGAGAGGGGAGGATATTTTCCTCGCAATGTTGCTTGAGACTCCCACATTTGCTTCATTTGTGGTAAGAGAGGACAATCATGCGTGTAATGACCATAAACACCAAAACAAGAACAAGACTTATTCATACGAACATACCTGTCCTGCTTGGGCTGAGTGCCCTGTTGCTATTTAGTAGTGTTAGGGGCATTAGTTTGCAGATTAGGTCTAGAATTACCGGAGGTAGATTGACTTTGAGTGCCTTTCCTCTTCTTTTTGGAAGGAGTAGGATTAGTCGCGCCCTGTTGAGCATACAACTACCCCTGAGGGGGCGGTGGCTACTGTTGCGGGGGCTGAGAAGGCAAGGGAGGTGGAGGTGCTAATGTTGGAGGAGCTGGAGCACCAGGTTGTGGATACGGATAATAAGGAGGTTCGGTAACAGTGTGGTAAACAGGAGGTTGGGAAAAAATAGGAGGCATGCCGTATCCTAGATACATGCTACCGGGAGGGGGAAAAGTGTAGGAGGTGATGGCCCCCCCTGAGGAAAACCATAGCCCATGGGAGGCTGAGCGTATGGATTACAGAGAGTTCCAACGATACCGTTGACGACGTGAGATACCCACAGTGTGTTGGCACCACTGGGTCTTGGAAGATCAGGTAGAACAGTATAAACATAACCCGACTGAGCGTAGATCATGTCATATTTTCACGCAATTTGGAGAGCAGCTTCTTCTGTTTGAGGGAAATGCGATGTGACATCTTTGCCGATAGCAAGAAAGAGAGATCTAAGGAACCATTCCATGTAGACATGGTCTTCCAAGATAGGGGCTCAACATAGGCTCTTTCTTCTCTGCCATTCCTGGACATGATCGGATAGGCGGGTCACAAATGTTTGACGGAAATAAGTCAAAAGTTCGTTACCAGTGTCATAACGGAGGGGAAGCTGGAAGTAAGACAGAAAATCCCATGCAAGAGTCGCAAAGGTGGTATGAGGGGAACATTAGGGGAATTTTGAGGTCTAAAATGGGCCTCCTAAGAAAATGTACAACAAAAATAAACTTTATAACAACCAATAGGACTCAAGATGATGATGTCAACCATGGGAGATGATTTACCAATTTTTAAATAAAAGGGTAAAAATATTAAAAAATAATAAAATAATAAAACTACTTTTTCAACTCATATTTTCAACTTATCTCCCACAATTTTTACTCAAATTTCGAGTGGGAGTACTCGTTGGATGCAAAATTTAATTCCTCATCCAAGGAGTACCCATGTTGCATACTTTCAGTGAACCCTGCTACATGAAAAATGGGAAATACATAAAAAAAAAATGATTACAATCACGTTTTTTATGTATTTCTCATTTTTCATGTAGTGGGACCCATCTAAAGTATGCAACATGGGTACTCCTTGGATGAGGAATTAAATTTCGCATCTAACGAGCACTCCTGCTCGAAATTTGAGTAAAATCTTTGGGAGATAAGTTGAAAATATGAGTTAAAAAAGTAGCTTTTTCATTTTTCCCTCTAAAATTTGATGATGTCATCAAATCTTATTTGATTTTTTCCATTATTATTTTATAATTTCCTTAGGAGGCCCATTTTAGACCTCAAAATTCCCCTAATGGGGGCCTGATCAACATACCACTTAGAAGCTTCACCAGTAAGCATACGTTGGAACAACCGAAGATGGATAGAGTCATTGGTAATGGAGTTAGACGAAAACCACATGTGGAAAGATCGAACAGGATTTGTAGGATCTTCACTAGCAAGACCTTCAAACTTGGGGATGTTGGAAGGGAGCTTGGTTGGCATAGCAGGCCAAGCATCATTATGGTGTATAGGTTCATTTATCAACTGGTCAAAATCGGGAAGGCTTAGGCCTGACTTGTAGGGGAGCAAGGGTGTAGCCGGGGTAGTGTCCGTTGTAGTCCCACTAGTGGTATTCCCAGCATTAGGTCCAGGGTTACCACCAGCATTAGGTCCTGTACCAGACATGGTGAAGGTGATAGGGGGAGAATTAGGGGCAGAAGGAGAAGGAGAACCCAATGAACCAGAAGAAGAGTTGGAGTGCGGAATCGAAGGAGGACTAACTCGAATCCTACGCGGAGGAGTAAGTCTTCCTACCAAAAACTGAGGATCAAGGCCAAGAAGTCTCCAGGATAAATGCCTTGGTGGCACAATGATGACGACACAAACATGACACAAAGGAAAAAGAGACCAACAAGGGCAGGGAGGTGCAGGATCAACTGATTACAATGTCGAAACAAGGGTGGAGAGGTGTAGGATCAATTGATTTTAACGTTTTAGTTAACCAAGCCCTTTTTCGCTTAGGGTGTGTGTGTAAAGTGTGTAAATTTTAATTTTTAAACCTAGACATTTGTAGAGAAAAATAAAAAGTGTGTGGTATAGCTGCAAATAAACCTGCAAATAACAATATATAAGACTGAAATAACAGAAAATAAACATCTAATAATGCAATAATCTAAACACAGGGAGGCGGGCCTCTCCACAACTGGTCTATAGGTGGGCAAAAAACTAGTCAAAATACACTAAAAATAGCCAATAGGTCTAAGGTCGGGAGGGATAGGGATCTAAAGGTCAAACCTACTAGAAAGTGGTGCAGAAAACAGCAACAAATCAGAGGAAATATTGTTGTAAATGAGGTGGCGAAAGGCTATGTCCTAGAGGGAAATGGAGGTGACCCTAGGGGGAAACCCAAACAAAAATAATGGAGGTGTTTTGGATGGAAAAATAACCAATCTAAAGCATAATTGAAGGTGAGGTATCAGATCTGAAAAAGGGCTGAACACACTAAAATTTTGGACAACCTGCAATAGCAAAAACTCTTCCACAAAACGTGGAGGGTACGGAAGCCCTACGGGGCTAGTTTCCCACATAGTTGAGCAAAGCAGAACAAGTACAGGTCCAAAATGGGCGGAGATGGAGGTCAGACAACCCTAAACAGAGGTTCAAACAAACCCAGAAAACTTTTAGAAAAACTCCCACAAAAAGTCTAGGTCGTAGTTTCTCACCTGTTTTCTGCAGAGGTCACAGTTTTTGGGCTGAAAAGTGCATCCTGAAGCTCCAAGTCACAGGGCTAGGGCCAAAAATTGTGACCTGCACTTCCGGCACTCTCGGCAGTAGATTTTAGAAAAAAAGTGTTGTCTCAGCTGCAGCTGATGTCTGTCACCTGCAGAATAGGTCCGAAAACACACGGAAGTTAGAATTTTTATCATTTTAGGGTTTTATAAGTTAAAAAAAACATCAAGAAAAAAAAAATTAGAGGCTGAAGAGAAATCCTAGGGTTTGAAGTAGCTGGATATGCATGCATCAGAAAAACGACAGCGGTCATGATCGTAAACCCGTGTGGAGTCACCAGTTGTTAGTATGAATCTTAATTCCAAGTGTACGAAAAAATACCACTTTAGTTGTGCATAAAAAACATCTCTAACATCAAATATTGCTACCAATATCCTCAGATATGCAATTAGGTGATCAAGATAAATTCTGCAAAAATCTAGATCTATGCATCAAAAGATATTAGGTAGTAGAAAAAACAAGATTTACTCGATGCATCCAATAGACAAGACAAGAATATGTTGAATGAATTTTGTATTAATGACACCTGGGAGGAAAACACAAAAGAGTGTTACCAGTTCTCCTCAATGGGATGGGTTCTTGTAAGTCCGCAACACTTCAGATCTAAAAACCCTCTCTCTTGATGGTATAGAAAACCCAGACAAAAATGGTAGACAAATATGACAATGATGGTGGATCAAAGTCAGACCAAAAGTATAAATCCCGAGTGATCTTTAGGCAGCAAAAGGTGGTAAATGAATGGGAAAACCCTTCTATTTATAACAAAATATTGAGTTAGTCTAGATATTGGTGCATAGTTAAAATATTATTAACCAAATCAAGATCCAACTTTTATGGAATATTTTATTATATTTGTTGGATGGAAAAGGTATTTGACTTGGGTCAAATCCCTTTATTTGTAAATAATAAATAAATAAATTATTTATTTATCATTTTAAGGATGTGGTTAAGTAATAATCAAATAAATAATGATTTATTTAATTATTTATGGGTTATTTAGTCATATTTAACAAAAAATATTATTTAAATGAGGTTTAAATAATTATTCTTAGAAAATGATAAGATAAATAATGATTTATCTAATTAATTTCCTTGTTTTGGGTTAAATATAACTAGAAATATTAATTAAACTATTGTTTAACTAATTATTACTTGAGGAAAATCAAACAAATGTTGATTTATTTAATATTTCCTCATGGGGTTTCCTATTTAGACCATAAACAACTTAATAAAGGTGGTTTACTAAGTTATTTTCAAAGTGAAAGAAATTTTACTTAGGGTAAAATTGGTCTTGCATGGTGTACTTGGGTCCATCTAATAATAATAGGTTAGATGACTAAAAAATGGTGTAACAGAAGGGGAGGTAGAATAGGTGGACATGAAAGTCGGGGATGAGGGAAACTGATATGTTATAATTGTGGAGAAGTAGGACACTTTGCCAGGGACTGTCCAAACCCTACAAGGCAGTCCTACCGGTATTGCAGACAGCTGGACCATACGATTGAAGACTGTCCAATCTTGATAGGAAAGATGCAGGAGAAACAGTGAACACCTACGTAGAATGTGCAAAGGGTTAAGGATGAACTTTGAGTCAAAGATCCAAGCGTGAATGTCGTAACAGGCAGTGGGATGGCCACCGGGGGGGCTGGGGAGAATACTGGGACCGAACCTCTAATCCGACAAGCAGTTAGAAAGCAGGAAGGTTTGGCTCTAAGAAAGGAAAATGAAACTGTTTTCGTAGCTCACAAATACTTTGTGGAGGCAGAGGCATCTACTTCGCAGCCACCAGGAGACCTCAAGAGAGATGAGGAGGTCAAACCCTTGTTACAGGCATGTATGAAGCTGTTGCGCAACCCAAAGGCTATGGAAATATTCAGGCATTAATAGATAGCTACGCAACACAACCTAGCCCCCCTAAAAGAAAGGACATACACAAACTATATTGATATAAGAAACACATTGGTAGGGAGATGCAGTTAATTGCGTAGATCGGTGATTATGCGATGAATCAGGTTATTTTAGACCTAGGGTCATATGTGAATGTATTACCTAAATAGATTTGGCAACGAATGGGGGAACCTAAGTTGGAATGGTCCATTGTCCAGCTACATATGACCAATCAACAGAAGATCGTACCTTTGGGAAGACTATCAAAGATCCTGGTGGATATCGCAGGGGTCAAGGTCCGGGCTGATTTTGAAGTCATTCAGATTGTAGAAGATGCAGACCCCTACCCTGTGCTTTTAGGGTTAGACTGGGCCATAGATATGGGAGGTATCATTAGCCTGAAGAACATAAGCATAGTGTTTGAGAATAATGGTACAAGGGTGATAGTATCATTAGATCTTGCGGAAGGCTAACGATACACCGAGCCAGTGAGCGAGGAGGAGGAGGTGGATCACATCTATAAGTTGACTACGCGAGATGAAGATTGGATCAACCCCACGGTGGACAAAGTACTTTGTTGGGAAAAGGGCAGTGAATGCTTCTCCGAATCCGATGAGGAGATGGAGAACTAGCACAATTGGTTACATGAGGTCTCTGAGTTGCGATGCCTTCGGATCACAAAGAACTTCCACTGCATTTCCTCAGAGGTAAGAGATCTACCCTATTTTGATGGTTCTAATAACATTAGGGAATTTTTGCGGGCATTTGAGGTTGAGGTTCCTAGAGAATGAAGGTTATGGGCTCTTAACCTAGCTATGCGTGCAACCCCTGCACGATGCTGGGATACGCATAAGGGAGTGTTGCAGGAGTGGGAGGATTGTCGAGACATGATGCTCCTGCGATTTGAGACTCAAGCGGAGGTGTGGGTCAATATTTTCCTTGGCCCTAGGGATCTGCGTGAACACATGGTTTCTTGGATGAAAATGTGGGGCAACCAAACTACAAAAGAGTGAGTTCACTTATTCATTCATTCGTTGGGACCAATCCCTACTGCATGGTACCTGGATGCGGAGCTACATCAATGCACCGCCATTGGGAAACTATGAAGAGTGACTTCATAGGAAAATTTAGACTGATAGGGGGTTGTGAGGCGCTTAACGAAGCTTTGCAGGACATAGATACATTTGTGTTTGGCAAATCTGGCTCCTTTGCAGTATTCGGGGCGCCGACATGGGAAACGCAGACGCAGGATATTTTCAACTGCCACAGCTTAGAAAGGGAAAAAGGTGAAGATGATCCACGGTCTGTCTCTATCCCGAAGTCGGAAGGGGAGCACACTGTTGAAGGACCTCCCCTGCAAGAAGTCAATGTCACTAAGCCTATGAAGCTGTGCGAAGTAAAAATTGGGATGACCGAGCACCCTAAGTTAGCTAAGATTGGGGACTACTAGGATGAGGATATAGTAGGCAAAGTAGTTGAATTACTTACAGAATACCAGGACTTGTTCCTGACAAATTTTTCAAAGCTGAAGGGGATCACATGGGACTTAGAGGTCATGCATATCACTCTCAAACCCGATGCGTGGCCCATACAGCAGCGACCTTATAGGTCGAACTCCAAGTATAAGCATAAGGTCAAGGATGAACTCGATCAAATGCTTGCTGCAGGTATCATTGAACTTGTTGAACGATCAGACTGGGTCAGTCCAATGGTGGTTCAGGAGAAAAAAACTAACGGGGATATTTGGATCTATGTGGACCTGCGCAAGTTAAATGATGCCTACATTCATGATCTATTCCCAACACCATTCTCAGATGAAATCTTAGACAGTGTGGGAGGACAAGAAGCATACTCCTTCACGGATGGGTTCTCAAGATACCATCAGATCAAAATCACACCTGAGGACCGCAGCTAAACCACATTCGCCATTGAGTGGGGATCTTTTTAGTAAACTGTCATTCCATTTGGACTCAAAAATGCCCCTGCCATATTCTCGCGGGTCATTGTCACAGTATTCAGGGAATTCATCCACAAGTTCCTTGAGGTATATTTCGATGTTTGGACTATCTCTGACCTAGTGAAGGCACACATATTGAACCTGCGCATGATGTTGGATGCCTGCTGGAAACACCAGATTTCCCTAAATATCAAGAAATGTATCTTCTGCATACCCTTCAGAATCTTGCTCGGCCACATAGTCTGTTAACAAGGACTGATGGTAGATCTTGCAAAAATCACAGTTATTATAAACTTGCTAGTACCAACCACGAAGAAACAGTTGCATTCGATCCTTGGACACACGGGCTACTATAGGAAATTCATTCAAGGCTATGTGCTAATTACTGCCACTATGGAAAAATTGCTCAAAAAAGATGTGTCGTTCTTTTGGAATGACGAATGTCAAAAGAGCTTCGAGTTACTTAAAGAAAAGATGGTCTTGGCACCTATTCTCATATTTCCTAATTGGGAGAAGGTATTTCATGTTCATGTCGATGCAACGAGCATTGCCCTCGAGGTTTTCCTTATGCAGCCGGGAGAAGGAGATATTGACCATCTGGTTTCCTTTGCAAGTAAGAAACTCTTTGGTGCAAAACGCAACTTCTCCACCATAGAGCGGGAGGGATTGGCCATGGTCTATGCTTTGCAGAAATATCTGCATTACTTGTTAGGAGGACACTTAAAAATTTTCATAGACCATTCAGCTTTAAAGTACTTGGTAAATAAGCTTGTGTTGGGGGCGAAAATATGCCGATGGCTACTGCTATTTCAGGAATATGACTTTGAGATCATCGTCAAGCCAGGAAAGTTGAATGTTGGGGCGAATCACATGTCCTGAATAGAGAGTGGCGAGGAGCCAACTGACCTGGAAGCTAGATTGCCTGATGCACAGCTATTTTATATTAAGGTAGTAGATTCACACTTCATTGATATCATTCAGTTCTTGACTACTGGGACGACAACTCCAGAGTACTCTGTACAGCAGAAAAAAGACTTAGCCACCTGGGCAGCAAATTTTACCATCATCACAGGCTATTTATATAAGATGGGAGTAGAAGAAGTATTGCGGAAATATGTTTTGGAGCATCAAAGGCACGCTATCATGGTAGAGGCTCATGACAGAGTAGCAGGAGGTCACTACATAGGGAAAGCAATGACACAAAATATCTTGAGAGCTGGGTTATGGTCGCCAACCCTGCATAGTGATGCCCACAACTATTTTAAAGCAAGCCATACATGCCAACAAACAAGGAGGGCATCTTGCAAAGATGAAATGCCCCTTCAACCACAAATGGCTCTACAAGTATTTCATAAATGGGCTATCAATTTCATCAGGGCTATCAACCCACCAGGGAAGAAGACGAATGCACGCTACATTATTACTACCACTGATTATGTAACCAGGTGGGCTGAAGCACAAGAAGTAAAGGATTGTACTATAGATACCACTGTGCATTTCATCTTTGAACAAATCCTGACCAGATTTGGATGTCCAAAGATCCTCATGATCGATAGAGGTACGCACTTTGTTAATGAAACAATCCAAGCTTTAGCCGAGGAGTTCCGGATCCATCGTGTGAAGAGCACACCATATCACCTACAGGCCAACGACGCGGTTGAATCTTTTAATAAAATCTTGGAGAAAGTGCTGACAAAGGTATGCAATGTTGATCGCAGCGATTGGGATGTGTGCATCCCATCGTTCCTCTGGGACTATCGAACAACCTGCAAGAAGCTAACAGGAAAAACCCCATTCCGGATGGTTTATGGTAAAGAAGCCATTATTCCCATAGAGTATATTGTTCCTAGTTTGCGTATCATAGCATTTACGAACATGGTAGAACCTGACATGATGGACGAGCGATTAGTGCAGCTTATGGATTTGGAGGAAGATTGGTTTCTTGTGAATTTCCATCAGCATGTCCAGAAGGCCTGCGATAAAGCCTGGCATGATCGAAATATTCGCCAAAAGACAATCACATAGGGTGAATTGGTCCTCTTATACGATAGCCAGTTTGCAAAGCATCCCAGAAAGTTCTGGTAGCATTGTCTTGGTCCCTACACAATTAAGGAGATCACGGATGGTGGAGTTGTTAGGCTAGCAACCCTGTGTGGTGATATGATACTAGGATATTTCAATGGTAGTTGGCTCAAACCATATCGGATCAAATGACTATATGGCCAGAGTAGCGATACAAGTGTAAGTGGAGACCCCACCACCACGGTGACTTAGGACGAGTCACAAGATTGTGTTGGGCGATTGTTGGAACAAGGGTCCTCCCAAAGGCTACGAATTGGGACAATTTTGAGTAATTTTGTATATTTTTGGCATGTTTTAGTCTAGCGCATGGGTTTTGTGGTGGGTAAAAGCCCTGAAAGCATTGTAATGGGTCAAAGGGTAGACCTAGATTCCGCAAACCATGGTTTGCAGACCACGAGAAATATTAGGCTAGATCATTATAAATAGAAGGAAATTTTGAGTCAGTAGGTAGGCATGAACCAAGATTGGTACGAATTACAGTTTAGTAGATCTGTTTGCATTATTGGGGAAATGACTCATGTTGGTTGTGTGCACGGAGATCCTCAGTCCTGCTATGTGCGGATCCTACTGCTGTGTGCGCAGGTTAGGGTTGGGTATTGTAAAAGGATCTGAAGGATTAATGAAAGCGAAAGGTTGTTGGAATATCTGAATATGCTAATGTGAATATATGATCTTGTGTTAAGCTACTGTGTTGTTTGCTTATGTTGTGTTGACATGTGATCTAGATCTGTCTGTTATATTTTATACAAGAATATTTGTGATAATTGCATGAATTTAAGATCTGTTGATTACTGTGATTATAATTGGTATTGCACATGTGGATGCGAAGGGATCTATAGATCTAGGTTCTGCAATATATGATCTGGTAATTGAGGAGTCGAACGCATCTTTGCTTGACTTACCTACCCTCTCCCAGGGTGTGGAAACCTAGTTCCAGCACCTTCCCATACTACTTCGGGTGAGACTTTAGCCTACAAAAGCAGGTCACTGCTGAAAGGGCCAGTAGTATAGGGTTTTGTTGGCAAACCTTAACCTCTAAACCTAGGTCAGGACCCCTCGAGCCAAAAGACTCTTTCCTTAGCTAGATAGCATTCATTAAATTGAAATATTTCTTTTCTCATATAGCTACATATAGAAGTTCTTCGATGACAGCAGTAGGGCCTTGGAATTGAAACCTAATTCAAGATAAACCGTTAAAATTCACTAAATTAACCTAAGGAGGCATTGAAACTTAATTCTCACATTTAGTGTGTTCTAGACTAGAGACGTGTTCCAACTTCTTAAGACCTAGCATCTATCTTTCGCAACGATCTTGCATCGGACAACGTAGCACGGACTTGTGCTCCTCGTACCATTTCCCCTATAGGTTGAAATCCTTTATCCATAAGAAGCCGAGTCTGCAGCCTTGTGACTGTGATACATTGAACACAACATTCCCAAATATTGGTTGTGGTATGTCAATTCCTTGGTCATTTCTCTTTCATTTGATCAACAAGGTGTATATTGCATTTCACGATTACCTGGTAGCCCTTTATGCCTAGAATACCTTGAGTAGTCATTTTTTATCTTTACTGGCTCTTTAAATTTGAAAATATCACCGAGTACTTGTCCTTTCAAGCTCGTTAAGTCCAAAGGTGACTAGATTCACCTTTTGTCATTTTCTAGACTCTTAAAACATGAAAAGGAAAAGTTTTGTTTTAGTGTCTTAAAATTGACTGCCCACGAAATATTCCTTGTTAAATTTATATTCCTTAATGATTATTTAGGATTTATTCGAATGGAAAAATTTGTAGAGTTCACCAACCAAGGAATCCCCTAAGATGGGAATCCTAGCCCTTTTCCTTCGTTTGGAAATGTTGGTGCCCTGTGTATGGCAATTTTGTCCCTCCTAGGGTTAACCATTGGTCTGTTAGTTTGGTTATTTTTGACCCCTGTGATTTCAAACATCCAAATTGTCTTTCAACCGATTTCTTCTCTACCTGAACCATGTCAACCCCATGTTGATCCTAAGATTGACCCCTCACCTTCTTCGCCTATTTCTTCACCTTGTTATTCCTCTTCGCCTGGTAAAATTCTAGATTCTAGTAACTAGATGGCAAAGAAGAAGAACAAGAGATCGAAGAAGAAGAAGGAAAATAAACTAGGGGGAATCAACAACTATTGCTACCCATACAACTCATATCGATAAATCTCCCATTTCATCCCATAGAGTCAAATTCCCTTGCAAGTTATGTCAGGGTGACCACCTTCTTCATGATTGCCACGGTATTCTCAAGGTGTTAGAAGTGTGGTCCATTGGCTTGATTCATCCTTCATCATCAACCTCTGAGAATCACGCTGATGATGAGCCTTCAGCTAGAGATAATAAGACTCATGAGAAACAGGGTA
This sequence comes from Pinus albicaulis, assembly GCA_034641835.2. NCBI lineage: Eukaryota > Viridiplantae > Streptophyta > Pinopsida > Pinales > Pinaceae > Pinus > Pinus albicaulis. Next base: position 77,153,358 of record CM076578.1, read on the forward strand.
AAATCAAAATTCCCTGTAGGTTATGTGAAGGTAACCATCCCATTCACTTTTTTCCTTATATGGATGAAACTTCTAAAGTACTAGGTACCCTTTCGGTTTTTGAATCCTTTCTTCCCATTGGTTACCATAAGTTTTCTTCGATTCCTCCGATATTTGATAAAGTCATTGGTCAAGAGTCATCTCCTGTCAATTCCACTCTCTCTGAAAGTTAGTCTCCCAAGTCCATTTCTGACCAATCATTGGTTGAGGAAAAAATCGACCTGATTAAACCTATAATTCATCAGGTCTTTTCTGTTGAGAGTGGACCTCATCCTAGTTAGGTTCTCTTTGTTTACTCTTCTTCCCTGAGACCAGAGGGTGATCCTCTAGTTTCCATGATTGAGTAGGGTGATCCTCCAACTCATGTCGCCGCAGTTCAGGAAAGTGACCCTCCTGCTCTTGCTCCTGGATTTCAGCAGGATGGTCTTTTTGCTCCCGTAATGCAAGGGGATTTTCCTCTTATTCCTATGGCAACCCCTCCATGTAGTTGGATTTCTTCCTTTGATTGAATTCAATTCATGGGATACCATCTTCCTTCTTACATTCCCTTTGAGATCACTGTACAGTCCTATGATATGGTCGTACCAGGCATGATTATAAATGAAAGCGCCTCAGTTAGTATTTTATCCTCAACTTCCTGGAAAGCTTTCAGTTCTCCTCAACTTGTGCCTATTAATAAAAATCTATTGAATTTTAATAGATGAAGCAACCAACCATTAAGGATCCATCCAAAATTACCTATTACTTTAGGAGGAAAATTTTTCTATATAGACGTGATGTTTGTCTAAGGCTCCTTGGATTTTAACCTACTCTTAGGGCACGAATATTCTTATGCCATGGGCACGCTTGTCTCTCCCCTCATTTGTGTGATTTTTTTTCCACATGAAGGTTGGATTGTGACCATTTATTAACTTTTTTTCTTTGGTCCTGCTGTGACATCTGGTCTACCGTTGTCCCTTCCTGGTCCTTGCATGTTGGTGCTATCTTCCCTGCCAAAGGTTAATTATGTGGCCACTTGTTCATTTCCCTCATCAAGTGATAGTATTGTCATGTACCATCCACTGGTAGCATTCGATCATGATTCCTAAGATAGTGCTCTCCCATTGGATGTAAAACTCTTGGAATCCATGACTTCTTATTCATCATGATAAGCTTCTTTTAGAGCAGAGTTTGTTTTCTTGTGTCAAGCTCCTTAAAAAATGAAACAAGCTCTTCAGAGTATAGTTTGTTTTCTTGTATCAATCTCCTTAAAAAATTAAACAAGGTGTTGTGAGGATAGTTCTTTAATGTTTCAACCTCGTTAAAAAATGAAACATGTTCCCAAACAATTCGAGCTTTTGATTAGATCTTGTAAAATCCCAGTCAAGTCTTTCTCTTTCTCTTGTAATTGAACCTTCACTCCATCCTTCTATTAGTAACTGAAACTTCTCTTCGGTAGATGTGCTGAAGCTTGGGGGGCATGCACCTCGAATTGAGTCACCATGTTTGGGGCATGCAACTCTTTTCAAGCATATTTTATCTTTTTTCGAGCTTGTATAAAAATGAAACCAATCCCAAGCATAGTTTTCCATGTTTTCAAGCTTGTCTAAAAATGAAAACATTCTTATTTTAACACATTTTTGGCCTGGTGTGCTTTGTGAGTAGTTTTTTCCTGCTTATTGTGCAGATGTCTTTTACTCCTTATGTATTTTTCATTGACGGTGCCTCTCAAAGTACCGAGAACCTATCCTCGTCGGATTGGGTAATTTATGACCCTAAAGGTGAGTTAATAGACCTTCAACACATTTTTCTAGGACGTAAAAATAACAATGTCATTGAATAAAGTGTAGTCATTGAACTTATAACTGAAGCTATTCCCCTCGACATTAATGAATTAATTGCAAACCTAGACTCTGAGCTTGTTGTTCTCCAGCTCAATGGGCGTTATTCTGTCAGAAACTGCAGATTTTAAGGATGTATTTACATGTTTATTTGTTATAAAGGAATTTTGATTATATTACATATCAGCATATTCCGAGAATAATTAATATTTTAACTGATACAGTAGCTAATATTGTATTAGATAGACTTTTGCGTACTTTGTAAAAATCAAATCATCATCACATAGTTAGATTTAGACAGGAAAATAAGCATATATATACATATATATATATATATATATATATATATATATATATATATATATCTGTGTGTGTGTGTGTGTGTTTCAGTTACATCCTGAGACACCATGTCTCTCAAAAAATGCAGAAATGAAACCTACGAGTCTAATCAGCATGGTGCTCATGATAGCACATCACTGCCCATATGACACATCTCAACAGTCAAGTATGCAGTTAGAAACCCCTATAGTGTGCCATTGGTAAGAATGATGAATGTCCTCGAATATCACATACTCTGGGATCCCATTTGTGAGTTCCTCCAAGTTACATGTGATTTCTTCCTCATCACTTCCCTCGCCATGAGGGGCCACCTCGAAATATCTTGGGACCCTCCAAGCTATTGGAGACATCCCCGTGGGTCTCTCTGGTCCAACATCTGCAACACATGAGAAAACATTAGAACACACACACACACATATATAAATATATATATATATATAAACTAAAAATTGTAATACTCATAAAAATCCAAAAAATTAATTTTTACCTCTCTCTTCATCCCATTTTTCCCCTTCCGGAAGTGGAAGATCTCGATCACCCCTAAAATATGTACCGGTGTATGGCCAGTCCTCCACCATGATGATTTGTTGGCTCAACCGGTCAAATAACTCTTCTCTCCGTGACATATGCTTCCCATCTCCTCATCAAGGCATCAACTTAGCCCAACGGACCATCAATGGCTCTCGTGCTGGTGGCATAGGTATAATCACCTCCTGCTACTGGAATATTGGTAACCATTCTAGGATGAATGGTATAAAGATGGACCCATACTCAAATTGTTTCATCTTATCATTTTTTCACTTGGTCACCTCACGTTTCATGTCGATTTTCACCGCTTCCGCCCAATTGAAGATTGTTGGAGACATGCAATCTACAGCTAACTAGATTTGAGTATTTATGGCTTCATGGGGAGCCTGAGATCCGGCAGCCAGAGTAATGGTATGCAGCACTACCCTTAAAGGTAATTCAGGCACCTCTTTCCTTACTCCAAGATAGGCCCTATCTATCAGCATGCCCCTGCTCTCTCCAAAGATCTGAGTACCTGTCATTAGTGGTTGCTCTCCCCACTGTGACATTGTGGTTATGAAGTAGATATCAGATACTTCTGTCTCCAATTCCTGGTCATGAATGATGAATCTCTCTTAGTAAATTCCGATAGATTGATCAAGTATTTTAACAGCTTTAACTGAGATCTCAGACATGTGGTCATGAAAAACTTGAGGAGCCCACAGTTCCTGGGAGCATCTAATCATACATCCTTCTCTAGGGCCTATGTATATTCTACCCCATTATCCCATTCTTCCATTCAATTTCCATTGAAAAATTGATGATTCTTCCTGCAAAACAACAATACAGAGATTCTACAAGCCATTGCTAAAAATTGAATCCATTTGGCCAAGCATTTTTGGAGAAAAATTTTAAAAAAAATTGGGCGTGACGTTCATGCACGAAAATCCCCTCTAAGAACAGAGGCGATCCCTCTATTTTCCATGATCGAGGAGGGTGATCCTCTGACTCCTGTCGCCACAATTCAAGAAAGTGATCCTCCTGCTCTTGTTCCCATATTTCAGCAGGATGGTATTTTTTCTCTCGTAATGCAGGGGGATTGTCCTCTTATTCCTATGGCACCCCCTCCATGCAGTTTGATCACTTCCTTTGATTGGAGTCAATTCACAGGATACCTTATTCCTTCTTATGTGTCGTTTGATATCATTGTGCAGTCCTACGATATGGTCACACCAAGCACAATTATAGATGAAGGTGCATCTGTTAATATTCTATCCTCAACTACCTAGCAAGCTTTTAGTTCTCCACAACTTGTGTCTGTTACTAAAAATTTGTTGGATTTTAACAGAGGAACCAACTATCCATTAGGGATCCTTACAAAATTACCTATTACTTTGGGAGGAAAAATTTTCTATATAGACGTGATAGTTTTCCAAGGCCCCTTGTATTTTAACCTACTCCTGGGGTACGACTATGCTTATACCACGGGTTCGCTTGTCTCTCCCATCTTTCATGTGATCTGTTTTCCACATGAAGGTCGAATCGTGAAAATTGATCAAATTTCATTCTTTGGTCCTGATGTGGCACCTAGTCTACCGTCATCCCTTCCTGGTCCTTACCTGTCAGTGATATCTTCCCCACCACAGGTTAATTATGTGGCCAGTTGTTCATTTCCCTCATCTAGTGATAGTAACATTGCATACCATCCACTAGGAGCATTTGATCCTGATTTTCGAGACATTTCTCACCTGTCGGATGAGAAACTCTTGGAAGCAATGACTTCTTATTCACCATGATAAGCTTTTTTCAGAGCAAAGATCGTTTTCTTGTGTCAGACTTCTTAAAAATGAAACAAGCTCTTCAGAGCACGGTTGGTTTTCTTCTGTCAAGCTCCTTAAAAATTGAAACAAGGTGTCATGAGGATAGTTATTTAATGTGTCAACCTCTTTATAAATTGAAACACTTTCCCATACAATTCGATCTTTGGATTAGATCACATAAAATCCTAGTCGAGTCTTTCTCTTGCTCTTGTAATTGAACCTTCACTCTATCATTCTGTTAGTAACTGACAGTTCTCTCAGGTAGATGTGTTGAAGCTTGGGGGGCATGTACCTCGAATTGATTCACCATTCTTGAGTCATAAAACCCTTTTCAAGCATAGTTTATCTTTGTTTTGACCTTGTGTAAAAATGAAGCCAATCCCAAGCATAGTTTTCCATGTTTTCAAGCTTCTGTAAAAATGAAACTATTCCTATTTTACCACATTTTTGGCTTGGTGTTCTTTGCAAGTAGTTTTTTCCTTTTTATTATGTCTTTTCTTACCGTGCATATGTTTGCCACTCCTTATGTCAGTTTCTCTAATGGTGCCTCCCGCAGTACCCGAAACCTATCCTCCACGGCTTGGGTAATTTATGATCCTAACGATGATTTCATAGACCTTCAAGTAATTTTTATAGGACGTGCAAAAAACATTTTTGCTGAATATAGTGCAGTAATCAAACTTCAAATTGAAGCTATTGCCCTCGAAATTCATGAATTAATTGTGAACCTAGACTCTCTGCTTTTTATTCTCCAACTCAATGGGCATTATTCTGTCAAAAACCCTCAGATTTTAATGATGTATTTACATTTCCATTTGTTAGAAAGGAATTTTTATTATATGAAATATCAGCATATTCCCAGAAGAATGAATACGTTAACTGATGCAATAGCTAATATTTTATTAGATAGATAGTTGCGGAATTTGTAAAAAGAAAATTATCATCACATAGTAAGATTTAGATAGGAAAATAAGCATATATATATATATATATATATATATATATATATATATATATATATATATATATCAATTGTTTGCTTCGGCGTGTACATCATAGTTCAAAATATATATGTGTGTGTTTCAGTTACACCATGAGACACCATGTCTCTCAAAAAATGCAGAAATGAAACCTAGGAGTCTAATTAGAATGGTGCTCATGATAGCACATCACTTCCCATACGACATGTCTCAACAGTCAATGGATGCAGTTAGAAACCCCTAAAGTGTGCTGCTAGTAAGCATGAGGAATGTCCTCGAATCTCACGTACTCCGGGATCCCGCTTCTGAGTCCCTCCAAGTTACATGTGATTTCTTCCTCATCACTTCCCTCTCCATGAGGGGCCACTTCAAAATCTCTTGGGACCCTTCGAGCTATTCACTAGTAAATTTTGTCAAAATTCTGACACTTTAGTTCCAACACTTTTGACATATTGTCGGAAATTTCACAAATTCTTCTCAATTTTTTAAATCCCGCCAACAAGTGTCTCTATAGAGACGTGTAAGAACATATTCAGTATTGCGATGTTTAGGAACATATTCGGTATACTGATGTTTCAGGACAAAACTTTGGAACTGCGATGTTTCGAAAACAAACATCGGTATTGCGGCATTTGGAGACAAGCATCGCTATTGCGACATGTAGAGACACGTGTCGGTAGTGTGATGTTATTGGGGAAAAATATCGATATTGCGATGGTTTTCGAAGAGACCCCAACCCCCATCAAAGAGATAAAATAAACCATCACACTTCCGACATTTGGGGAGATGAAATTAACCGTCGAAATTCCGACGGTTGGGGAGGTATGAGATTTAACAACATTTGGAGAGATATAAAATTTTAACATATTTGGGTTAACTAAGTTCCAAATAAGATTTATATTATTCACTATAATATTTTATGGGGGCTCGGGGTTGAACACACGACCACCCCCGCACAACTAATATCCTCTACCGACTCTGTAATCACTGGTGGGCCTTAACGATAAGGTTGACCACTTATATTTAAAGTTTATTATGCCATGGAACGGGAGTTCGGAGGCTGACAGCCCCCTCCCATTTGTCCATACACCAGAACCGAGAGCCAACGTATTAAAATTTAAAATCTAAATTGGCGGCTTTTCTAAAATCTAAATCGACCTATTCAAATTTATTTTCCCCCCGCTATTCTCCATGCCAGGTTTGGGATAGAGTTCAGTGTACCTTCTATTATGAATCACAATTGATGGTCTGGATTTATCCACACAAGTGATCTAACCATGATTAATCATAGTTACATGATGTTGTCGCTATTTGCAGATGGGCTTATGAATACACACCCACTAAAAGAATAGTTTTGGTTGGATCTTCTGTAGGTACTCTCATTAATCTTCCTTATCTTTGAAATTTTTAGCGTTTTGGAGACGTGCATTAGTCCATAAGCTCCCTTAATTGAATACAATTATCACTCACAAGTAATCATTGAATATACATTTCTGGTTAGCCACCTTATATTTGATGTGAATATTGTTGTATTAAAGAGATGCTTCACTTGAAAATTCCCAATTAGTCTTCTGAAATACCAATGAGGTATGCGTAGATCTCAATTAGAGGAGAAACAAAAATTGGGCCCATGATTTTTTCATTTGTATGTTATCATTTTCATCTTGATTTTTTTACAGAATGGAAGTAAATCCAACGTCTAACATTTATGTGTTGTAGCCGCTACAACACCACCCAAAATTTTGGGTATATTTGAAATTTCGGGTCCCCCTCTGCTCACTAGTCATTTAGGTCTTTCACCGGACCTACAGTCAGTGACATCCCAGCGACATATCCCCAACCTCTCATGAGCTTTCTCACCATCATGATCAGATGTTGTTGCTGCAATCACGCCATGTGTGGAAGGGATCATCTAGCATAAGCTCGAATAAAAAATTTTCTGTGCATTGAGGATGTACATTAGCAGCCCTCTCACCATGGGTCATTAATCATGTTGTTTGAATACTTCTCTTAAGCTCGTTAGTCTCATATGTTTTATCCAGGGACACCATTATCAAAGAGTAATTGTGATGTTGAAATGTTCCACACAGGTCAACCCCATGGGTGAAAAACTCCTCAATCTTGTCACGACATCGAGGCCAAAGTTGCGAAACAGGGGAGGAGGAGAAAGTGACCAGTACTGTAAAATGAGGATGGTGTGATACATGTTTATCAGAGAAAGAAAATTTTATGTCACTAATGCAAAAAGCTTTCTTCACTAGTGTACACCAGATACTTATAAATGCTCCATACCGGAGGCCATCTCACATAAACCAGAAGCATTTTCTATGATCTAAGCTTACCTAGGGACCAAATGAAGTATTTATATTTCGAGATGGCAGATACCTCACCTTAAAGGAATTTTTGAAGATCCTGCACAATACCATCTCAATGTCGATGTGTACACACAAAGGAACACATTTTACCAATTCGACAAGTCTAACCTGAAGTATAGCCTAGGTAAGCAAAGTGGACATAGAATATTTCACTAAAGAAGGAAAATCTCATTCAAAAGAATTCTCGTGGTGAGCAGCAGTGCGAAAGCACACATGTTGGTGTTGGCAAGGAAATGGCACAGTTTCAAGTGTCAAACACACCTTTGGGGAACAAAATTTATTAATCCTAAGCTACATAGTGTGGAATTATTTATGCTTCAAAAAAAAAATACAGTGTGGAAGAATGAAAGGGCCTTAAAACCCTAGTCTCCTTTTCTCTTACATATCCATGAAGTTTGTCTATACGAGACCATAAGAGATGGAAAACTTAAAATTGAACCTAAAAGGTTGTGTTTGAATGCATACACCTTTTGATAACCAGGCACATTGATGCATATGCAAATAGAGTTTCTAGAACAACGAGATAGAAAGGGTAAATATTAAAAGGGCCATCAATGTGGCTTGAACAAATGACTAGTCTACTATATGAAGCTGCATTGTTTTAGGAAAATTCTTGGGAAGGATATGCTTTCACTGTAAAATAGGAGGAGTATGGTTGGAAACTTCTCATTGACCTCACGTTTCAAATACCCTCAGAAGACATCCCAACTTAGTTGTTGTGTATCATATTTCAAATCTCAAATTTTCAAAGCAAGAAACATTCATATTATTATGTGGCGGCCTTGGCATCAAAATTTTTTATTTGTGTCTTTGAATTCTACCACCACTAACAATCTGAGGAAAATAAAATGTATATGGTTTCCAAACCATGTGAGATGGTGGATAAAAACTACATCGACACGTTACAAATGGGTGCAAACATTTCGATGGTGGAGTTTTAATCCATGATAAAACATGTCGGGCGGGTATATATAGCGGTCAATTTTACGATCAAAACATGGAGCAGAACTACATGAACACGTTGCAAATTGGTGCAAATGCTTCTACACTGGAGTTTTAGTCTTTGTGATGCAGGAGCATTAGCTCCGAAAAATGCCTTATATTTTACCTAAGCTAGGGGGTTTCATGTTTTGAAGAAATGTAAATATTAATATTATTTTGAGTGATTAATTATATTTTAATTAATCATTTGTGAGAATTTGTAAATGTGAGAGAAATTAGTTTCTAGATTATTTAGAATTAATGATGGAGCCTAAGTTGGAATTAGTTTCTAAGTCTTAGGGATAAGAATCTATATTTTAGGGATGTTGAGATATAATAGGATTTGTTGAGATATTAAGGGGATTGAGCATTTAATTAAATCATGTTAAAAATTGTATAAATTCAACAAAGCCTCAAAGGCATGAGGAGCTTGTGAGTTAGTGTGAGTAGAGAGTGAGAGGGTTTTCTGCTTGGATGCCTTCGGGCAGTTTGTAAAGGGCCATCAATGTCGAATATCAGGCCAAAGATAAGTTTGTAAGTAGTCTTCTTTTGTTTATATGAAAACAATGTTTCAGATTTGTATATAAATCGTTGATTGATTGAAAGTATATATATGGATTGATGCATCGGTCGATTGAATGAAGTGCCAACATGAGAGAATTTGTAAGTATAAGTTGGAAGGATTAAAATTAATATGGCAATGTTAAATCCATATCTGTGTATATCGACCTGTAGGTTGATTGTTAGAATTGTGAAAAGAGTGCCAGCAAATGTGAAAATCGTGATGCATAATCCTTGAGTATGAAAGGCGTTAAACTCTGCATAAAAAGAGTATTTTAATATATTTTTAATATGTATATTTGTGTAAAATTCTGTCAGGCTTGTTGGTTATTGAGAAAACTTGTGTAATTCAATGAAATCGATAGTGGATGGATTACATAGTGTGTTAAATGCATTGTAAATCATTAAAACGTTGTAAAAGTGTAAGGGAAGTGGATTAATGCATAGTTCGGATGTGCTATTCTGTGGATTGATGTTGCAGTTGTTAATATGGGGAGAAATCGATTAAGTAAATCGACTTAGAATATGACATGTTGTTATCCAGCAACTATATTTTAATTGTGAAACGGAGTGTTGTCAGAATAGCATTGACTGAGCACGGATAAACCTATGAGTATAACGTTGAATGCAGCATTTAAATCATAACTGCATGGATGTGTGAAAGAATCTGGCATTATATAAGGAATCGTTGGCGTTGAAAGAATTGGAACTGCTGATCGAAGCAGTAGTGGGTTAAATCAGTCGACTGAAGGTTCGTTCCTTGCGTAATTGTTAAAAATTGGAACAGAATACTTTTCCAAGTCTACAAGCAGTGACAGGTGGATCGATGGTGGGTTGTGTAATCAGGAGTGCTGGCATTAAAATAAACCAGTTCGAATCTGACACAAATTCTATTTAAATTCGATGAACTGTTTCACTAAAATCGATGGGTTGTTTTTCTATGCAGAGTAAGTCATATTACAGTGAATTGTTTGTTGGGTTAACTTTGTACACGCTGGCAGATTCTTTGTTGAAGAGTAGCAGACTCTGTGGTGAAAAGAGAAATCGATTGCATGAATCGATTTTGTTTTGTGAGTCTCCATACAAGAACAGAGGCAAATTTGTGTTGTGGAATCTAGTCCACTTCTGATCAAGGGCGAAGTATACAGGTATGAAAGTGAATTCAATTTGATATTGAATCTTCTATGTATTGTGTGTTTATGAGTTTGGTGGAAGGCACAATTAAGTCCAACAATGGTATTTAATTTCCAATGAGTTTTTAAACGTAGACAGCATGATGATCCAATTTTGAAATGGTGTCAATGGTTTTAAAACCCAGTCAAAATATTCAGTTGTAAAGCGCTGTTGAATGGAAGGTATGTTGTGAAATTCAGTTTATATGAATGGGTTGCAATAGCAGAAAACTGTTTGCAGAAGTGTGGGAATGAAGTTGAATGTAATGGGATGGAGAAGATCACTTGCGCATAGATAATGTTGACAAGCGATGGAGCGTTGGATAAGAATGAAATTCTGACATTCGATTTTATAAACTGGTAAGCAGAATGGGAAGGGCGCACTTATCTATATTTTATATTTGGTTCAATAATGTTAAGTTGTTGAAAAAAACCAAGGCGCATTTGTTGTTGAAATTTGATTGTATTAAAAACCAATGTGAATGTTGGTGATGGAAATGAGGAGATCAGATTATTTTAAATCTGATATAGCTGATCATTTGAATGTTAATCAAAAGGTGCATGTGTTTCCAAGCTTTGGTTGGAATTCTTTTTTAAACCATAAATGGGTGATAGCTTCCGAAAATGAAAAGGACTTGAAATTTCCTAGTGTGAAGTTTGATTAGGCGGTTATGATGAATCCATAGGTTGATATGCACATGAGTTTAAAGATTCTGGGTATGCAGGCCTAGCCCTGCATCACTTTGGAGAAGATATATATGGTAGTCACACTTTATGATTAAACATGGAGCGGAACTATAGTGGAAATGTATAATAACCATGGTGGTATGACAGTAAAAAGAAGAGCAGAGCTATGTTGTTAATGGTGCAGAGTTACGGCTTTGCTGGAGGAGGTGAGTCAGTTTTCCACCGGTTCCGTAATAGTTTTAAAAATATGTTGAACCCACTACGGTCAAAAAATCTTGACACGCCTGGTTTTATGGAGGTCGGTATAACTGCTATCAATGTACATTCGCTTCGTTAACAAGCCCACATCTACAACTTTACAATACACTGCAAGGATGAGTTTTCAGTTGGTCTATCTCAAAATCTGCATGGTAACCATCACAAAAGTACCGCGAGTTTCAAGTAAATGCATAAGAACGTGAATAATGAAAAGGAACTCGATCTGACACTCAAAGAGCTATGTTTGAAAGAACAAATAAAGTATGCTTTCTATAATATGACACAGCAGCCCTGAGAGCGATATTCCGGGAAATAATCGTTCTTCAAATATGGTTTTCCATCAAAATTATAACTCCCCCTTTCCACTACTAATAACATACACTGTTTTCCTTTGGAGAGGTATCAGCGTTTCATATTCGTACTCACCAGAAAATCACTGGGAGGACCTTATACATCGTAATCATTTCTGGAGGATCGATTGAAGCTTAACATTCGGTGCTACCACCGTTGGCCACGTCGAGCTGCCCTTATGGAATAAAGGATGCTTACGATGAAGAATGTTACTGAAAGTGCAATGAAGTCATTGCGTCATACCCTGAAGTCATCAACACCACAAAATGCGCTCATAGTCTCTAAGGCATCTATCCTATAACCAAAAGTGTTGAAGCGTTGACACATTAAAGCATTATTTTTCTATCAGCAAAGGGTATGGTTCAACCGTTGAATTTTAGCAGCATTCGTACTTCAAGATTGCCTAGCGGTGGAAGGTGAATCTCCTAGCTCAGGCAGCAGTCACAGAGGCTCGAAGGCGACATGGAAAGAATCGATTCAGAATCGGAGCAAAAGCCGTGATATGGATAAGCATAAGCTTTCGTAAGCCACTTGCTAATTATGGATTTCGGAAAAATGGGAAGTTTCCCATACCAAGAGATTTCATTCTATTAAGTGCTCAGGTGGATGGAAGCTGAAGATCCCTGTAAAGCTCTATAAATGCTGGGATGGCATTAATTCTTTCTTGCCACTCGCTCTATCGTTAAAATAGGCATGATTTATGGATCGAGCAGGCGCAAATCGAGAGTTAACCATTACATGAAATTGCATGAAATAGAAGGCCCAAATCATGGGCATATTAGTAACTCAAGATAGTAAACAGAACCTCACGAGTTCAAAGTTGCCAAGTCGCATACGTGTTTCTGGTCAGAAGATGCGACCATGCGACTGTGCGACCTCTCTGAGGTCGCAAGGTCACAAAATGGGTGTCCAAGGGAGGTTGTGATCGTTCCATTTCCCACTACAGGAGCTTGAGGTCGCTGAGTCGCAATACAGGCTTCCGGGCAGGAGATGCGACCATGCGACTGTGCGACTTCCATGGTGTCGCAAGGTCGCAAAAGATGTGTCCGAAAGAAACTGATGAAATCCCTGACTATGCGACCCCGAAGTGCAACGTTTTTTTGAAAAAGAAAAGGAAAACACCCATGCCCATATAAACACAGAGTCGCATTATCAAAATGGTGCAGACGTGCATTTGTATTACAAAGGGTATCGAGCTTACATAACAATGAATGATAGAGAGGCCCCATAATTTCATTGTTGAGGGCACACCATCACTGCGCACATATACATGCACTAGCGTTGCGAAGGATGCATCCCATTTTTAAGCCATGCAAAGATCACACAAGATAATAACCAAGAAGTAAACATGTGAATATAATTGTGCTCAATAAGTCTTGGGTAAAAGGGAATAGGAGTATAATATACAAATCACATCACCCAATGAGGTGGAGGCGTGGAAAACAGACTACGCAGGAGTCCAAGCTAGCTGTTAAAATCCCCTGATTTTATTTGTCAATATGCTGCTTATGCATCTGCGTTTCCTTTTGTTGTATTTTTTTATTTTTTCTTCAACATGCATAAACATATTTATGTGGGCGAGGCTAATTTAACAAGTTACACATAGCTAATATAACATGCTTACGCACAGGTAACATGAGGAGATTATGATGGTGACCTAGACGAGGAAGTTTGTCGCTTACTCAGAAAACGCTGGTTCACGTGGCAGGATCTAAGACTATATCAACAAGAGAAATGTAGAAGGGATAAAACCCCCAAGTCGTAGATTTCCTCAGGTCACCAGGTCGCGGAGTCGTGTTTCATGCCAAACACTCGACGACGCAACCCAGCGACCCAGTGACTGGGTCGCGAGGTCACGAAATCCAGGAAGATCGTAGGTCGTGGATTACTGAGGGTCGCAAGTCGCAAGATCCAGTCAAGTTGCAAGGTCACATCAGTGGTTCAGGTCACAAGTCGTAGAACAAAATGGGTCGCAAGGTAGCCTAACAGTCAGGAAGAGGAAAATTCAAGGAAGCCCAAAGGACAAGCTTTGCTCTATAAATATTTCCTTCGGGAATTTGTAAAGGAAATTTTGTTTGGGAATCGATTTGAGTACATTGTATTACCAGAGGATTATACATTTGAGCACAAATTAAAGCATTTTGAAAAATCCCTTTGTGGATCTAGTGTTGTCATATGTATGAGCGCTATTGAGTATTATATTTTCAGTTTTTGAACATCTTTAGATTCAGGGAACTGTATCTTTAATTCATATCACAATTGCATACCATTTTACTGAGTATGTTAATGGTGGTTGAGTTCATTTCACTTTCTTAACGAATGCTGATGGCTTTGTTTATTAGCATTTGTGTTACCATTTAAAAATTTTAGGAAGTGAAGGGTGTTCTTGCAATGAGGAATTGTTTCCTTTGTGGTTATAACAATTTACAAGCATGACCCTAATGAAGTGTTGTTAACAACACTTCCTTCGATCTTCATGATTTATTATTTTCTCTTGCTACTCATAGTGTTGTATGTACATTTAATGCATCAATCATATGTCTTGTATCATTTGATTAGGTGTGTATCCAATCTTTTATAGAGTTTAAGAGAGACCCAAAGAAAGGAGAAATCAGCGGTAGCTGTACCCACACCCCAGACGGGATCCCTATTCCAAACGGTTCAAGGTCTAATTGGGACTTTTTACCGGGGAGATCCCCTGCTGTTGGCCGAACAAACTTTCCCGTCAACAGAATTGGCGCTAGAATGTTGGCCAGATGACAAGCTGAGCACTTACAGCTTGCATTTAATCTCATATCTGTAATGGCTCATTCCCAAATCATTCTCCCAAGATGTTTGTCGGATTTTTATGAGCCTCGATGTCTCATCCCCGATGAACTTATGTATCACTTGTCCCAGTTAAAATTCGATGGTGAAACCAGAGTGTCCATAATCCAACACCTTTTAGATTTCTGTGACTTTGGTGAGTGCTACGAAATTGACAATGAAGGTTTGATTTGTTTGCTTTTCTTCCTCACTCTTCAAGGTCGCGCTAAGAAATGGTGTTGCACATTGCCGGAAGCTTCCATCCATTCGTTTTAACAACTCACTAGTGAATTGCAACAAGATTTTCACAGGTATGATTTTCAGCAGGTATTAATAAAGTTAAATGACATCATAATGGAACCTCAAGAACCTCTAGATGAATTCTCTATCAGATTTTTTCATTATTGTTTTGAGTTCCTTGAAACAGATGTTGATTGGAAATGTTTAAATGAACAATTCAGATATGTGATTCTCATTTCCCTTGAACAATTTCAGTTAGATCCTAGTGTTCCCTATGATGACCCACAAGTTACTGGCTGTTCAGAATTTGTCCCTAATGCTTCCTTATCCATCTTCCCCAGCCCAGACCACATTCAGGCCTCCGAGGAGAGTATTTCTATTTGTGAAATCCTCGCTCCTCCTCCTGAGTTGCCGGGTAGTGGAGTTGTGACCTCGAAAGTTTTGAGAAATGATAGATGGGTGCAAGAGGATAAAGCCTATTGTACTACCTTTGATTCTTTCACACACCATGTCGAATCAGAGCTTGGAAACCATAGTGGCTCATTATCTCTCCCGGTTCATGAAACCTACCTCGAGCCCACTCGATTACTCCATGGATATGGTCCTAAATCTGATTCGCATACCAATTATGAATCGACTCTTATCCCGGATGAAGTTGATTCCCTTCCAGGGCCTGCCAGATCTTTGTTTTCTCTTAATGACATGGATGTGCATATTGAAAAACCTTGTATAGTTAATACCCCTGTGGCTCAAACTTATCGTTCATTATTCCATGATTTATTTCACAAGTCCGCCACACCAGTAATTTCTTCGAGACATTCAAAATTTCCTTATACTAGTATTGGCGACAATCATAAGCCCGCAGATGGTGTTTCACAATCACAGTTCAAAATCGATGAATCTTTTAGATATGATCTTTCTCACTTAGAATCTTTAGATAGCCATAGGAGCGATTTCTTGTCTGGGAAACCTCAATATGTCCTCTTTATTTATCCATCCCAGTCAATAACTCCCGAGGAGCCCAACATTCCAGGTACCCAACTTGATCAAATCGATGGTTACGGTGATCACTGCTTATCTGAAAACATATTCTCTAATACTGCTGAGGACCGTCACTCGTATCTTATTTCCAACCATATGGAGACACCAGAATTTGATAATTCGCCCTATGAAGATTCAAGTACCCATCATGGAATTGAAGCACTTCCGCTCTTGTCGGTTGTCATCCCTAGTTCTTCCGACCCTAACGAGATATCTCAAACAACCCCAACCAGGGTTCCTCGGATTAGGGTTTATAAAACGACAATTCCCAAGTACCATGCTCCTCCTAGCATAACCACGTCGGATATCATTTCATCTGGGTGGATTTTTCATCCTAATGAGGTTCCCCTGAGCACATATTCCCATTCCCCAGCAGTTGGTATACAACAACCGATATACCCCAATTTATTCACTGGTAAGAAAACACCGGCCATTGTATCTAATCTTTCCAGTTGTTGCCCAGCCAGTACCAGTTGCAATCAGGCACTAACGTGTGATTTTTGGAAAATCCCTCAACTTCCCGAAAACCTTATAGTAAATCCACCCCATCCGGGAAAATCTAAAGAATCTGATACATTGGATTATCAATATGTCAGTGCGCTGAAATTTGACTGAATTGATACAAAGCCCACTGACATTTTGCAACTCACCACAATCCATGATCACATCCATTCGCCTGTTGACCTCGCCAAGCCATCAAAGTTGGGAAACCCTCTGCTCGAAGGTCTGGAGTTTGCTCAAGATGATGAGGAATCGCAGCCTCCACTAAACATAGATTCGGATCATCATACCCTTGACCAAACCCAGGAGCAAACCTGAACTAGGGTTTTCAAAACTAGGGTTTCTGCACTTGGATGCGCAAGAATCTATAATTCGCCTGGCACATTCTTATTGTTTCCATTCCATAAAATTGATCATCCTCAACACCATGATGAGGTTTCTGTTTGGTTCGACGGATCCTATCCGGCGGATGTGCCCGCAAATAGGAAATGGCTTACCCAGCGCCCATCAGACCTAGGATTGTGCATGAATGGATGTGTGTCATTTATAAATGTTGAGTTTCAAAAACATATCGTTGTGTGTCAAGATGAGAGTGGAATTCAACTTGCACAATCTATTCTAGCATGTTCTTTGGTAAGTATCCATGATCCTCTTGCCGTTGCACATGCTCTTCAGGTAAGTCTTGCTGTCGGTGCACGATTTTGTATGTTGGCTCTGATTGCAAACATTGTCATTCTTGCACGTCAGGAACTAATGTAGTGGCTGCACTGGAAATATGATTTAACATAACCCGACCGCATCATTAGTTAAGCTAGGGTTTTAGGTGTAGGCTAGCTAGGACCTGTTAATAAAAAATTGTTATTTCAAAGTTTTTGATTAGGTTTACTTGCCAAATTTTTACTTTATAATTTAAAAGTGTGTTTTATATTTTTGTTTACGATTAATATCTTAGGCATCATCATGTTACAAGTATTTTCCTTTCATTTCCTCTTTCAGTTTCCCTATTGCTGCATAATGTTCAGATAATCACTGCATGTGCTTTGCCTTGTCCCTCCACCTCCAACTAGTGCATCCTTCCCACACATGGCATTGCATTGCATCTCGAGCCTCGTTTACTACATTCCGTCATACACTCTCTTCCTCACATCATTTTATGTCATATCGCCTGCCACTGCACAAGCCCTCATTGAAACCCTACCACCTTGCAGACTTGTGTTACCCCGATTTCTGAAACAGTAACCCCATTGTTTGCGTGAGGTTGTGGTGGCTATCTCAAGCGGCGACTTCCCCACAGGATAAATGATCGAAGTCGCATTCTCAACAAGATGCCTATGAGTCTAAATTTATTAGCCAGGGAGATACGAATCGGTTATTTTTGGGAAACCTAATGAGTTTGAATGGTCCAATAACTATAGCCTAAGCCTTGTGCCCAACATATTCTTGGACATCTTAAAATGATCTGATTTGCATGCTTCACCTATTGTGGTAGATGGGATGTGAAGGTTTGGCACCAAGGCAAACCCAATTCAGGATATCTTTCAGTTTTTGTAAAACAAGAAACAACCTCTCTTTCTTGTAAAATAATTTGGGTTCCCTCATCCGCCCATGAAAAATAAGTGCCACAAGCACATGAAAATAAGTGCTACAAGCACATGAAACAAATAGGGGTAAACGATTAAGAAAGTCTTCCTGCACAAATAGGTAATGCAACGACTCCGCCAGGGTACTGACCAGGCTTGCTGGCAGCGGAGCAACGTTTGTGATTTCTCTAAGTGACTCCACCAGGGTACTGTCCAGGCTTGTTGGCAGCGGAGCAAAACCAAAAACTTACTTTAAAAAAAATCGTGAAAATTATAAACCCACTGCCTTGCTCTTAACATCATCAACAAGCTACTAGCATCTGTGAGCTTTCTATTTGATGTGTTCTGATTAGCGAGATCTAGTTGAGGCACAAGGACTAGACATACCTGTAAAGGCCAAAGTAGTACAAAGGGTACGGGCAGAACCTGTTCAATATTCCCTTGCATCACTATCTTGGCTCAGACTATTGTTGTGATATTGACAGAGATGCTAGATTCTACCAATGGTTCGCCATTTTTTGTATCCGCTACAACACCACCCAAAATTTTGGGTATATTCGAAATTTCGGGTCCCCCTCTACTCGCTAGTCATTTAAGTCTTTCACCAGACCTGCAGTCAGTGATATCCCAGTGACCTATCCCCGACCCCTCATGAGATTTCTCACCATCATGATCAGATGTTGTTGCTGCAATCACGCCATGTGTGGAAGGGATCATCCAACATATGCTCGAATAAGAACTTTTCTGTGCATTGAGGATGTACATTAGCAGCCCTCTCGCCATGGGTAATTAAGCATGTTGTTTGAATTCTTCTCTTAAGCTCGCTAGTCTCATATGTTTTATCTAGGGACACCATTATCAAAGAGTAATTGTGATGTTGAAATGTTCCACACAGGTCAACCCCACGGGTGAAAAACTCCTCAATCTTTTCATGACATCGAGGCCAAAGTTGCGAAACAGGGGAGGAGGAGCAAGTGACCAGTACTGTAAAAGGAGGATGGTGTGATACATATTTATCAGAGAAAGAACCTTTTATGTCACTGATGCAAAAAGATTTCTTTACTAGTGTACACCAGATAATTAGAAACGCTCCATCTGGAAATGTTCATACCAGAGGCCATCTCACATAAACCAGAAGCATTTTCTATGATCTAAGCTTACGTAGGGACCAGATGAAGTATTTATGTTTCGAAATGGTAGATACCTCACCTTAAAGGAAGTTTTGAAGATCCTGCACAATACCATCTCAATGTCGATGTGTACACACAAAGGAACAAATTTTACCAATTCGACAAGTCTAACCTGAAGTATACCCCGGGTGAGCAAAGTGGACATAGAAGATTTCACTAAAGAAGGACAATCTCATTCAAAAGCATTCTCGTGCTGAGCAGCAGTGTGAAAGCACACATGTTGGTGTTGGTAAGGAAATGGAACAGTTTCAAATGTCAAACACACCTTTAGGGAACAACATTTATTAATCCTAAGCTACATAGTGTGGAATTATTTATGCTTAAAAAAAAAACACAGTGTGGAAGAATGAAAGGGCCTTAAAACCCTAGTCTCCTTTGCTCTTACATATCCATGAAGTTTGTCTATACGAGACCATAAGAAATGGAGAACTTCAAATTAAACCTAAAAGGTTGTGTTTGAATGCATACAACTTTTGATAACCAGGCACATTGATGCATATTCAAATAGAGTTTCTAGAACCACGAGATAGAAAGGGTAATATTAAAAGGGCCATCAATGTGGCTTGAAAAAATGACTAGTCTACTATATGAAGCTGCATTGTTTTAGGAAAATTCTTGGGAAGGATATGCTTTCACTGTAAAATAGGAGGAGTATGATTGGAAACTTCTCAACGACCTCACATTTAAAATACCCTCAAAAGACATCCAGCTTAGTTGCTATGTATCAGATTTCAAATCTCAAATTTTCAAAGCAAGAAACATTCATATTATTATGTGGTGGCCTTGGCATCAAATTTTTTTATTTGCATCTTTGAAGTCTACCACCGCTAATAATCTGAGGAAAAGAAAATGTATATGGTTTCCAAACCATGTGAGATGGTGGATCGAAACTACATGGACACGTTACAAATTGGCGCAAACATTTTGATGGTGGAGTTTTAAGCCATGATAAAACATGTGGGGCGGGTATATATAGCGGTCAATTTTATGATCAAAACATGGAGCAGAACTACATGAACATGTTGCAAATTGGTGCAAATGCTTCTACGCCGGAGTTTTAGTCTTTGGAGCAGATATATATGGTAGTCACACTTTAGGATTAAACATGGATTGAAACTATAGTGGCAACGTATAATAACTATGGTGGGATGACAGTCGAAAGAAGAGCAGAGCTACGTTGTTAATGGTGCAGAGTTACGGCTTTGTTGGAGGAGGTGAGTCAGTTTGCCACCGGTTTAGTAATAGTTTTAAAATATGTTGAACCCACTACGGTCAACAAATATTGACACAGCTGGTTTTATGGAGGCCGGTATAACTGCTATCAATGTACATTCGCTTCGTTAACAAGCCCACGTCTACATCGTTACAATACACTGCAAGGATGAGTTTTCAATTTGTCTATCTCAAAATCTACATGGTAACCATCACAAAATTACCGTGAGTTTCAAGTAAATGTGTAAGAACGTGAATAATGAAAAGGAACTCAATCTGACACTCAAAGAGCTATGTTTGAAAGAAAAAATAAAGTCTTCTTTCTATTATATGACACAGCAGCACCGAGAGCAATATTCTAGGAAATAATCGTTCTTCAAGTACGGTTTTTTATCCAAAGTATAACTCCCTCTTTCCGCTACTAATAACCTACGCCATTTTCCTTTGGAGAGGTATCAGCATTTCATATTCGTGCTCACCAGAAAATCACTGGGAGGCCCTTATAGATCGTAATCCTTTCTGGAGGATCGATTCAAGCTTAACATTCGGTGTTGCCACCAATGGCCACATCGAGCTGCCCTTATGGAATAAAGGATGCTTACGATGAAGAATGTTACTGAAAGTGCAATGAATTCATTGCATCATACCCTGAAGTCATCAACACCACAAAATGCACTCATAGTCTCTAAGGCATCTATCCTTTGACCAAAAGTGCTGAAGCGTCGACACATTAAAGCATTATTTTTCTGTCAGCAAAGGGTATGGTTCTACCGTCGAAGTTTAGCAACATTCGCAGGTCGAGGTTTCCTGGCGGTGGAATGTGAATATCCTAGCTTAGGGAGAAGTCACAGAGGCTTGAAGACGACATGGACAGAATCGATTCAAAATCGGAGAAAAAGCCGCGATATGGATAAGAAGAAGCTTTCATAAGCCACTCGCTAATTATGGCTTTCGCACAAATGGGAAGTTTCCCATACCAGGAGATTTCATTCTATTAAGTGCTCGAGTGGATGGAAGCTGAAGATCCCTGTAAAGCTCTATAAATGCTGGGATGGCAGTAATTCTTTCTTTCCACTCGCTCTATCGTTAAAACGGGCACAATTTATGGATCAAGCAGGCGCGAATCGAGAGTTAACCATTACAGGAAATCGCATAAAATATAAGGCCTGCATCATGGTCACGTCAGTAACTCAATATAATAAAGAGCACCTCACGAGTTCAAAGTCACCAAGTCGCATACGTGTTTCTGTTCAGAAGATGCGACCATACGACTGTGCGACCTCTCTGAGGTCGCAAGGTCGCAAAATGGGTGTCCAAGGGAGGTTATGACCATTCCATTTCCCACTGCACGAGCTTGAGGTCGCTGAGTCGCAATACATGCTTCCGGGTAGGAGATGTGACCATGGGAATGTGCGACTTCCATGGGGTCACAAGGTCGCAAAATATGTGTCTGAAAGAAACCGATGAAATCCCCGCCTATGTGACCCCGAAATGAAATTTTTTTTTTTTAAAGGCAAACACCCATGCCCATATAAACGCAGAGTCGCATTCTCAAAATGGGGTAGACGTGCATTTGTATTACAAAGGGTATCAAGCTTACATAACAGTGAATGATCGAGAGGCCCCATAATCGCATTGTTGGGGGCACACCAAGAGTGCGCAGGTATACATGCACCAGCTTTGCCAAGGATGCATCCCATTTTAAAGCCATGCAAAGATCACACAAGATAATAACCAAGAAGGAAAAATTTGAATAGAAATGCGCTCAAAAAGTCTCGGGTAAAATGGAATAGGAGTATAATATACAAATCACATCACCCAATGAGGTGGAGGCATGGAAAAAAGACTACGCAGGAGTCCAAGATAGTTGTTAAAATCCCCTGATTTTATTTTTCAATATGCTCCTTATGCATCTGCGTTTCCTTTTGCTATATTTTTTTATTTTTTCTTCAACATGAATAAACATATTTATGTGGGCGAGGCTATTTTAACAAGTTACACATAGCTAATCTAACATGCTTACGCACAGGTCACATGAGGAGATTATGATGATGACCCAGACGAGGAAGTTTGTCGCTTACTCAGAAAATGCTGGTTCACGTGGCAGGAGCTAAGACTATCTCAACAAGAGAAATGTAGAAGGGATAAAACCCCCAGGTCACAAATTTCCTTAGGTCACCAGGTCGCGGAGTCGTGTTTCATGCCAAACACTCTACGACATGACCTAGCGACCCGGCGACTGGGTCACGAGGTCGCAAAATCCAAGAATATTGCAGGTTGAAAATTTATCAAGGTCGCAGGTCGTGGATTTCTGAGGGTCGCAAGTCGCAATATCCAGTCAAGTTGCAAGGTCGCATCAATGGTTTAGGTCACAATTCGCAGAACAGAATGGGTCGCAAGACAGCCCAACAGTCAGGAAGACGAAAAGTCAAGGAAGCCCAAAGGACAAGCTTTGCTCTATAAATATTTCCTTCGGGAATTTGTAAAGGACCTTTTGTTTGGGACTCGAGCTGAGTACATTGTATTACTAGAGGATTATACATTTGAGCACGAATACAACCATTTTGAAAAATCCCTTTGTGGATCTGGTGTTGTCATATATATGAGCGCTATTGAGTATTATATTTTCAGTTTCTGAACATCTTTAGATTAAGGGAACTGTATCTTTAATTCATATCACAATTGCATACCAGTTTGTTGAGTATGTTAATGGTCGTTGAGTTCATTTCACTTTCTTAACGAATGCTAATGGCTTTGTTTATTAGCATTTGTGTTACCATTTAAAACTTTTAGGAAGTGAAGGGTGTTCTTGCCATGAGGAATTGTTTCCTTTGTGGTCAGAACAGTTTACAAGCATGACCTTAATTAAGTGTTGTTAACAACACTTCCTTCGGTCTTCGTGATTTATTATTTCCTCTTGCTACTCATAGTGTTGTATGTACATTTAATGCATCAATCATATGTCTTGTATCATTTAATTAGGTGTGTATCCACTATTTTATAGAGTTTAAGTGAGACCCAAAGAAAGGAGAAATCAGTGGTAGCCGGACCCACACCCCAGACGGGATCCCTATTCCAAACGGTTCAAGGTCTAATTGGGGCTTTTTATAGGGGAGATCCCCTGCTGTTGGCCAGACAGATTTTCCCGTCACTAGTTCCCTTAATTGAATACAATATCACTCACATGTTATCGTTGAATATACATTTCTGGTTAGCCACCTTGTATTTGATGTGAATATTGATGTATTAAAGAGATGCTTCACTTGAAAATTCCAAATTAGTCTTCTGAAATACCAATGAGGTATGAGTAGATCTCAATTAGATGAGAAACAATGATTGGCATGATTTTTTCAATTGGATGTTATCATTTTCATCTTGATTTTTGTACAGAATGGAAGTAAATCCAGCGTCTGGCATTTATTATGTTTTTCTCGGGATTTTTTACTTCCGCGATGCCCAAAGGATTACGTAAACCAAAACTAAAAAAATGTTGGGAACCTGTTATAGTAAGTTTGAGGCATATCAAGTCTATTTTCTATAACTTTCACACAATTCATTGCACTTTTTCTTATTCTACTTGAGGTATCAATGAATCTGTTTCTGAATGGTGCATGGATAATCGGTTCTACTATCAATTTTGCAAAAAAATGGGACAATTTTGTCTTAGTTCCATTCATATATTATTAGGGTTTGCTGGCCTAGTATGTTTTAACATCATTAGCTCTAGTTAGCTATTAATCTTGATCTCTATTGACTCCTATGGTTTTAACTTTACCAAAAAGTATAATATTGAAGAGCATGAATATGCATAGTTAGACTTACCCTCAATGAAAAGGGCATTGCAGGAACATTCAATATGTTTTTTTAGCATGATTAGCACTAGTTAACTTTTTTGACCATGAATTTGTGTTGACAGTGCCTAGTTAATCCTCATTTCTGTGGACAATGACTGGTTAGGGCCAACCCCCTCCCATGTGTCCATACACCAAAACCAAGAGCCTCAATTTTGATTGAATAAGGTGTATTTTTCTTGGTTTAATAACTGATTGGAAAATAAATTGGGTGCTGTGAGGGTATTTCAACTAACTGATCAATGCATTAAGGGTCTAATTTCATGGGTTTTCCCACTCGTTTGTAACTGACTTGGGTGATCAATGTCGACTTAATCATCCATTTTTCAACGGGATTGGTTAGGGTGATCAGTAAATCAGGGTCTTACAATAAATGAGGGTCTTACAGTCCACTTACTTCACCAACATGGATATTGTGCTGAAGTATGTTTATGGTCTCACTCTTGGTCTTGTACAGAGAGGTCTGCCTTTAGAGAAGCTACTAGGTCGTTGCCCTCTACCTTGCAGAAGGATGTCGGCTCTTTTTTGTTCTTATCTTGGATGCAAGACCTCTATTCTTATGTAGCCTGCACACAACATGTAATGGAAAATGGCAATTAGTAAACCCATGTTTTGTTTCCATTATTGACCTAGAGCATTATTGATTAGAAAATTGGAAGAGATGGACTGAACATAATATGTGGATACCCCGATGGCATCTATTCCAGAAAGGTATGTTAAGATGGATCCTCCATTGATTTGAATATTTTGTTTTAGGTTGTTTATTCTCTGCTCAAAGGAGGTCGTTATTCATAAGGAAGTACATTATGGTATGGAGAGGTGTTTTACAAGATACAGTTCTCTACCTCGACATTCCCGAGGAATATTCTTATGATCGATTTTGTAAGATAATAATAATAAATTTTCAATCGTAAAAGGAAAAGAAATGAAAACTGCCTTAGGAAGGCTATTTAGAATCTAAGCAGTTGATATTAGCACTTTTATAAGCACCAATTTAACAATTTTGTCTGTATAATCACAAGCTGCCATATTTTCACCAAATCATTCCTTTTTGTGTGAATTTTCATTGGCCCCTCATTGGCACATGTATTATA
Organism: Pinus albicaulis; assembly: GCA_034641835.2. NCBI lineage: Eukaryota > Viridiplantae > Streptophyta > Pinopsida > Pinales > Pinaceae > Pinus > Pinus albicaulis. Next base: position 77,178,762 of record CM076578.1, read on the forward strand.
GCTCCAAATCAAAGGGGTAACTATAATATCGTTGAACTTATGTTCAAGGAAACTAATATAATGTACCACATGCAAAAGGAGAATAAAAAGCTAAAGGCCTAGCTACATGAAACAGAGGAAAAATTTTCCAATATGGCTAGTTTTTCCATGGAAGCCACACACTCTAGACATCCATTAAAAACATACTCTCTATTCGTCAAATACTAATGGTTCCAATTTTAGACTAGAGTATTAGCCCAACAAGGATCCCCTCCTTTCCAAAACATCAAAACATTCATTGATTTTTCCTTAGGTGTAACATTCAAGATAGGGGTAAGATGGCAGAATTTTATATGGATAATTTGATACTTCTTGCTATGAATGTGTGGGACCCCAACTCTCAGCTAGGTCATGTGAAATTTATTTATTTAGCCTCCTGGATGACCCAAGAAGAGACCATGGTGGAATAAATCAAAATAATCATGGAAAAAGAGATATAATAACCTTTGTGGATCATGGAATAACTTATTTTCCAATGAGGTTAGGCCTTCTATGTTAAATCAGAATGATGTGATTTATTATTCTGTACTGATTTAGGTCTTAGTGCCAAATAATATTTTGCATAACTTATTAAGTGGTATACTATTTTCCATCTGCTCCAACCCCAAAATTGTGTACCCTTTCCTCTTCTTTACCTTTAAGTATTCTTTAAGGTTCAATTCAGGTACTTCTTGTATTGGAATCCACTTCTCAGCTGTGATATTGCAAAGGAGACAAAATTTAATAGCATCAATCTGAAAATGTGCTTGTTTCTTTCTTGACTATTTTCTTAGAAGCTATTCACCAAATAATGAAATCAGTATTGCACATTTGTCATTAACATAGAAAAACATGATTCTGTACATGATTAACTGGAATTATTTATCTTTTATTATACTTGCATCAACAATAACTAAGCTTGTTGCTTTAAAGACCTGCAAGAAAAAGGGTAACCAGTTGACATAGAAGTGGGTGAAGAGATATTTGACACATTTTCAATATGAAAACGAAAAGCATATTCAAAAATATCTAGCTAAAATCCTGCCTTTTACACTTCAACTCACAAGGTCGTGCCAACCCTGCAAGATTAGGAATGCACCCTAGCAACCATCTCTTACCCCATCTCCTTCATTTTCTCCTGTATAATACCCACATGTCTAACCCTTTTTGGTTTGGAAATTTGAATCCATCTATGAGTCTTAACCCTTTCCTTTTCTAATTCAAAGAATAATAGGACTACAAAGTAAGTAGGGAGTATATTTCGTGCCTTAATATAGGCATAGTAATATCCATGATATGGCTAGTGGGCTAGCTCCTATAATTTGGGATCCTATTCCTGTAGCCCCAAAATCCCATTTTGTAGGTGTTTTGTCTTTTCCTTTAGCTGCATAGTTTTTTTTCTCTAGCTCTACAATTCCTTCCTATAGCTTGATGGATTTTCCTGAAATATTGGTTTCCTTGATACGTAGCCTTCTTTGTTAGATATGTGGTTGTTTTCACTTGATTATATTGGAGGTTATTTGCACTTATTGTCTATTTTCTTTCTTATATTCCTCCTTTTGAAAACTGACTAATTCCTCAATAGTGATGGGTGTTGGAGAAGGAGGTTGAGGCTTCCCTTATCTGATCTTCTCACTCTTTATGGTCTTAAATTATGTGAGGGATTTCTTTTATTTCCTTTCTTGAGGTTTGGTTGGGGTACTTAAGCCTAGTAGTGTAGAAACAATTTCCTCCTTTATGTTACCCTCTATAATGCTTTATTTCTCCTCCATTGTCCTTTTCTTTGGTGGCCTAGATGATGTTCATGTGGCCTCTTGGATATTTTGTCCTATTTTTGTTACTCAAGATTCGCTAGCTCCTCTTTAGGAACTTTTGTCATTGTTTCTACCTCAGCTTTTGTCTTTGTACTTTCTTCTTCCTTCTCCACTTCTTTTGATTTTCCTTTTGATTCTTCTTCTTCAATTTTAGCTTCCTCTTCTTTAGACTCCCCTTTTGTTGCTTCTCCTTCTAGTTCTAGCTGAGCTTAGGCATGAATCTCTAAGAAGGCCTCTCTATCCATATCTATAAAATCAACCCAAGGAATAAGGTTTTGGATAAGCTCTAAAGCATCCATGACTATTAATTTTATTATCCCATGGTGTGCTAGGTACTGGTCCTTTACTCATTTTACCCTTAGGCTAATTTCCTTTATTTTCTAAAGAAGGAAATGAGGGATGCTTATCCTTTCTTGCATAAGAAATTCCATTTAGAATTTTAGTTTATAGAGAAACCTCAATTGGTATCCATACACAATACTAAGTCTCCCTTCACATGAGATATATTTTTAGGATACTTCATCCCAAGGATAATTCAAACTCTCCCTTCTTCATTTTTATCTTCTGTGGGTTAATATTCAAGTAATAATTTTTTATTTGTTGTAATGGCCTTAGTTCTTTCCTCTTTTCTCCATTTTATGCCCATGGGAAGTGTGGGGACCCTACTGATAACTTCTTCATTTGAGTAAATGATGAGGCCTCTAATTATAGTGATGTAATCATGTTCCTCTGGTTGTTGGAGTTTCAAGGAAAATTTTGGGTTAATTTCATATTCAATGCCCCTGTGTTTTTTGAAAAAAAAAATCGTGATGATTTGTAAAAATATTCTTGACCTCAACGTGCTAATGGAAAACTCTCTGTTTTTTCACTTTGAAGAGGTGTTTTTCGTTTTTCTTTTCCATATCTAAAGAGTATTAGGATTTAATCTTTTTCTCAGTTCCTTATTTTATAGGATTCCAGGAACTGTTGCACTGTATCTAAATCCTTGGTATCTAAACTTCAATCCAATGGAGGAATTCTCCTTATTTTTTTATGGGTTTGCATCCCCTTTTTCTTAATCTTTTGGGACAATACTATTCTAAAGGATATCGATGGTGACTTTGGGAAGTTACTTGAAGTGGCAGAAAACAAGGGATGCCAATTTTTGTGTCTTGTATTTGTGTTGAAGTCGAGTTGGATAAAGTTCTTGTGGAAGCCATTCCTCTATAGTTGGATGAGAGGATCTTCCTCCAAGACTTGTATTAATATATTCCTACAAGAATTGTAGTACTATTTTGGAAACACTGAGAAGGGGTGAATCAATATTTTGCGTACAGTTAGTTAATTATAATTCTTCTCATAATTGTAGCACAAGCATATGTTTCAGAATTAAACGCTTGATATCTTTTCATTGATATCTTTAATGTTATGCTCCACATACACTAGTACCTTCTTATTTATGAAGATGTAAACCCTTCTCTATCTGTGACAACTGACAATGATGGAGATAAAAATACATTGAATTTAGTGGGATCATAATTTTGTGCTTTAGCAATATTCAAAACTTCAATTTTAATATTGTATTCTTCAGATAAAGGTTGCTAGAAATTATCATAGTTTTTCTCAGAATTATAGCACAAGCATAAGCTTCAGAAATTTACAAGGACACTATTTACGACACCACTATACAACAAATATGTCCTACAGGAGGGCTATAGACATACCCTTCAGATCCATTGTCAAATGTCAAATTTGCACAAGGTATACTAGATCTTACTTCTGCAACATGATTTACCTTAGTTTGTAGACAATATTCTCAAGGACAGGCTTCAATCACAATGCAGATTCACCATTAGTTGCTCTATCAGAAAATTTAGTTTCTTTGTTGTAATACTAAATCATTTTCTATGGTATTAACAAGACGAACAATTTGATCCATAATACATATTTTTCATACCTATCAAACATTTCTACTTCTGGTATACAAGGATAGCATAATGGGTATTAAAATGTTTAAATATGGGTTAACCAGATATTTAGACAATGAATAATGAGGGAAGATCCACTTATATCTATATTTTTCCTGTTTATGGGACCTACCCAAATACATGTATCTTGATCTAGAAAAAGTAAAGATAGGAACAGTAATGAAGGAAAACATGTTTTTCCTTGCATTTCATCAGTATATTTTTCAATGTAATAGATCAAATTTATTATAATCCAATATAATAAAGTATTGAAACATTGTGTTGTTCCATTCAATGCCATTATGAAAAACTGGACAAAGAAGGTAAAATACTTGGCATTTGCAGGATTGTGATAGAACTGAAATTAATTTTACTAAAATTATCCTCGTTGATGATTTTCCTTTGCTTTCTCGTGTAGAAATTTCTCTTGTAAATAACACCCGGAAAACTTGTTCCAATACAGAGGTACTGAAACAAATGTCTGGTAAATTTTCAATCCACAAAGTATGTTGACATAATTCTTTACATTCCTTATTCTTCTTCTATGCTGTTTTGAGATGTCTCCAGCATATTCTCGATCATGTGATTGACTTGATGGCTAGGAATCTTTTTTTCTTTACTAGGAAAGTTTGTACATTTTTAAATATAGTCTCCATATTGTTCTTTGCTAGGAAATTTTGTACTTTTTTTTCAATATAGTCTTGATCATGTGATTGACTTGATGGCTAGGAATATTTTTTTTTCCATATTGTTCATTTTTGTAAAATTTGAGCATTAAAGGCAAGAAGATTGATCTCTCTTATTTTTCTTATTCAAGGATACCTCCCTAAGATAAATCTTCCCTTCTGAATTAGACTCTTCAACTATGTGACTACATGATTTTATTTTTGGTGTGGATGTGGCCTTTAAGGGGTGCTTTAGAATAATAGTTTCCTAAATTAGTGGACACTCTCCACTAGACATTAATCTCAATGCTCAGGAGTCATGTTCCCCTCTAGGATCCAAGCTATTTTTCACATTTTCAAATGTATTTTTTCAAAATCAAAGTGTCTGATAATTTTGGGATTTGTGTTTGTCAAAGGAGTTATGATAAGGAACTGTGCGCAAAACCTGCAATCTTCTTGAACCTTATTCATTTCATATTAAATGGGAATAACATTTTCCTATGGATTTTTTATGTATACTCTTTCCAAATACATTGCTTCCATGTACACTCACTACTCTAGCTTGGTAGGGGAAATTCACCCGACATGTACTTAAACTTTGGCTAATACAAGTAGGGACCACTGAGTTTATTTTTACTATTTGGGTTAAATTTTCACTCGGTTATCTAACGAGAATGAAGGAATTGAGTTAGTAAGATATAAAGTAAGGCCCGTTCTTTGAATGCATAGAACTCAACCCCTTGTAAGATCATCATTCTCATTAGTAGTTATTAGGTGGAGGCATATTTTTTATTCTGAAATGAGAATGAACTGTAGTTTTCTATACTGACATTAGTGTATCTAAATGGGATATCACAGATTGGCATTGGACTGCTTTTTTTGCAAAAATTAAGTGTAATTAATGGTATCATGTTTTACAGCAGTAACATTTTCAAATTTTCAGGTGAATTCTTATCTGTCATAGGTTTCTCCATATTGTTGTTGTTTATCAAGCTGTGGGTTTCTTTCTGTTTTATAGTAGCAGTTTGAAAAAATGTGTTGGATCTGTGGATTTTTTAGGAACTTCTCACAGAAAAGGTTAATGCATGGAAAATAACAAACCTTTATTTTAGGAAATATATATATATATCAAACTCAAACAGTTAATATCAACATATTTGGCTTGGCATTAGTAATGTTTGAACTTTGAATTAACCCTTTATCTTGAACATTTACAGGAATTTCATCTTCCAATGATGCATCACTTGGACTTGGTGCCATCCAAGTTTTCTCTTTTAGTCGTGTAGAGCTCCACTAATTTTTTAAGTGTATGATGAAGAATCTAAGTTGTTGGTTTTCTATCCCAAGTATTAGAGTCAAATTTTTGTGTTTGAGGGATGTTAAGTAATCTTTGTACAGGTCATCATGACTGCAGTCGTTGTATGGCTGATGGATAAAGCTAGGCGATGTCTCCTCCTTATGGTGAGAAAATGGTTTACAACTAACTATGGTATGTTCGTGAATTTGATCTCAATGAAAAACATTTACATGAAATTGTGTTGATGTTAACAGGTCTCATCTGGGGGCATGGTCGTATGTCTTTTCCTCGTTAGTTTCTCATTTTACTTGAAGGCAAGTATCTCCAATAATTTTATAACGCTCTACTCTGCTTAAATATTCACGAACCTTTCCTATAAAATATGTCATATATTCAGTCCGCGACTCTACTTATTACATAGAATTGAACTGAAACGAGATGTTTAAAAGGTATGGTTTGAATATTATCTGAAATTCCTTGTTTGGCTATGTGAGGCCTAAATTTATTCTCTTCTTGTTTCAAGCTCATTCTGGAGCAGATTCTCAATATGAAACAATATTCATTATTTTGGCTTCAGTGAGTTTGCTAGTATGTTTTAGAGTACTAGATGTCAGAGTATTGTATAACTATTAACATGGGCTTGTAGTTGCTGCCATCATCTTCCATGTGATAAATAGTTAATCTTATTGGCTGACGATTTCATTACTAATTAACTACATGTAGGATCTAGTGCTTCCCATTGTAAATTAATCTACACTTTCTTCCTAAATAGTGTAGATTAACTAGTATGCACTTTCTTCCTAAATAGTGAATTCTTCTTTCTTCTTCCTTATACTTCTCAGTCAGGTCATGGATAATTTGCGTGCCATGCAAACAGTAGGGAGTTGATTTTTCCCCAGCTTCCCAAAATTCTCAAACTCTTGTTATTTTAGGTGTTGAACAAGGTTTACTAAAGCATGGTAGTTCTTCTCATTCAAAATGCAATTACATTTGTTTTTTTTCTTCTTTTCCCCTGTATCCTTTGATTCAACCTTGGATGAACTACCCTTATTTTTTTGTACCCTTATTTTTTTGTTGGGGTAGAAATTGATTTGCCATAAAATTTTCAGACCAATCCCTTGTGTCAAAAGGATTAAATTCAGGTTCCTTCCCCTTTGGCTCAAGAAACCTAGCTATGAATCTACTATGTAATATCCCTAGGTAATTTTTTGTCCTTACGGTTATCAGGAGCATAAGAATTTGTTGCACCAATAACACAGTATCCTTTACAACTTATCACAAATGAAAATTATTGTGCACCAATGTACAGATAAATGAATCTTTAGCAACACCAATAGGGCACATCAATTTACAATGTCCATAGGTTTACTTCTTTATGCGGTTACAAAAGTGAATAGTTAAGAACAGTAGCACTCTAAGGATTACAATACTAACTAGAAACACAACTTAATAGCTTACAAATTCCACCTGTTACCGTTCTATTGGCCTACACAATTCCTTATCCTTGCTACCTATTACCCTAGTGACTGCATTGTTGTCTGCTGCCTCAAGTGTGCTACAATGAGAGCTGCTGCCACTAAAATCCCTTATATGTGGTCTGTGCTTCTCTGAGTAGACTTTTGCTTCCATATTTTCCTTGTTGTGGCCTTACTTCTACAAGGAGACAACGTCAGAGATTTTTTGCTGCCTCAGATAGGAAACCAGAAGAGTTCTACTGCCAAACTCACTCCCTAAATTCCCTTGTTGTTATAGGAGATCATTTCTTAGATGAGCCGCATACCCTGGGATGGATACTCCAGTGGTTGCTACCACAGAATGGTCATTTATTACCCGATTAGGGCTTCGCTACCCTATGACTGCTTCAGACAAAATTTTATGCCACAGGATGCTCTACTTCCTAATCAGATGAGTGCTCCACATTCCACTGCCAAGAACGGCCATAGTCATGTCTCAGTGCCACAGAAAGAGTTTCGCTGCCTTAGAATGTCCTCAGCCAGTCCTTAGTGCCACAGAGAGCTATAGATCAAACAAACGACATAAATCTTTTTCTCGCCAAAACCAAATAAGAGATGTCTCAGAGCATTATGCTTCAACATAATAGAGAAGTAATCCAGCACTTCCGAGTGTAAATTACATGTTAATAAATAACAAAACATTATTGGAAATTGGTCTGCAATATTTTTTTAAGAGTGTTTCAGTCTATCCTATAGTAATATTATGCTCTTTTTTAGGAGGCACAGAGATTAGATGAACCCTAAAGATCATCACTGCCAGCAGATTCAAGTCGATATTTCATCGAAATAGAATGGTTATGTTGTATTTTAGGAGGCGCAGAGATCAAATGAACCCCAAAAATCATCATTGCCAGTAGATTCAAGTCGATATTCCATCGAAATAGAATGGTTGGGAAATATTTTTTTTTAAATAATTTTTTGTTTCCGTCAGTATTCCGACAGATAGTTTTTAAAAAATATATTTTGTGTCGTTAGTATTCCGATGGCTCGTTATTTTAAAAAATATTTTGAAACTTCACTCTAGCGACACTTAATTTCTTTTACAAAAGTTTTGTTCCATCATTGTTACGACGTTTACTATTTTATTTTTAAAATTTATTTTTTCGGTATTCCGACGTAATATCGACGTTTTTAAAAAAATCTGCTAACATCAGAATAGTGACGATATGGCTAACGTCAGAATATCTATGATCTTGCTAACGTCAGAATAGCGATGATCTGGCTAACTTGAAAATATCGACGATCTTGAAAACGTCGGAATAGCGACACTCAGTACGTAACGTTGGAAGAGCGACGACCATCTAGAAACGTCAGAAAATGTGTCACTCTTCTGTCACTTAATTAAAGTGTCAGAATTGCGACTCTAAGAGAAACCATGTTTTTCCCTGCCTCAAACTGTCACTCCTGGGATGCCTATGTGTCGCAAGAGCGAAATTTTGGCTATCAGAAATTGGGCCAAATGTGCTAGTGATTCGAGACATCCCCGCGGGTTGCTCTGGTCGAACATATGCAACACATGAGAAAACATCAGAACACAAATATATAAAAATTAAAAAATCTCCATACTCGTAAAAATTTTAAAAATGAGTTTTTACCTCTCTCCTCATCCCATCTATCCCCTTCCAGAAGTGGAAGGTCTAGATTTCCCCTCAAATCAGTACTAGTTGTTGAGGAGGTAAATCCCCTCTGTGGACAGAGGCGATCCCTACTAGCCCAGATTGGGTCTAGCAACAATCAAACACGCTACAGTGCAGGTTCCTAATTGTAAATAAACCAACTTGCGAGGAAGGCTTACCTAGAATCCAACGCTGTTGTTTGTAGAAGAGGTGGTGCTCCCGTTCCTTCGCCCTGGCAGATCATAGCCCTCACGATCTCCGTGATCAGACACCTGCACATGCAAGAAACAACACAAACGCAAGCATAAAATCTAGTACATACAACTATATATCAGTCGAAGAGGACATAACTCATGAACATGATCAAGAACAAGAGTGGAACCATAACCGATAGTTGCTTATCATTAAAGAGTCAAAAGAATAATACAACCATAGCTTCGACGCAGCACTCTCCTTTAGCGGGTCGTCAGCACAAAATGTCTCAATAAAGCCTGTCAGGGATGGGACAAGCCTCTCTCTCTGGATACTTGGAAATAGTCTCCTTGCTTGGATTTGGCCTTAGGGAATCAAGAAGGCTTTTGCAGCTTGAAAGCTCTTGGGAACTTAGAAATTCTGCCACTCTTTGGAACTAGCTTGCAATGGAAATGGGCAAGATTTTATAGAAGGAGGAAGGGGAGTTGGGATCCCTATAATTATGGGATTGGCCCTATCATCAAGGAAGCTTCCATGAGAGGTGGAAAACCACTTCCCCTCTATGGAAATCCGTAGCCAAACCTCCCAACTCAAGATAGAAATCAGCCCAGTAATTTGTTAGGATGAAACTTCCACCTTTTATTTTTTTTAAACACCTCTTAATATGGTTGGCGCGGGTGCGGCTCTATGACAGAGCGCCAATCATCTTGCCCTATTTGGAGGATTTCGCTCTTGGCACGAGGGCTGAAATATGGAACCGCGCCAATGGAAAAAGAGCTATTTTTAGGTTTTTTTGCAGGGAGATGTCTTCAGGGAAATTAAAGCTCATATTCAGAGGGATGCAATGAAAGTATTTTCAAGTCTTAACTCTACCCACAGGTCATGGAATGAGCCCTCCAATGTGCGGGATGGGGATTGTAGGGACGGTGACAAATTGCTGTGTAACATATGCCCCCTAAAGCATGAGGCCCGAAAGAGAGAGAGGGGTGAAATGCTTTACGAGAACATGCCGACTGAAAACACCACCATCGGAAAACCTGCAGAGCGAAGTACAATTGATGTCTCAGATACCTGATATATGTGCGTGGTATGGGCGTAGCCATCCATAACAGAGTTTACAATAATCTAGATCCAAGGCATGGACGCATCCATCCAATGAAGATCAATAAATATACTCAGGTATGGTCACAACCATCCAATCAGTGAGTCATGTAAATAATCATAATAATCCACAATATCGCAGCCTGGATTACAACAGACACAATCCAGGGTCTTGCGCTCCATCTTGACCCGAACAAAGTACAAGTTCAAGCACGTGAATATGTGAGTTGAAGTCGAACATGCAAGAACATTGTCTGATTACCAGCCAATGATGAAAGCTATTAACAGGCGCGAGAGGAACCACCAATAATGACAATGGCCCTCAAGGTACTATAGGTACAATCTACGGCGTGTGAATCAATGAGCTGGTGTCGAACACCCGTAGAATCACTCGATCAGAGGCCAATGATGAAAACCTCACGTCGAATGCGACGAACCTGCCATTGAGGCATGCAGGCTCCAAGTACCATGAAAGAGTCTCTAGACCATCTTCCTGGTTGATGAGCTGAAGTCGACAGGAAGTGACCTTGATCGAAGGTGGGCCATAATGTTTCCCACATCATCGACACGAGACAGAGGAACATAATGTTTTTGTGAATCAGGATCATATGAGAATCAGAGGAAGGTTGATACTTGCAGAGGTCAACTTCTCTTGAACATGTAAACGGCACGACAGTGGACTTGGCAGTATTTGACATCAACGGATCAGAGGTCATGGTGACGAGGCAATGAGCAGATGAGAGGCCAAAAGGGATTATCCAAACCCACGGAGTCAAAGTGAAGAACGAGATGAGATGTCCCCAACCTGACACGAATGCAGACAAGTGCCATGTTCAAGAGCGACATACTGCTGACACGACAACGATACTGCTTCCATTTCCCCCCACCATTTTTGGCGAGTACCCCAATTATTTTTGATAAGAAGCTTGAAGGGGATAGCATATGCTTGTAATATAAGTCCGCCCTTTGGGCGAATCCATCCTAGTACATTTAACGAGCCCTAGGAAGGAGCGACTCGGATAACGTCATTTCGACTGAATCCGATGTCATCAGGGTTTAAGGAGTCTGAAAAAGGAAGAACTCGGCATCTTTTCAGATTTAGAGAGTTTGAAAAGACAGCAGAAAAGTAAACTCCAGCGGTCCCTTTTCGTAGATAGTTCCTCGGACCCGAAAAGGTAGAAAACAATATCCGAGAAAACCTCCTAGTCCCGATAGGCTAGGGTATTCCTTTTTCGTAAATAATCCATCCCAGCTCGAAAAAGGGGTAAACGTATACTGGGTTGATGTCGATTCATGTCCACTTTAATGAGATCGAAACGACAAGGGCCTCAGCAATATTTTCATGTTTAGAGAGTCAGAAAAGAGCTGAAAGATGACTCCAGAGTGACTTTTTCGTGTATTTATCGAGTCTGAAAAAGTATAAAATACAACTTGTATCACCATTTCAGTTGTGTAAAAGACCTGTTGCTGCACAAAAAGGCAAGCGTAAAACCCATTTTCGACACAAATACATTAAAATATTCAGAAAAATAACTTTCAAAACCTATCTTGAGTTTAAAAAGCTATAAATATGTCAAATGGTAAAAATAGAATTACTTTTTACTATTTACCTCACCGAAGAGCAGCAGTGGTCCAGTTTGGTGTGCAAACTTCTGACAATGATTACAACCGATCCGGGCTACCATTCAGAGTTCCGTCAGTTCCAGGTAAGAGGCGCTTCTTTGTACTCCATTTCAATCCATTTTTTAATAGTTTTCCATCATGCATTAAACTTCTGAGGGCACTTTTTAAATTTTTAGGGCTCCGCTCATTGGCGCGGGTATCAGGCATGGACCCACGCCAATGGGATTTTACATGCAAAGGGCTCGTGCCAGTGGCAGAACCTCAATTTTCACCTAAAAATTTGATATTTTAATCAAATTGAATGAAATTTGAAGCTCATCAGAGATCTAATTAAGGTTTTTGACCATGTTGATGCAGTGAACCGAGCAAAATGGTGATTGAGTGGAAAGAAAGGGAGCACAGTGAAGAGGATTAACAAGCCATGGAAAATGAAGTTTGCATGAATGCCCTCAGGAATTGTGGGCTAAAAAAGTTCTTCCTAACACCTTGTTTACGAGCTCAGCCCGAGCTTCTACAATACTTGATCAATATGTGGGACGCAGATGAACAAGTATTCAAACTGCGAGACCAAGTGTTAGAACTGGAGGTTGCTGACGTGTACTTCATAACCGGATTATCGCGCAGAGGTCTGGTGCCCATACTGACAGGGAGCAGACCATATGGTGAGAAAATGGAGCAAGTGATGGCACGAGTGTGCCGAGGGGCACAACTGGGATCCGGAAGTGGAAAGGTGGACATCCATACCATTCCTGATCTCGCACTGAGAGTAGTGCTGCATACCATCATGCGGGCTACGGGGTCGCAGGCACCGTACGAGGCCACAAAGGCCCAAATTTTGTTAGCCTCCGAGTGTATGACTCCTCTATTGTTTGACTGGGCCACAGTAGTGACGATAAACATAAAGAGGCAACTGACCAAATGCAAACAAGCCAAGTTGAAACAGTTTGGCTATGGTTCTATCCTGGTATCGTTCATTCTGGAATGATTACCAATCTTCCAGGGCCAAAGGGCCATAGTAGCTGAGCTTATTCCACGACAGCCAAGAATGGCTCGCTGGGCAGAACTGATGCCCAGAGTTGGAGGGGGCCAACAGATGTCCTGGAGGCCAGATTTTTTTGGGTGGTTGCGACGTCAGTTGATCGTAGTGGAAGACTGGCCATATGTCGGTACCGATTTCACTAGTGATCCAGATCTCCCACTGCCGGAGGGAGATGATTGGGACGAGGAGTTGGGTATGACCCCTTCTATTTTTGATTTTATATTTTATGATTTTTTTTTTGTTAATACATGTTCTTCCTGACACATTTTATATGTATGCAGACGTGGGTCCAAAGAGACCAGCCGGTATGTCTCCTATCACACGGAGGACTCTTCCTGCACCTGATCCTCAGGCAGAGGGTGCAAAGGTGGGGGAGTTAATCCAGAATCTCGAGGGCATCGCCCGAGGGATCCCAGACTATGTCGGGCTGGCAGATGTACCGATGGCATACCAGAGACACACGGTGGGAGTGCCCAGTCACCTCCACTAAATTCTGAGATGCTTAGTGTGTGTAGTTACATGTTATCATGAGCACCATGCAGTTAGACTCCTAGGACTTTTATCATGCATATTTTTTGAGAGACATGTCGTCTCCGGATGTATTAAGACGAACATATATTTTTTTTGATTTACTGTGATGCACACTATGTAAACATTTCGATATATATATACATATCTATTTCTCGATGGATCTTTCTTTTTCATGTGATGATGATTTACAAATTGCGCAAATGTCTATCTAAAACCAAATTATCTACTGCATCAGTTAACGCATTCATATGCCTAGGAATATGTTGGTATGTAATATAGTCAAAATTTCTTTCCAGTAAACGAATACGCAGATACAGACGTAAAATGGATGGGTTTCTGACCGAATAATGACCGTTCAGTTGTAATACTACAAGTTGCGAGTCTAGATACACAAGTAATTCATGGATACCAAGGTTTACAACCTCGGTTAATAATTCTAATACAACACTATATTCCGCGATGTTATTTGTAGTACGTCCCAGACACACACCTTGCAGGTTGACCAACTCACCAGCAGGATCGTAGATTACCCAGGCTGCTGAAGACAGATTCCTGGTACTGCGGGAGGCACCATCCGCGAAACCAACAAACGGATGAATGGACATCTACACAATCAGGAAGACCCGATCAGCAGAAAGATGTTTACATTGCAAACCACACCACACATGCACACAAATGAAAAACACACACTTATGTACACACACCACACCAAAAATCACTTCAGGCATAGTATTTTTTGAGGTACAACCCATTTCTGGGCTGCGCCAGCGGAACTCCTTCATAATCTATAAGCTCATAAGCCCCGTTCTTCAAAACACATTTTACTATGTAGGGCCCATGCCACATAGGTTGGAACTTACCGGCCCCAAGCTTGTCATGTGCTTGATCGTACAGGAGGACGAGGTCTCCTTCAACAAAGGAACGAGGAGAAACCGATTGATCGAAGTGAGCTTTGACCCGCTTCTTTTGTGCTTCAATAACTAAAGCAGCTAAGCGGCGGTTTTCATCTAACCGTTCCAGATACAAAAGACACTCTTCCTCGGCAGAAGTGTCGGGTAGAAGTTCCACAGCTAATTTCAACGAAGGAATCTCGCATTCAACCGGAAGAGTTGCTTCCAGACCATACACCAATTGAAATGGTGTGAATCCAGTTGCACTCTTTGCAGATGTCCGGTATGCCCATAGAGATGAGAACAGTTGGAGGTGCCAATTGGATTTGTGGATACCAACTGTTCGTTGAAGCATAGTGACCAGAACCTTGTTCACTGCTTCAACCTGGCCATTTGCCTGAGGGTAATATGGCGTTGAGCTATCGTGGCGTAAGCCCAACTTTGAAGTCAGATCGGCCATCATATAATCTTGGAAATGAGTACCATGGTCAGTAACAATGGCTTGCGGGACCCCGAAACGTGCAATGATATGGTTGAATATGAATTGGGCAGCTGTCTTACCATCGGCAGCTAGTGTAGGCATCGCTTCGGCCCACTTGGTGAAGTAGTCGACAACGACAATGATATACGCATGCCCCCCGGCCGAGTGAGGGTTACACGTCATAAAATCCATGCCCCATTTCGCAAAAGGGCCGACGGTAATAACAGGATGCAAAGGGAGAGGCGGCGCGCGCATCTTGCGCTGAAACACCTGGCACGCGTGACATTTACGGACTGCAACGATACAGTCTTTGAATATTGACGGCCAGAAATAACCTGCTCGCAGAATCTTCTGGGCAGTAGCATATCCGGACATATGTCCACCACAGGCGCCACTGTGGCAGTCATTTAGGACCCGTTCAGCCTCTTCCAAGTTTAGGCACCGACGGAGCACCGAATCTACTCCAACACGGTATAAGGTATCTCCTACGATATGATAGGGTTGATACTGATGCCGAATCCGACATCGGGCATCTTTAGTCAACTCAGACCGGAATGTAGAGGTGTGAAGATACACGATTATGTCGCCATACCAAGGGTCGCGAGTACTAATGAGGAAAAGAGTTTCGTCCGGGATATGATCCTCAGAAAGTGAAGGAGCGGAGTCTGTCGGGAGAGAGCATATAAGATCCGCGAAAACATGTGATTTCTTTGACTTAGCGGTAGTGAACTCTAAGTCAAACTCCTGCAGGATAACGATCCATTTGGAGTATTTTCCCCCCAGCAATTGTCTAGAGAGAATATATGTCATGGGGTTGCAATCCGAAACCACTGTTATTGTACGCAGCAGGATGTAATGGCGAAAGCGCTGCACAGCGTGTACTGCGGCTAACGCCAACTTCTCGACATGAGCATAACGCGTTTCTGTATCGAGAAGGTTTCGCGATAGATAATAAACGACATGTTCATTACCATCATCATCATCCTGCACCAGAACCATAACAATGGTGCTAAACGTGGAGGCGAGATATAAAGTGAAATCGCGGCGATAATCAGGTGGACGAAGCAAAGGAGCATTAACCAATAATGTCTTTAGCTTCTCAAAGGACTGCTGAGAAATTTTGTCCCAATGGAAGGGAACATTCTGCTTTAATAGGCGTGTGAATCCTTTAGCCACCTCCGCATAGTTCGGGATAAAGCGTTGAAGGAAGTTCGCTTTTCCCTACAGACTTTGTAACTGATATAACGAGGAGGGAGATGGGAGGTTGATGATAGCCTTGAATTTTAAAGGGTCAAGGCGAATTCCGTCTTTGGAGACTATGAATCCCAAAAGACGGCCAGAATCCACGCAGAAGACGCACTTATGAGGATTGAGCCTAATATTGTAGCGCCTACAGCGGAGGAAAATCTGGCGGAGGTGTTCAGGGTG
Organism: Pinus albicaulis; assembly: GCA_034641835.2. NCBI lineage: Eukaryota > Viridiplantae > Streptophyta > Pinopsida > Pinales > Pinaceae > Pinus > Pinus albicaulis. Next base: position 77,194,917 of record CM076578.1, read on the forward strand.
GTCCTCTCGCCTAGCTGAATGGGCTGGCAAGTCGTCCAGATAAGGCTGAACAATATGGCGAATGTCATGGAAAGCATAAGACATTACATGCTGAAAAGTGGCTCCAACGTTCTTCAAGCCGAACAGGAGCTTTTTATACGCGAAAGTACCCCACGGACAGATGAATGTAGTCTTATGTTGATCCTCGGGTGCAATATTGATCTGATTATACCCTGAGAAACCATCCATCAAGGAATAAATCTCACTTCCGGCACATTCGTCGATAATCTGATCTATGAACGGAGTGGGATAATTATCTTTTGGACAGGCGCGATTGATGTCGCGGTAATCAACACAGACCCTAATAGTACCCTGTTTTTTATCAACAAGAACAATGTTAGAAACCCATTCTGTGAGGGGGATGGGATAAATAAAGCCCGCGTTCAGAAGTTTTTCAACTTCTGCCTTAATTGCAGCGGCTTTCAGAGGATGCATGGGGCGTAAGCGTTGGCGCACAGGCTTCGCACCTGGATAGGTTGGAATCTCATGCACTACGATACTGGGATCAATCCCCCGCATTTCCTCGTAGGACCAGGCGAACACATCTCTGAATTATTTGAAAAGATCAGTATAGACTTGAATCTCATCGGGAGAACAAGTCACTCCCACATGAATATTCTCAATGATCCTCGGTTTGACGGAGATGTTGATTGGGATGGTTTGAGTGATATTACTCAGGTTTCCCTCCGAAAAAACCTCGTGCGTCAAAATGGGCGTTTGAAGAGGAGGAGTAGGAACCTGAGATGCATAACGCTCCAGACATTCAGACATTGCCCCCAAGCTAGGCATAAAAGAGGAGCGATGATGTCCATCGCCCCAAGGTAGCTCCTCGAGAGACATAGTTTCAATGATGGCTTCATCGGAAGGAAAAGTCTCTTTGAGAGGATAAGGTGAATCGGCCTGACCAAGCCAGGGGGATTGAGATTAAACATCTAGAGCCATGCTCAAAGGAGCATGCTGAGGAGGTGGAGGATCAGATGCGACAACAATTTCACAGTAGCTGATCTCTACTGGAGTCAAGGGCATTGATTCTCCAAACTCAAACACCTACTCAGGCGTAGGAATAAGCCAGGGGTCATCGGACCTGGAAATCATGTTAACTTGAGCGGTGTGTGGTGGTGGTGCGGGAATGATACCCATGAGTACGGGGTCTTTGAAGAGACCGGGTCCTACACTGTCAGGGGGATTCAGAATCTGATCCACGTATGGTACGTTGTTCTCGGAAGTAGAGGTGAAGAAGGACAACTGATCCACCGTGACTATTTTTCCCTCGTGAGGGAACTTACGAAGTTGAAAGACGATGGATGGCACGCATAGTGTGGCATGGGTCCAGCTGCGGCCAAGAAGTATATTGTAGTTGAGCCTGGCGTTGACTACTTCTACTTCTACGTTGACAGTCTTCCCCTGTAAAGTGATCGCTAAATTCTCGAGAACACCCAGGGGTTTGGATTCCCAACCATCAAATTCCTCTAGGGCATTGGGAGATGACACAAGGGCTGGAGAGCCAATGGCCTTCCAGCAAGCAGATGACATGCCTCAGGTAGAAGCACCTTCATCCACAACGGCCCTATGGATTTTAAGACCGTTAATCCCGACTTGAATAACAAGAGCTATTTGATGTGGAAGTCAGGGGGAGAAATTCTCTAAATCGAAGGTGAGAAGACTCGAATCGACGGGATCAATGCCACCGATCGCAGACAATAAAGCATTCCGTTGCGAAGGACAACTTTGAAGAACTTCTAGTGCAGACATAGCAGAAGGTGCCTGTGCCAAATCCTCAACAATGCTGTAGTGCTGAGCGACATGAGCATTTGGATTATAAGAAGACCTTCAAAGAACACCTTTAGAAGGTGGCTTCACAACGGGTTCAGGAGTATGCTTGTTGATTTCCAACGAACCGGAGACAGGTGGGGGAGGCGGTCCATCTGCAACTGCCTTCCTGGGTGCCTGCCGCGATTCATTGTAGTCCTTCGAACGCGTAGCGACAGAAATAGGTGCAGCAACCTTCATCATGAAAACTTAGGACCCAAATGGTGCAGATGGTGATGGTTGTTCAACCATCTGGGTCTACTGAGATGGGAATGGCTCTTTAAGAACTGATGGAGTCCCTTTTGAGCCCTTGAGAAGTTGACTAACTTCGGATCATCGTGGAAAATCCTTAGTATAATGGTCTCCTTCGCAAATGAGGCAGGGGTACTTCAGTTTACGCTGAGAACCATCCTCAGTACGAGATTTGGATTCTAGCCTCGAGGCATCGGATTTGGATTTTCCTTTTCCCTTCTTTTTCACTTTGGTGGCTTTTTCCGTAGGATTGGCCTAAATGGCGTTCACCTCTGCGGTTTTTCCAGAATCTGATGGGGCGGGATTAGCAGGATTATTGTTGGAAGAATTAGACTTCTTCTTCCCATTCGAATATTTCTTCGAATTCTGAGATACAGAACGAATGACACCATCCACTGCGGGGGTAGGTGGAGCCTTAGAGGTTCCGGACTGAGGGGCATCAGGCAAGATATCATACAGCGTGTCGGACTGAGAATATACAAGATCTAGATATTGGGCATGCGCAATGGCTTGTTCCTCCATCACACACGCTCCCATCGCAATATCTTGGGTGATTTTATTCATAAAGGAGGTGGTGAACCAGTGAGTTAGTATCTGATCAATTATATGAAACTTGATCAGTCTATGATGGCGCCGCCACTCATGAATGTGATCAGAAATGTGAATGGCTGTATCCTTCTTCAAAGAAGTCAGGAGGTGCGTCCCAGCTTCATAACGAACCAGTAACTGAAAGTGCGTGAGAAAATCCATGGCTAAGTAATTGAAATCTTGGAAGATACCACGGGATAACTCGATGTACCACTTAGCAGCAGCCCCAGTCAAAGTGCGTTGGAAGAGGCGCAGACGAATTGAATCATCGACCCAAGAGTTAGATGAACACCAAAGATGATATGTCATCACATGTGCTTGGGGGTCCTCTCCAGCTTTTCCCTCAAACTTGGGGCAATCACCTGGTATCTTGGTAGGAACCGGAGGCCAATACGGATTATGTAAAATCATATCATTAGTCAATTTTGAAACATCCGGCAACTCCAATGTGGCCAGGAACGTCAATGGCAGATTGACCGGCATGCCAGGCCCGGGATGAGGATTGGTACCTATACTCCACAATGGTTGTGAATATCCTTGCCCCCATGGGTTCTGTCCCGTAGGATTCTGACCGTAGGGGGTGTAGGTCGTATAACCAGAATGATTTGGATGTTGGTAATCAGTGTGTGGGGCTTGATAACTAGAGTGTGGACCTTGGTTAGGATTCGGCCCTGTATAAGCAACATTTGGATTTGGCTGCTGAGTATAGGTGTAACTGGGTGGAGGAGGATAATACTGAGAACCTATGGGGTGGTTATAATTCGGTTGAGATTGACCATGAGGATAATAACTGCTCTGAGGATGAGTCGGCTGCTGGTAGGTGGAACCCTGCGGAGCCTGATAACTAGGGCGCAGCTGTTGATTTGGCTGCGGCATCGAATGAATCGGCTGCTGGGCAGGGTTAATGGAATGAGCGGGCTACCCTGAGTGAACAAGTTGACTCGACTGAGAGGGCTGCCCTGAATGAACAAGTTGACCCGGATAAACAGGCGGTGCCGGTTGCGCAGGTTGACTTGGCTGCAAAAAAGCCCCAGGTTGTGCCGGATGGGCCGGTTGGCCTGGTGGAGGAATAGGGCTAGGTGTTTGCTGGTAACCGGTTTGACCTGGAGCAGAACCATAGGGTGGTCCTAGCTGATATGCAATGTTAGAAACAACAGGATATTGTGGTTGCATTGGTTGAGAAGGCTGGATTCCCCCCCCAGGAAAATAGACCGGTCCCGGTTGGTACCCCGGCTGAGGCTGTATAGGTTGACCGGAAGGGCTGTAATACTGTCCTTGCAGACTGTACGATGGCCCTTGCTGGCTCATAGGATAGCCCTGCACGGGCTGCCCCTATGGGTCATAAGGATAGCCAAGTTGGCCCGAAGGTTGGCCTTGGAAAGGTTGCCCTTACGGGTTGTAAGCCTGGTTGTAAGGTAAACCTTGAGCATGGAGGTAAGCCTCAGGAGCGGGCAGACATAAAATGTCCCCTTGCTCATCATACTGACCTGGGAAAGCATACATGGGCGTACCATCCTGTGCATAGTGCGAAAAGTAAGAGCGGTTGGGATCTTGGGAGGATGGTCCAACCTCGGGGTTCGGCTATTGCAAGGACAACCGATACTCCTCCAGAGAGATATTCTCTGGTATATCAGTCGCTAGATAAATGTCTTCAAGAGACGGCATAGCCCTAGCAGAGGATGCCATGACAACGGGTGTAGAGGTAGCCACACAAATAGTGGGCCGAACAAGTACAGAAGTAACGGGCGTCTGAGGAGACACCCACGGTGAAGGAGCAGCTGGCCTTGGAGAAGGAGCTGACACTCCCATAGAGGCAGCAGCGGAAATGATCTGACCCAAAGACCTGTACCCCGGTGGTAATGAGGGACTGGATGTTGACAAAACAGCTGATTCAGAGTTGTCTCCTGGAAACAATATTCGTGGGAAGAGCTGATAGTCTTCACCAGACGTTGGAAATCTCCTCAACAGAATCACTCATGGTTGAGCCTGCCACTAGATCTTGCAATAAACGGCGAGGACTAGGAGGAAATACAGCAGCTATAAAAGGTGAACCCGATGTAAGAGAAATGAAATCAGCTCCTAATCTCAATTCAGACACAAGGTCCGAAAAGGGCCAATCGAACTCAACTGGTCCCCCAAAGGGTTGCTCAGAAAGAACCGGTCCCCCATCAGGAAACTCAGAAACAATGGGTCGCTGTGGTTCAACAGAGGATTGGGAAACCTCTGATGAATCGTCTGTGTAAGGACTACCAGTAGACGAAACCAGGGGTTCCGCCACTGTGACAAAAACGACAAGAGAAAAGATCAAACACACACACGAGCTGAAAAAGAGTCAAGACACACGATCAAATGGTCAACAAGAAAAATCTAACAGTGTGTGTAATCGTGGGTGATTAATTTTTACCACATTGAAAAATAAGAAACTTCACCGTTTCATGTTATAAGAGTCAAGAAACGGTAAAAAAGGTGACTCTATCTCTTTCAGATTTGACACAAGCATGAAAGGACAAGCGCTTGGTGAACCTTTCAAATTTAGGGAGTCAGAAAAGATCAAATGACTGCTCAAGAATACTAGGCAAAAGGGTGTACCAAATAACCATGAACTGCAATATACACCTTGGTTTCAAAAATTAAAGTGAAATCAACCAAGGACTTTCCGTACGTGTAGGAAATCTCCTCGAATGCTGTGTCCGGTGTATCACGGGTATAGGGCGGCAGAATCGGCTTCCTGTGGATAAAGGATTGAAACCTAGGGGGGTCTCCCTTTATATACGCAACGATACGGGGAGCACAAGTCCGTACTAGCGCTGTCTAAAGCCAAAAGGCGAACGACAGCTACTAGGTTTAAAGACGCCGGAATATGTCTCTAGCCTAGACCTCTAAATGTGTTTTGTTAGATTTCAATGCTGCCTTAGTGTAAATTGAATGAATTTTAAAGTTGATCTTCAATTACATTTCATTTTTCAGGCCCTAACGAATGTGTTGTCTCAAAAATCTCTTAAATGCAAAACTACATGCCACAGTTCATCATTTCGTTCGATGAAAACTAGCTACAGAAGAGTTGAGAGTTTTTTACACAAACAAAATGATCAGAAGACAATCAATGATATCTCTAATGCAACTAATGAAACTAAAAAATTTTCTTTCAAATTCACTAAATACTAGTAAAATTGAAAAGATTTCAATTTGCACTAATCAACCAAAAGGAAAAGAGATTTTTTTTTTTTCAATGTTTGATAGCTAGATGCACTAAACAAACCAAAAAAAAATAAGAAACAATTCGAGAAATGATATTAAGAGAGAAAAACAAACAAATTTCACTCAATGGCACAAACAATCAGATCTCAAATCGACAAAAAGTCTCTCAAAACCAAGAAAAGTCCCAAAGACACCAATGAGCCGTGTGATCTACGCCCAAAATGAAGCGAGGCGAAATTCGAATGAAAACGAAATTAGTCACTCGAAAAAACGCAACAATATGATAGAAAACTGTCAAATGAATGCAAGGAAGAAATCCCACAGCCGACTGAACGAACGGAAACCAAAAACTCCCAAGGGAGGCTCGACTCACAAAGGCACCTAGATGCCCTAGGGCTCGTATGCAAAATCGAAAGAAATAGGCAAACAACCAAAGGAAGGAGGCTCCAACCAATCAAACTAGGCTCCATTGCACTCAAACAACTAAAAAAACAAGATCAAAATCACAAGTCAGCCTCAGAAAGCTTGAAACACAGCAAACCCTAATAGCTCATAGGATTGGCGTGACTGTGAGCTTGAAATTAGTGCCAGAAAGGCAATGGCGTGGGTGATACACAGGCAACCTGCGCCAATGGGCGCGACTGTTACGCTAAAAAGCGCGCCAGTCAAGTATGGAAAAAATAAAAACAGGCAATCTCAGACACAGACAAGTGAAAACAAGGCTAAAAAAAGCCAAACAAACAGAAAAAATCCAGTCCAAAGAGTCGACCAAGCAAGCAAGACCAAGAAAGAGAAGACAAAACTCCAAGTTGTCCAGTTCGTAAACCAAACTGGAGATCGACTGAAGCAGCGTTGATCTACTCCGCTAATGCAGAGCAAAAGCATTTCGAAGGCTATCTGGCTGTGCTTCAGACTCCGTCTATAGTTTACAAATCAAACAACAAGCTGAGTCCCCAGCGGAGTCGCCAAATTGGTTAGGAGGTAAATCCCCTCTACGGACAAAGGCGATCCCTACTAGCCCAGATCGGGTCTAGCAACAATCAAACACGCTACAGTGCAGGTTCCTAATTGTAAATAAACCGACTTGCGAGGAAGGCTTACCTGGAATCCGACGCTGTCGTTTGTAGAAGAGGTGGTGCTCCCGTTCCTTTGCCCTGGTAGATCATAGCGCTCACGATCTCCGTGATCAGACACCTACACATGCAAGAAACAACACAAACATAAGCATAAAATCCAGTACATACAACTATATATCAGTCGGAGAGGACATAACTCATGAACATGATCAAGAACAAGAGTGGAACCATAACCGATAGTCGCTTATCATTAAAGAGTCAAAAGAATAATACAACCATAGCTTCGACACAGCACTCTCCTTTAGCGGGTCGTCAGCACAACATGTCTCAATAAAGCCTGTCAGGGATGGGACAAGCCTCTCTCTCTAAATACTTGGCAATAGTCTCCTTGCTTGGATTTGGCCTTAGGGAATCAAGAAGGCTTTTGCAGCATGAAAGCTCTTGGGAACTTAGAAATTCTGCCACTCTTTGGAACTAGCTTGCAATGGAAATGGGCAACTTTTATAGAAGGAGGAAGGGGATTTGGGATCCCTATAATTATGGGATTGGCCCTATCATCAAGGAAGCTTCCATGAGAGGTGGCAAACCACTTCCCCTCTATGGAAATCCGTAGCCAAACCTCCCAACTCAAGATAGAAATCAGCCCAGTAATTTGTTAGGATGAAACTTCTGCCTTTTATTTTTTAAAAACACTTCTTAATATGGTTGGCGCGGGTGCGGCTCTATGACAGAGCGCCAATCGGCGCACCCTCTTTGGAGGATTTCCCTCTTGGCGTGAGGGCTTAACTATGGAACCGCGCCAATGGAAAAATAGCTATTTTTAGGTTTTTTTGCAGGGAGATGTCTTTAGGGCAATTAAAGCTCATCTTCAAAGGGATGCAATGAAAGTATTTTCAAGTCTTAACTCTTCCCACAGGTCACGGAATGAGCCCTCCAATGTGCAGTATGGGGATTGTAGGGACAGTGACAAATTGTTGTGTAACACTAGTGTATGGCCAGTCCTTGACCACGATGAGTTGTATGCTCAACCAGTCAAATAACTTTGGTCTCCACGACATATGTTTCCCACCTCCTGATCGAGGCATCAGCTCAGCCTAACAGACCATCCATGGCTCTCATATTGGTGGCATAGGTAAAATCACCTCCTGCCACTGGAATATTGGTAATCATTCCAGGATGAACGTTATCAAGATGGACCCATACCCAAACTACTTCAGCTTATCGTTTTTGCACTTGGTCAGCTGACGTTTTATGTTGATTGTCACCGTTTCCTCCCAATTGAAGATTGTCTGAGACATGCAATATGTTATCACTTAGAAAAAGTCAAACATTATTTGACATGGTCGTAGAGTTCATTTGTCACAAGTTGGTATAGGAAAATTTAAATTTTTCGTCTTTAAACCTATCCTAAGGTTCAAACCCACCTCCATATAGGTCACATCATGTCCCATCAGTCATGATTACATGTCATATTCCATATCCCAAGCATTTAAATCTAGAAAGGATACTTTAGCCAATTTTTCCTCTTTTCGTAGCATTTTACACTGTAAAATAGCAGTTTTCACTATGAAACTACATAATAGTTTCTAGAGAAATTGTCAGAAAATGAACTAGCTACGCTACAAAAAATAGTTTTTCTATCTGTCTTGTCAAATCTGGTGAAAAGTGTCAGTTCATGATTAGAGGAGATAGGGTGAATGTCATTCGAGTCAGTTAGGGTTATTTCAAAGGTACATGGTCATTCCTGAGGTCATCATTACCATTTTTAGCGTGCATGAGTTGTGATTAGGGAATGAGTTGTCATTGAAACCATAAAAAATTACCCAATTGAGTACTTTTTGTCATACTTTTTTTTTATCCTTGCATCTTATTGAGTTTCACTGAGCCAAGCTGGTTGTTAGCATTTTCAAAAGTTGCAGGTGTCACTAATAAAGCGAGGCTGAGAAGATATAAAATCACCATGGCTGCAAGAAAGAAGACTAACAAAGGTGGTCACTGCCTTAGATATGAGCCAATGGACATGAATTTGTTAAATGAAGATCCAACTGCCTTGGAGATATTTAGAAGAATAGGTTGTTTACAGTTCTGCCAAAGATTGCAAGGGTGTCATTTGCAGGTTTCTAAGGAGTTTTCTATTAGTTTCAATGGGAAAGCTTCAAAGGTGGGAATTTTAAACCTCACAGTAACACCAGAAACAATTTCAGCAGGAACAGGAATACCTAGGGGAGGGGAATAATGGTTTAAACGCATCAAGTTCACCATGCAGCACTACAAAGAATTTATCAAGCCAGAGAATAGTGAAATTTATCTCACAAATACTATCCTAAGGAGCTACATGAAAGATAACTTCTCAAAGCTGTTGTTAATTATTCAAAAGTACTTCACCTATGAAGGGAGGTTTCACATGGTCTATTCCTACCACCTTAGGCTTCTACTGCATTTTTTGGGTAAGAGCTCTCTTGATTTTCCCTTTTACTTATACAGAAGTCTAGCTAAAATGTCAGATAGGGTCCAAGTTAAAAAATAAGGAAATGAAACTTCTCTTTTTCGTCATGGTTTGATCATGTTTCTAGTGTTAGAGGAGTTAAAAGGATTAGGTAGATATTGGACATCCTTTCTGTTCATCATTGGTTTTTAAATATATTTTGTCACTCCTAAAAGAGTTCCCAAACCTAGAGATGTTTCATCACCTACAGTAGCAAAGAAATTTGAGCTAGTGATCATGGAGACAAAGCCTTTGCAGAAGGTTAATACACCCAAAGCTACACCTACAAAACAGAAGCCAACAATGAGCAAACATGGTAGCAAGAGGGTTATAAGGAGCCAAACAAAGGCTAAGGGTAACTTAGAGGACATCTTGCATGCCATTGATATTGAATAAAATCTCATAGTCCAAGCTGAAGACATAGATGAGAGAGGAAGGAAGCTTAAGAAAAGAAAAAAAGCTAAGAAATTATAATTTGTAGGTGATGATGCTAGATTCATGTTTCAAGCTAGAAAACCAATGACAAGACATGCTAGAAAGGTCATGGAAAACATCAAAGAGATTCACAAGGCCAATGAAAGTTCTCAACCACCACCAAGCATCATAGACCTCTCCTCACCTGCAAAGGAAGATCTGGTTATCAAACAAAATAAGGGCAAAGAGAAAATCGTTGAAAAGACAGAATTTGAAGCCCTTAAGGAGAAGTTGAAGATGAAAGTGAAGAGATATCAGTCTTGAGAAAAGAGGCAAAGAATCACAGAGCTGAAAGAGTGTAGTTTGAACAAATGTGAAAGGTTTGGGAGGATCAAGTCACCAGTGTCTCAAAGACCTTGGACAACACATAAAAACTAATAAAGTGGACTCAACCATTAGGAAGAGAGGTAAAGCACATTAAAAAGGTAAACCTTCACTTACATTCCAAGAATAGGACACTGAAAAACCAAGTCAAATACCTTCAAGAACAATTGGAACTAACTCATGAAGAGTTGGAAAAGAAAGGTTTAAAAATAATTGTGGTTGAGGAGTCCATAGCTCAACTGATCATAAATGAGGAGGAAACACCACAGGAGCCATAAATTCATATTGAATATCCTTAAGAGGGTTCATTACATGTAGTAAATCAATACTTTGTAGCAGGAGGTCATTTTGTGAAGACAATTTTGAAAAGTGAAATTCCTGCACTTTTACACAGTTTCGTAGCATTTCCTAGACTTAAAGCTAGGAAAACGCTATGAAAATACCTGTAGCAGCCTTTTTGCCTCTAAAGTCACTTTTTGCAGTTTTCAAGGAGGGATATTGATGGTGGTGCTGTGTCATGACTTTATTAACACCATGGAACAACAAAGGATTGAAGTTATTAGGTGCATAAGCCACTTTTTCAACACTACCAAAAATCACTACGAAATTGTCCTGTTTTCATAACGAGCAATTGTTAAAGGTTTTGGAGCATCTTAATGGTAGTTTTCAACAGCTAGAATCCTCCAACGTGTCAAGGGATATTATCATCAAATAATTATGACTCAAAGGAAGTGCTATCAAGACAAGTCATCAGCCATAGCAGATTTGAGTATAAGGGTCAAGCTTTCCTAAAAAGTAGGGTTATGCTCCATAGATCTAGGAGGGTTTTTTAATATGTAAAGTGGTGATGAAATGTCATGTATATTTCGACCATGTGATACTTATGTTGTAACCATCATATAATTGTTTCAAAGTTAAGGTAGAGTTATGTAATAAATAGGAGTTAGAGTCCTATTAGGAGATGTCTTCTTTAAGGTGTAGTTGTCAGTTTTCTATTAGAAGTCATGTTTTTTACTTATGTTATGTGTCATAGGATAATTCAATGGTCTAGCCACCAGGAAGATCATCCTTATTGTAAATAAGGTCTAGTTAAAGACAAAGCATCGAAGTAGTCAGGGGTTGGAAATTTTTTGCACTAAACTGCTACTTTTATGTATTTGACTTATATCAGTAATACAAAGTGACTTTATTCTTGACAAACCTAAGATTCTCATGGGGTTTTAATGTCTTATTGATCTATATCTTTATGTTTTTACCACTTGCAGTAGATTTCATCTCTATTACTCAGAATTCATAATTTATGCTCTGCATTCCTTTAGTGATGAAATGACTGTGTTGCCTTATGTTTTATGTGTGAGTTGCCTCTGTTAAAGACCCCTATCTGCCTCAGCTTCCATGTCAATAAACCTTGCCACTGAAACTACTGATTGTTGACTCCATAAGACCAATGGTAGCAAGCCTGCATTATTTTCAACCTGCAAACATAAAAAACAAGTTACATTTCCAATAGAGTTATCCATCTAGTACCATCATTACTCAATATTATAAAACCCCCTTGAGAGAGCGCTCTCAGATTGAAGAGGCTAAGCTTCAGTCAAAAGCTGGTTTGAAACAGTTACACTGAGTTGTTTGATAAGCAACCAATCAAGTACATTTTTTTGATAACACAATCTACAACTAATTGGAGCTGAGTCTTTGTGGCTTCATTGGGAGCCTGAGATCCGGCAAACCGAGTAATGGTATGCAGCACTATCCTCAAAGGTAATTTGGGAATTTTCTGGATGTATATTTCTCCACTCTTGTGTGCTTTCCTTGCTTAAGGACAAGAAATATATCTATCATCATGCCCATGCTCTCTCCAAGGATCCAAGTAGCTCTCATTAGTGGTCACTCTCCCTCTGCGACAATCTGGTTATGAGTAGATCTCAGAGACTTCTATCTCCAAATCCTAGTCATGAATGATGAATCTCTCTTAGTCAATGTCCCATACATTGATAAAGTATTTTAGCAGCTCTAAATGAGCTCTCAGACATGGGGTCATGAAAAATTTGAGGATCCCACAGTTCCTCGAAGCATCTAAGCATTCATCATTCTCTAGGGCCTGTGCATCCTCTACCCCATGCTCCTGCTCTTTCCATTTAATTTCCATTGCAACCTTGATGATTCTTCATACAAAAAAACAATACAGAGATTCTATAAGCCATTGCTAAAAATTGAATCCATTTGGCCAAGAATATTTGGAGAAAAATTTAAAAAAATGTGGGCACGGTGTTCGGTGCTGCTGTTTTTCAGACAGCAATGCCGAGTGGCGTTTTCCCCATACAAAAACCATGGAGGTCGGCGCGACTCAATGCCCAGAACCGTCATCGACCGCCACAGAATTGAATTTTTAAGACTCTCCCAAAATTGCAGTAAAACATAAAAATACATAAAAAAATGGATGAAATTACAGCGGAATTTCATGGCTCTTACCTAGAGAAGCGGATTCGTTGATGGCCTCCTGGATTTCCTACAGTCATCTCTCCAAATTCACAGTGAAAACCGGTAAAAATGCTCAGAAGAAGGTGAAAATGTAAAAGTATTTTCTTTTCCTATTTGAACCTTTTCTATCCGTAATTAGGTTTTTGGACACATTTTCGATTATTTTATTATTTTACGTTTGTTTGTTGTGCAACAACAGGTCCTAAAACTGGGGACGATGAGGAAGCGAGTTGTATTTTATTACTTTTTTGGACTCGGTAAAAAAACGAATAAGTCACCCCTTGGAGTCATCTTTCAGCTCTTTTCTGACTCTCAAAAATTGAAAATATTGCTGAGAATATTGTCATTTTGAACTCACTAAAGGCTGCAAAATGTCATATTCCTAGTATACACTTACCCCTTTTTTCAGGCTGGGACAGATTATTTACAAAAAATGAATACCTTAGTCGAACATGGCTAAGAGGTTCTCTCAAGTATTGTTTTCTACGTTTTCATATTTGAGAGACAACCTACGAAAATGGACCTTCTATAGATTTCTTTTCCACCTCTTTTCAAACTCTCTAAACATGAAAAGATGGCGAGTTTTCCCTTTGTCAGACTCATTAAATCTAAAAGACATTGGAGTCGTCGCCAAGACGTTACTAAGTTCCTCCTTCCTAGGGCTCGTAAAATGTACTAGGATAGATTTTTCTGAAGGAAAAAATTACATGATAAGCATATGTTATCCCCTAAAAGTTGTTTCCTGAAATAATTGGGGTACTCGCTAGAAATGTTAGGGGAAAATGGAACTAGTTGTTAGTTGTGTCGACAGTATGTTGCTCTTGAACATGACACATGTATGTAGTTCGTATCAGGTTGGGGGCATCCCAAATTCATCGTTTTTCCTCCATGGGTTTGGGTTATTCATTTTGACTTCTCATCTGCTCTTTGCCTCATCACCATGACCTCAGATCCATTGATGTCAAATACTGCCAAATTTCGGAGTCATGTCGTCAATATTTTGAGGAGAAGTCCCTTCTGTAATTTTAAACCCCTAATCCTCTGTTCAGTCTTGATTCAAAATCATGTTATTCCTTTGTCTCATGTCAATGATGTGGGAAAAATTATGGCCCTCCTCTGACTCATAATTTCCTTTCGACTTCAGCTCATTATCCAGGAAGCTGATCCAGAGACTCCCTTCTAGTACCTTAGATCTTGCATGTCTCAATGGAAAGTTATTTTCATTCGACGATAGGTTCTCATCATTAGATTTCGATAACACGATTTTGTGAATGTTCGACTCTAGTTCATTATTCTCATTCCATGAATTGTACTAGAAGTACCTTGAGAACCATTTTCGTTATTGGTGGTTTCTCTCATGCCTGTTAATAGCTTCCATCATTGGCTAGTATTCAGGCGACTTTGTTTCATGTTCGACTTCAGCTCATTCATTCATATGCTTGAATTTGTACTTGTTTGGGTTGGGACGAAGCGCAAGACCCTAGGTTTTGTCTAATGAAATCCAGGTTGCGGGACGATTTGGTTTACAATGATTGTATACATGACTCTTCTGATTTGATGGTCGCAACCATACCTGAGTCTATTTTATGATACTTCTCACTGGATGGTTATTTCCATACCTTGGATCTTATTACATGTTCTCTATTATAGATGGTTGCGCCCATATCTTGTATTCATGTATCGGAGATATTAGTTGTACTTGATATTGGAGGTCCTCAAACAACGGTGCTTTGGCTTGGGCATGTTCTCATAAATAATTTCACCCCTCCCTCTCTCTCGGACTTCATGCTTTAGGGGGCATCTGTTACACTACATTTTGTCACCATCTCTACATTCCCTATTTCGAATACTGGAAAACCATCATAGTGACCCCTGTGTACTGTCACACATCATGATGAATTTCATTGCATCCCTTAACATGCCAGGAACAAAATCTATGTTGACCATTCCTGCAGTAGACCCTTAAAAACATATACTTTTGGGTTGGCGCAGTGATGTGGTTATGTCCTTGTGCTGATGGCCAGATTTTCACTAGGCCTCGCACCATGGTAGATCTGTCCTTGAAGAGCCCCCGTACTGAGCTAATTTTGGAAGGTTTTTTATATATGGAAACGAAGCTTCTAAGATCTAACAGCTTCGTGAGCGGAGTCATGGATGTTTGTTTGATAGGATGTGATCGAGTTTCTCTCTTTGGCCTTCTATTTCCTATAAAAATGTAACTTCCCAAAGAGATATACCTTTCCTCCACCATATGTGGATCCCAAAGCCTCCTGCCTCACCTCAAATTCTCTCACCCCATTGACTATATTTATTTAGAATAGCATCAGAGTTAGATAGCAGAGAATAGCCCATCGCTGTGAGAAATTTTGAGTCTTTTGCTCTTAAGTCAAATCAATGAATGAATGCTTTGGAGATTCTCCCGTTAATTAACTCATCAATGAGGTTTCATAATGCTATGTGTTAAGCAACTCCTTTTATACATTAATAAGGACGTGACCGATTTGTAGTGCCATCTTTGTTCATGTTAATATTCAAAGTTTTGACTTCCTCCAAAACTATACTTTGATAGCTAAAATGAATGACGCACAAGGTATGCTTTTAGTGTTTTCTTGACCTTTGTGCAGGTGTGTAAAAATCACTACCAACAAAGCACAAGGCTTGAAGGAAAAAGATCGAGGGATCATTGCAATGTACTAAATCAAGAGCGTTGGATTAAGGTAGGACATCTGCTCCAATTTGCATTTCATTTATGAACTAGGAATTTATAAACCAGCATGTTCCCTTGTTGCTAGACCCAACCCTAGGGCTAGAGGGATCACGTTTGTCCGCAGAGGGGATTTGCGTGCACAATAGTGAGATATTTACTTCTTTACATCTTATGAGAACTTTTTCCAAATTTTCAAAAGCTTCTTCAAAATAATTTCCATAAACTGTGAAGTCATCCATATACACTTTCACACAATCATGTATTAAATAAGAGAAAATTAATAATACTGCTCTTTAGAATGTTGTAAGTGCATTACATAATCCAAAAGGAAGTAATCGGTAAGCATAAGTTCCCCATGTATAGGTAAATTGGTTTTTTCTTGGTCTTCGGGTGCTACTTGAATTTTATTATACCCTCTGAAACCATATAAAAATGAAAAATATCCCTTCCCTGCTAATGTATCCAAAAATTGATACATGAAAGGTAATGGAAAATTATCTTTTAAAGTATATTTATTCAACTCCCTATAATCAATACACACATTCCATTTGCCATTTTTCTTATGAAAATTACTAAAGGTGAAACCCACTGACTGTCTAATATTGGATAAATAAAGTTTACATTCAGTAGTTTCCGTAGTTCTTCCTTTACAATTTCCCTAGGATTTGGATTCATTCTTCTTTGAGGTTGTCTAATTGGTCTAGAATTTTCCTCTATGTAGATATGATGTATGCAAGTCTCAAGATTAATTCCTCTCATGTCAGTGTACTCCTCATTGTTAGGTCCCTATATTACTATTATAGTCCCTTGTTGTTGTAATTGTAACACCCTTATTGTTATTATTGTACCCTTGTAACCCCCATATTGTTATTATTGTGGCCTTAACTTATTATTGTTAGGTCGGCTAGGATTACATTGTGGCCCACTAGGATTACATTATGGCCCCATGGACTCCTATATATAGAAAGGAGGTTTTGTAAATTGTAACATCCAAGAATTTTTCATTTATGTAATGTATTGGAGGTTTCCCCCTCGAAGTGGCTTATTTCTAAGGCGTTGATATCTCTTTTCTTCTCTTTTTGGAGCTGGTTACACAACATTCGGTATCGAAGTTTTGGATTCTTTGTATTTCGCTACCTTCAAACAGTCATCAGAATTTTCGCTTAAAATTTTTTTTTTCAGCATGTTCGGGGAACGTGAACCTTTAGGAGGTGAAGATGAAATCCTCAGGAACATCATCGCAACATATTAGAGCTTATCACAATGTATTTTCTTTGAGATATGGCCTGTAAAGTTAGCTTTTTCTGATGCTCCGAATTTCATCTCAAAGAGATGATCCTAGGAAAATATTCATAACGCTCTCTCTATGCATCGGATTGGAATTTTGTAAAAAGTGGTTGCAAGTTCACAGACTTTAGTTTCCTTTCTATCAATTTCAAAGCCGAAGGAGGAAACAATGACAGCAGTAAGTCGTATTGCACCACCTCACAAACCAATCCATAATTAGGGTCATCAGAGGTTGACATTATGAATTTCATCTTGAAGAATCTGAACCAAATGTCCTGCATTCAGAGGACTCACAAGCTACCATAGGCCAAATTTTAGGAATTGAAGATTCAAATCGTCAGTAAATAATTCAAGCCAATATCAAGCCCTCAAAACAGTTTAAAGGTGTGGTATTTTCTATTTTCCTCCAATCATGGGTCTTGTGTAAAAAATCATTTTGAAGTGATTCCAAGGGCCTATTGAGCATATATTTCAGTATTGGGTTCTGAAATGCCTCCTAAAAATAATTCAACACCCATTAAGCCCTCATAATACTCTACTATGACTCATGAAGATGAAATGGAAGTTTTGAAGAAAGGCATGGAACCGAAGATGGATGGTTTGAAGAATAATATGGATGGTTTGAAAAAAGGCATGGAATATAAGATGGGGGACATGGAATAAAAAATGAAATACAACATGGAAAACATGAAGAATGATCTTAAAAGTATATTATGGAAGGTCATAGAAATGAAAAGAAATTATCTGAATGTAAAGATAGTGAGAAATCCACATGAGAAAACAAAGGTTAATCACATTCTTAAACTCTAATGTTGGATGGAAGAGCCACCATATTCCAAAGATAGATATGAGGAAATTTGATGGAAAGTACCCCGTAACATGGATAATACATATGGAGAAATATTTTGATCTCAATAATGTGCAAAACATACAATAGGTACGCATTGCGACTTTACATTTAGAACAAAATACATTTGTATGGTATCAATGGCTTTGCTCCTGTAAAACAATTGCCACTTGGTCAATTTTTACACAGGAAATGATAGGAGATTATGAGGATACAAAGAGCAACACCTTCTTTAGCCAATTAATAAATATCAAACAAAAGGGTTCAGTGGTGGAGCACATTGAAGACTTCCAAAAATTGAATATAAGGGTAACTGATATTCCATAGGGACATAGGATTGATGCCTTCATAGGGACTTTAAAGGATATAACATGAAGTTCGCATTTGGGAACCTAATTCATTGGAGAAGGCATTTAGGTTGGAAAGAAAAATTTAATGTAAAATTATGGTTTGAAGGAAGCTTCAGCACTCACATATTTAAATATGGGCAATGCTACCTCTAGACTTGCTAAATCTACAAGGTTGAAAACCACAAAAATTTGGTAGAAAGATAAAAGAAAAAGGCTTTGTTGCCAGCGTGTGATAGCAAATACACTAAAGGTCATAAGTGTGCTTTATAAGAAATTGTCTTTTACATAGATTCTTAAGAGGAGGAATAAAATGAGGAAGAAACTTCAAAAGTAGAGGATATACGACCAAAGAAGAAGAAGAAGAAGAAATGAGTCTCACCATATCATGTAATGCATTGGCAGGAATTACTAATTTCTCAAAATCTCAAGATAAGGACATATCAAGAAGAAAAGGTAACTGCTGATTGATTCTGTAGTACCTAATTATTCATTATGGCAGCCATGAATTTAATTTTTTCCATACCACACCGTAATGTCAAGTGCAGTCATAAATGGAGGAACTATAAATTTCTCTGAAAAATTCCATAATATCAACCTAACCATGGGGGAATATGTATTTAATAGTCCAATTCTTTCCATTCTAATGGGAGGTGTTGATGTTGTAATAGGAGTACAATGGTTACAATCTTTGAGGACTGTAGCTTTTAGTTTTCAAGAACTTTCCTGAAATGTTTTTAAGGAGGGTTGAAATCAATTATGTGTACCAGCAGTTTGTAAAATATACAAGCCTAATGTCATGAAAAGCTTCGAAGAAAGAACAATGGGGTGTAATTACACAATTATGCTCACGTAAGGGCCCAACATCAAAATCATTTATTTCTCTAGATCTTCCAAAAGCCTGGACAATCATTCCAAGGTGTTTGAAACTCCCAAAGGACTCCCACCTATTCGTGATCATGATCATGCTATTAATCTTATTCCAAGAAGTGTTCCTCTAAACATCAGGCCTTATAGATATCCTTATGTTCACAAGAGTGAAATTGAACATATGATTGCAGAAATGTTAGAGGCTGGTATAATTCAACCTAGTTAAAGTTCTTTCTCTAATCCTGTAGTATTGGTACGCAAGAAGGATGGATCATGGCGCATGTGTCTGGATTATGGGGAGCCCAATAAGCTCACCATTAAAGATAAATTTCCCATTCCTGTGATTGATGAGTTATTGGATGAATTACATGGCACAATTTATTTTATCAAGTTGGATCTTAGTTCAGGATATCATCAAATTAGAATGAAAACTGAAGATATTCCAAAAACAACATTTCGAACTCATGAGGGTCATTATGAATTTTTAGTCATGCCTTTTGGCCTTACCAATGCACCTTCTACTCTCATGTGGTTTAAGGAATTTGATTCTATTAGTCCCTTCGTTAGAAAATTTGTGCTAGTATTTTTTGATGATATACTAATCTACAACAAGTCTTGGAAGGATCATGTTCAACATGTTGACAGGGTGCTCAAACTATTGGAGGAGAAACAATTATATGCAAAATCATCCAAATGTTTCTTTGGAGTACAACAGGTGGAATATCTAGGTCATATTGTATCTCACGAGGGTGTTAAGGTAGACCCTAACAAAATTAAAGCCATTAAGGAATGGAAATTCCCCACAACCATAAAGTAGTTGCACAGATTTCTCGGGTTAACAAGGTATTATCGCATGTTTGCTAAGAATTATGGGAGAATAGAAGCACCTCTAACAACATTATTGAAGAAAGATGGATTTTCATGGACTCTTGAAGCAACTAAGGTCTTTGAACATCTTAAAGGGGAAATGTGCCTAGCACCAGTCTTAGCTACGCCAGACTTCACAAAAACCTTTATTGTGTGTTGGGAAAAATACTGAGAGGGGGGGGGTGAATCAATATTTAGGACTTAATCAAAACTTTTTACTTTTCCATTCACTAAAACCCATACGCTACTTTGCTGAAGCTAACTAGCGTATACACACGGATATCCTTCATAAAACTCGCGTATACACAGAGATCTTGTTATGCCATTAATTCTTCACTTATATCATTCCATCATTCATTCATTCGATGTTCAATAAACTATAAACATGTGCAGTAAGAACAAAATAAATCATCACACATAAGAAACACACATGAAAACCAGGATTTTAGGTGGAAACCCAAGTCGGGAGAAAACCACCGCTGTCGTTGTCTCAACCTTCAATATTTTATTATAGAGAAAACATCTTACAACATATGTGCTGGTGCAGCCTCCTACTAGCACGCAAGCACCCACCTGCGCTTGTTTACCAGCCTCTCCTGGAAGGGAGCTACAACCCCCTGCTCTCATTTACCAGCCTCTTCTGGAAGGGAGCTACAACCCCCTGACTGAAGGCTACAACCCTCACCACCACCATGGACCACGTTTCATCAATTTTCAAACTGGATCCAAAGCTTCCTTTAGAACACAACTTGCAGGCCACGTTTCATCATATTTTCAGACTGGACCCACTCCATACATTTGAGATCAATCATACATCATCAACAGATAGTAGTAACACAGCAGAACAGATCAGACATTTGATACTTCATACTTCAGCAAACCCTAATATTCATACGCGCTTTCCTTTCACTGATCCTACATATGTACGCGCCTTCGACCATACAAACCCGCGTATACTTCTGTACATATTACAGAGCTAATTTTACTGCCCTTACGCGCTTTCTCTTCAGCAAACCCGCGTATATACGTGCTTACTCTGCAGTGAACTAGCGTATAGTTCTTCAGACATTTAGGTCATTGCAATTCTTCAGAACAGATACATCACTCAGATTTTACCCTTTACTTCAGACAGATGTTCACCTCATCTCAGATCTAATCATTCCATAAATAGATCTAGCAGATACAAATACATTCCAGATCTAGATTCCCTTCTTCATCATTTCTTCATTGGTGCATCATATATTCAGATATTTCATTCAACTGTAACCCTTTCCATTCAGATATGCTTTAGAGAGAAGTGCTCATTCAAGCTCAGACTTCTTACCTACGTTTGCACAATGAATTTCTTCTCCTTATATAGGTTTACCCTTTATCAATACCATGAGCCAAAACCACATTACTTTCGATGGTATTCCTGGACGGGGTCACATAGATGAATCATTACTCAATACAATGGGTCAATACCATGGTGGTTACCCCTGGTTTTACATATTTAGAGTGCTTTTGCCCATACACGACTTGGCACGCTATTTCCCGCGTGCATATGCTACTTTGTCTAGATAAATCCGTGTATCCCTTAAGACATACTCTTTTCATCATGTTCTAGCACATACTGACATTCTTTCCATCATTACCTTCTGTACTCATTGTATATACATCAGATTTACATCATTTAACAAGTTCATCAAGACATATTCCATCAGGGACAACTTCATCAAGTAGGTTTTCATCATCTTCATCAAGTGGGTTGCCATCAAGGACAACACTCAGCATCATATTGCCAACAATATCCCCCTTTGGACTTGATGGCAACCACGATGGTGTTTGATCACCACAACAGATAGATACATTAAGAATACAATGACACCATGTCACTCTTGACACCATTCTTTCTCTTTATTCAAACACCATGTCACTCTCCCCTTTGACATCAAGGGAAAATGGCAGACCAAAACCAACACAAGGTTTTTTCTCCTCTTGTAGAAGGAAGCATTCTACAGATCTAATGTACACTGAAGTGACCATGCTCCCCCTGAGTTCATGCTGAACCTACAAACATATTTTTCAATGAAGTACATGACTCTATGACCTTCCTATCACCAATGACTCATACTTACATCAAAGATCCATCCAAGTGCATTTACATATGAGACTCAAATACCCAACCAAGTGGGTTTACACATCTCAACTCAACTACCCAACCAAGTGGGTTTACAAATTTGACTCAGCTACCCAACCAAGTGGGTTTACAAATTTTGACAAGTCCTTACATGACTGAATATTACAATTTTACATCATGGGTCTCAACAAGACCTTTTTATCAAATTACAAGTATGAATTTTATGACCAATACCAGAAAGACCTCAACAGAGAAATCATATTTCAAAATCATCATAATGCCAACAATGCATTATACTCAGCAAGACTAGTGCTCCCCCTGAAAATGTGCATCCAAACATCCTTTCCATATGTCCAAGGCTCCTCCTTAGCTTGTGAAATCTGAATACTTTTAACAGCAAGTCATCAGCAACAATCTCTGCATAATCTGTCCGGATCTCTGAATCATAAGACTTCCATCATATCCAAAAGATATTCTTCATCAAATAAGAAATCCGGGCTCATCCATAATATTCAACATAAGAAACCATGTATCATTTAATTAGCATGAGTATAACCAGAATAATGCTAACAGTACAATCATTAGCAGTCAGACTGATGCTCCCCCTGAACCTCTGCTCCTGATCTTCAGCTGTCATCCCAATTCTCTTATCATCAATGCATACGCGACTGTGTCTGCTGGAACTCCCGTGTATACGCGGCTTTAGTTCACTGAACGCGCGTATGGAAAGTGAATTATAGAAAATTTCACATTCCTCCATCTCCCCCTGAATTTTTCCTTCCTGTACCTGTCTTCTTCATGTCAGATGCTCTGTCAGCAATAATCATAACCAGATTTGCCAAATCAACCATGAGAATCATCATACATCGCTCCCCCTGCAACGATACATTACTAAGCTCCATAATGTATCTCACATCACTTCTGTATTCATTAAGATAAGTAAGCTTCAGAAGCTGATGACTGCAGTAGGGTCAATATTCCCTACGTTTCTGACCGGTCCTCCTTCTTTTTCCAAATTTGCTTGAACTTTCTAATTGTGTGCTGAAAATTGTCCACTTTCTCAGATCTGTTCAACTGGCATTCTTTTTCTACATGTCCATACTTGTTACAAGAATAACATCTCATGTGTCCAGAGAAATAAGTATAAGAATCATAATGAGTATTTCTAATCTTCCTTCTTTTGCAATCAGCTGCTTTATGTCCATACTTGTTACATGAAAAACAATATCCCTTGAAGAAACTAGAGTGCCTTTCTATGTAGGATCTGTTTGTTTGTGGCTAAAACAATCTGCTTCTGCAATTGGCTGCAACATGTCCATGATTATGAAATTTAAAGCATTCAACATTATTGAATGATTTCCTTTGAGAATTCATGATTGTCAGTTAACCTTTTGTTTCTTTCAACACTTCAGATTTTGCATTGATGTCCTTTGATTCTTTAGCACCTCCTTGTGAACTAGAATCTCCTTTAACCATTTCATGAAAACCGAGACCAAGTTTGATAGAGGGAGACCTTTGACTACTAAGAATATTGTCCAGAATCTTAGTACTATCTTGAAACCTCAACAATTTATCTTTTTCTTCTAATTTACCTTTGAGAATATTTACCTCAACCTCCAAGCTTTGGCATTGCTTCTTCATACTTTCTTCAACCCTTCTTCCTTCTTCTACTTGATCATTCAGTTTCAAGATTCTTCTTTCAACCCATTTTCTTGTTCTTCAAATGCTAGTAGAATTTCTTCATGCTCCTTATTTGATGCTTTGAGATCTGCTTTGAGAGAGATGATTTCTGCTTCAAGTCTTTCATTCTTCTTATTTGATTCTTCCAGATTTATTTTGTGAGCGATGAGTTCTGCTTCAAGTCTTTCACTGTAGTTGGTTACTTCATCGTACAGCCCTTGATACTTGTTTATCTGTTCTTTCATTCTGGAAATCACCTATTTGTAGATAGAATCTTTCTCTTTAAGTGATCTTTGTTTTTCTTCAACTTTGATCTTGAGAGCTTCTTCTAGATCCATAGCATTCCTTTCACTATCTTAATCATTGCATGCACCAGAAAGTGAATCATAAGAACAACTATCAATACCTCATTTATCTTCTTCATTTTCTGCTGCACATGTTTTCTGAGATATCTCCTTTTCAGTAGCCTTATTCTTTTGCTTCCTTCCCATTGCGACGAATCTCCTTCAAGTGATCAAGCTTCTGCAGAAGGACCTGCTCTGATACCAAGAGGGGGGGGTGAATCAGTATTTAGGACTTAATCAAAAATTTTTACTTTTCCATTCACTAAAACCCATACGCTACTTTGTTGAAGCTAACTAGCATATACATGCGGATATCCTTCATAAAAATCACGTATACACAGAGATCTTGTTATGCCATTAGTTATTCACTTATATCATTCCATAATTCATTCATTAGATGTTCAATAAACTGTAAAAATGTGCAGTAAGAACAAAATAAATCATCACACATAAGCAACACACATGAAAACCAGGATTTTAGGTGGAAACCCAAGTCGGGAGAAAACCACCGCTGCCGTTGTCTCAGCCTTCAATATTTTATTATAGAGAAAACATCTTACAACATATGTGCTGGCGCAACCTCCTACCAGCACGCAGGCACCCACCTGCGCTCGTTTACCAGCCTCTCCTGGAAGAGAGCTATGACCCCCTGATCTTGTTTACCAGCCTCTCCTGGAAGGGAGATACAACCCCCTGACTGAAGGCTACAGCCCTCAGCACCACCATGGACCACGTTTCATCAATTTTCAAACTGGATCCAAAGCTTCCTTTAGAACACAACTTGCAGGCCACGTTTCATCATATTTTCAGACTGGACCCACTCCATACATTTGAGCTCAATCATACATCATCAACAGATAGCAGTAACACAGCAGAATAGATCAGACATTTGATACTTCATATTTCAACAAACCATAATCTTCATACGCACTTTCCTTTCACTGATCCTGCGTATATACGCGCCTTCGACCATACAAACCTGCAGATACTTCTATACATATTACAGAGCTAATTTTACTACCCATACGCGCTTTCTCTTCAGCAAACCCGCGTATATACGCGCTTTCTCTTCAGCAAACCCGCGTATATAAGCGCTTACTCTGCGGAGAACTAGCGTATAGTTCTTCAGACATTTAGGTCATTGCAATTCTTCAGAACATATACATCACTCAGATTTTACCCTTTACTTCAGACAGATGTTCGCCTCATCTCAGATCTAATCATTCCATAAATAGATCTAGCAGATACAAATACATTCCAGATCTAGATTCCCTTCTTCATCATTTCTTCAATGGTGCATCATATATTCAGATCTTTCATTCAACTGTAACCCTTTCCATTTAGATATGCTTTAGAGAGAAGTATTCATTCAAGCTCAGACTTCTTGCCCGCGTTTGCACAATGAATTTCTTCTCCTTATATAGGTTTACCCTTTATCAATACCATGAGCCAAAACCACATTACTTTCGATGGTATTCCTGGACGGGGTCACATAGATGAATCATTACTCAATAAAATGGGTCAATACCATGGTGGTTACCCCTGGTTTTACATATTTAGAGTGCTTTTTCCCATACACGACTTGGCACGTTATTTCCCGCGTGCATATGCTACTTTGTCTAGACAAATCCGTGTATGCCTTGAGACATACTCTTTTCATCATGTTCTAGCACATACTGACATTACTTCCATCATTACCTTCTGTACTCATTGTATATACATCAGATTTACATCATTTAACAAGTTCATCAAGACATATTCCATCAGGGACAACTTCATCAAGTAGGTTGCCATCATCTTCATCAAGTGGGTTGCCATCAAGGACAACACTCAGCATCATATTGCCAACACTGTGGAATGTGATGCCCCAGGAAATGGAATTGGTGTTGTGTTAATGCAAGAAGGAAGACCCATTGCTTTTGAAAGTCATTCAATCAAGGGAAATTATTTAAAAAAGGCTATTTGTGAGAAGGAAATGTTGGCAATACTACATGCACTAAAGAAATGGAGACCTTACCTAATGGGAAGACACTTCAAGGTAAAAATTGGTCATGATAGTCTTAAACACTTTTTGGAACAAATACTATTTTCAGAAGAGTAGCAAAAATGGGTCACAAAGATGTTGGGTTATGGCTTTGAAATCGTCTACAAAAAATGGAAGCTAAATGTTGTTGCAGATGCACTCTCAAGAAAGGATGAAGAGGTGGAAGCATTGCTTTGGGCCATTTCAATTATCCAACCAGATTGGATAACCAAAGCAAGGGATGAATGGAAGAAGGACGAAGAAGTGTGGACTCTCATTCAAAAGTTGCAACAAGATCCTAGTACATTTGATACATTTAGTTGGAAAAATGATCCCTTACGGTACAAAGATGGCTTATATATTTGCAATAATTCCCAACTAAAACAAAATATTATTTTGGAATTGCACACTTCTCCTTTAGGAGGACACTCGAAATTTTTAAAAACTTACCACAAGGTGAAGAAAGATTTTTTTTTTGCGATGGCCTTAAATCTGATATTCAAAAGTTTGTGGCAGAATGTTTGGTTTTCTAGAAAAATAAATTTGAGACAATTAAGACCTCGGGTCTTCTACAAACTTTGTCCATTCCAGGTCAACGTTGGGAGGAGATTTCAATGGATTTTATCACAGGTTTACCTAAGTCCGAAGGAAGGAATGTCGTCATGGTGGTAGTTGATAGACTTACCAAGTATGCACACTTTTATGCATTATCTCATCCATTTAAAGCAAGTACATTTGCTACTGCATATATGGAAACAATTCAAAAGCTACATGGAAACCCGAAGATTATTGTAAGTGTCAGAGATCCCATTTTTACAGGAAATGTTTGGACAAAATTATTTTCTTGTTTGGGTACTCAACTAGCTCATAGCTCATCTTATCATCCTCAATCCTATGGTCAAACAAAGATAGTGAATAAATGTTTGGAAGGATATATTCATTGCTTTGTATCTAATAATAAAGCACAATGGGTCAAGTCATTACCTTTCATTGAATGTTGGTATAACACTTCCTTCCATACTGTAGCAAAATGACCCCATTTATGGCACTTTATGGATATCATCCACCATCCATCACATCTTCTTTAAGGGAAAATTCTAGGGTTCAAGTAGTGGAGGATCACATCAAGTGCCAACAAGAAGTTCTCCAACTCTTAAAGGATAACCTAAATTTGGCACAAAATGGAATGAAACAATAGGCAGATCAACATCGCAATGAGAGAAGTTTTGATGTGGGAGACTGGGTATTTTTACGAGTACAACCATAAAAACAAATTTCCCTCAAGAAAGCTAAGAAGGATACTAAATTATCGCCAAAGTACTATGGTCCTTACAAGGTTTTGCAAAATATTGGTACTATGGCATACAAATTGGAGCATCCTTGTTCTTCACAAGTGCATCCAGTTTTCCATGTTTCATGCTTAAAAAAGGGTTATAGGGGACAAACTTCTAGTTCAAACAATATTTCCAGAGCTTGATGAGGAAGGAAAAACCATATAGGAACCTGAAGTAGTCATGGAAACAAGAACTCTAAAACTACGAAATCGATCAATTTCAGAGTATCTCATCAAATGAAAGAACTTACCCATTGAATATTCTACATGGGAGGATGAGAATTTTATACAAAAGTACCCGGAGTTACTCAAGCATTGAGGACAACAATTTTTTGAAGGAGAGGAGCATGTTAGGCCCCAATATTACTAGTATAGTCCCTTATTGTTGTTAGTTTAACCCCCTTATTGTTATTATTGTACCCCTGTAACCCCCATATTGTTATTATTGTGCCCTTAAATTATTATTGTTAGGTTGGCTAGGATTACATTGTGGCCCCATGGACTCCTATATATAGAATGGAGGTTTTTTAATTTGTATCATCCAAGAATTGTTCATTTATGTAATGTATTGGAGGTTTCCCCCTCAAAGTGGCTGATTTTTAAGGCGTTGATATCTCTTTTCTTCTATTTTTGGAGCTGGTTTCACAACACCCATGCATATGCAAAAGATTTTTTTTGCAATTTTTTGATTAACTCCTATTTTTTAAATTCTTCTAGGTTTTTTTTTTTATGTTTAAAGTTTTACCTGGGAAGATTTCAATTGAAGAATTACTGAATTCTTCCATAAAATATAAAGACATTTTTCTGGATGATAAGTATTCAATATTACATTGTTCTTGAAAATTTTTACTATTATCACATTGTGAAGATGATTCATATTTTTCTATTGAATTTAGAATTTAATATTCTTCACTAATGTGGGAAACAATAAAAATAGGTTGTATCCAATTATCAGCATCCACCCATTGTTATTATTCTACTCTTATCATTATTTTTGTTGGAGGATATAGAGTGAATTTATTTGTTGAATTTCCATAAGAAATAAACATATCACCAGATCTACAAATGATGAAAGCATCAATTGTATCTAACCAAGGTCTTCCTAATATCAATGGATGCCCTCCTAAGTTGTTCTTGGGTGTCAAGATCATAAATTCAAATGGATATTCCCAAGACTGTAAGGATACATAAATGTCTTCAAATAACCACCTGGCTTGATTACTAATCTGTTTGCTAATTGAAGTAATGTTGGCTTGTACTGAAGGTTTGGAAGCTTTAGTTCTTCCATGGTTTTTTTACTCATGATGTTTATGGCTTCTCCTAATTCAATCAATGTATTTGGAATATCAATACCATTGATGTGTTTTTTTACAATGGGACTTCCTACATCCAAAAAATTTTGTATGCCTATTTTTCCCATCACGATATCTGCAATTTTCCCACTAACTAGATTCTTTTCACTTCTTTTTTTTTATTCCTGATTTATTCATACTCAACTCTTTATTGTTTTTGCAAGGATTGGGATTTCCTTAATGGATTGTAACAAAGTAATATTGATACAATCGTTTTTCAGTTCATCTAATATATCATAGTTAGGCATCAAAATTTGTTTTTCTACCCCTCTATCAATTTGTAATGTTTCAGGAAAAGGGGGTTTAGATATAGATATTGATGGTTTCTCTATGATAGGAGTTGAGTTTACTGGATATTTTTGTGTTTGATTTTGAAATTTTTGATTCTGATGAAGAGATGCCCCTTCTCCAAAATGATTATTTTTGTTTTGGATATTTTCATTTTGAGGAGAACCCTCATATTCAAAGTGCTCAACTTTCTCTTGAATAACAACAGAGGGTTTTTTATTTTCTATTATTCTATGAGATATAAGTTGAACATTGTTAAGATCTAGTGGAGTTATCATATAAGTTTGAGAATTTCGTCCCGCTGTGTGTTTAGTCAATTTAATGTCTTAAATTTATTACATAAATTATCAATTGATGTTTGTAAACTGATGAAGTGTGGTGCACTATATGTGCTTAGTTAACCTTATTCTTACTTCGTTGTTTGTATTTTATGTTGTTCTGGGGGTTAGTTATTCCATAATTCAATATGAAGTGTCACCTTCTTCAGATGATGTTAAGTAACCAATTATACTTAATTATTTATAAAAGCAAGTAAAATATGCAAAGGAAGAACTCAGTAATTGCATAAATTAGACATTCAATCATTCAGTCTAGAAACATGATAGAATCAATTTCTGGGAATGAACTTTAGGAACATCAATGATACAATTAAATGAGGATCTAAGAGTAAATGTGAAAGCATGTAAAGCTAATTGTAAACAACTAATGTATGTTTGATTTACTCCAACATTCAATGTGAAGTATTACCCTCTTGAGATGTTGTGTAAGAAATCAATTATACCTTAGTTTCTAAGTTCCTAGAAAGCAAGTAAAATGTGCAGAGGAAAAACTCAATAACTGTATGAATTAGACATTCAATCATTTAGTTTAGAATCATATTCTTGAAATGACATGTAGGAAAATCCATTGATACAATTAATTGATAATTCTATTCTAATAAAGTAAAAGATATAAAAGTAAGGAAAACTAGATAACTGTGAATTCTTATTACTTCAAGCTTCATTCAATTTGAAAATAGGAAGATCTATCTTCATGAAATGTTTTTAGAAGAACAAGGATTATACAATTATGAATTAATGTTATGCTACTGATAAAAACTGGAATGAAACATTAATCTACTCAGAAAATAGAATTGACAAAAACAGAGAAAGGAAAATTAAACTAAAAACAAAAATGAAAAACCTCCTTCAATGTAGGGGCCCTCTGCAACTGATTCGGCTGAAATCTTAGTTGGCTAAATATGAGCTTAAGAAATCATTGGCAACACGATATTTTTATTATGATAGAATGAATTCTTAATACATAGTGTATCAACAAAATCTTAAAACTTAACTTAAAACTTAATTGTTTCGGTTCTGTACAACCGATATTTAAAGAAAATAAACACAACTATCTATGAGATAATTCTTCTATAGGTGGCTAATTCAACTTATAGAATTGCAATAGGACTTTCTAACTCTTGATTTTCTACGATAAAGCAAATCAAGAGTCTTGTTCTTGACTAACATTATTTGACCATGATCTTAGGCCTTCTTTTCCATCGATATCGTCCATGTCAATAGGAAAAAATCCACGTGGAGATGCTTCTGGAAACGCCCATGTGGCTCAAATCTCCATTTGACACCTAGAACCTGTCAGACCATGAAAGTAGCTACGGAATCCACGATTAGCTGTAAAATAGGCTGCATTCTATAGCCAAATTACAAAAATCTATTCGAATAGCAAGAACATGAGAATATAACATGGAAATAATTTAAATGCATTCCTTGAGATAAAACATGGCATTTATCATTGATTGGGGTATGTGATCTTATGAGAAAGTAAGGGAAAAAGGTGAGAAAGTATGACAAAGAGAGGATAATTTTGAGGTTCAACATACCCCCACAGCGAAGTCATTGCATGTCCTCATGCAATTTGCCAAAAATGTGAATTCTCTTCTCCTACTGCATCTGTTCAGACACTTCTGCTAACACATCCAATTTCCTTCTTTTGATTTTATTTTAAGTGATTGTTGTCCTGGGTTTTCTCATAAGAAGCTTGTATTTGAGATTAATGACTGTCTTGTTTAGTGACTTGTTCTTTCTTTTCAACTTCGTGTTCTTCTTGTTCCAAAGTCCTAAATGCAGAATGGTATTGTCATGAATTACCTTTTCCAACTTGTTCTATAGCTTCAAGGTCTCATTCTCCCATTTGATATGTCTATTGAATATCTCTAGTTCATAAATTCCCTGTTTGAGAGTTTCAACTAGAGGTTTTTGTGGATTGATAGGATTCACTATTGCACTTCTCTTCTCCAATGATTCTATGTAATCATATATTTTTTGTTGTGCTGGTTCTAGGCCTGGAGATTTTTTGTTGGGGCTACCTTCAAAATTATGAATAAGATAATTTTGAGGACTGTGTCGAGGATAAATATTGACAGGAGATGTTATTGGAGTTTCCTCATCCAAACTTACAAACTTTGTCTCTTTTGGTAGTGTTTTTTTCATCAAACCTCGGAGTCTGGAGCTCCTTCTCAATTGTGGAGGATTTACATTTTCCTCATTTGTATCTTTGCTCCTCTTTTTTATCTTTCCTCCTGTCTTGTTTTTATCTTGTTTTCTGATCTCTGTTAACTCTTCAAAGATTAGCTTTTCATAATTCTTCTGCAATGAAGATGCAGGTCTATCTTAAATGTTTGTATCAGTCTTCTTCCTTCTACTCTTTCTGACATTATATTCTTTGGGTTGTTCTGGTGCTTCTTGAAAATGGTTTCTAATAAGAAAATTCTCCGAGGTATCTCCTATGCTTTTTAAATGAAACTCAACCAGTATCTTAACCAACCCATGGTGATGCATGGTGTTATATATAAATTGTATTCTTTTCTTCACGCTTGTGGACATCCTTTTTAAGCTATTTAGCAGAAATAAGGGAAAATTTATTTCACGATTTTCTAAGAAATTCGTGTTGTGAAACCAGCTCCAAAAATAGAAGAAAAGAGATATCAACGCCTTAGAAATAAGCCACTTCGTGGGGACAACCTTCAATACATTACAGTAATGAACAATTCTTGGATGATACAAATTACAAAACCTCCTTTCTATATATAGGAGTCCATGGGGCCATAATGTAATCCTAGTGGGGCCACAATGTAATCCTAGCCGACCTAACAATAATAATTTAAGGGCACAATAATAACAATTTGGGGGTTACAAGGGTACAATAATAACAATAAGGGGGTTACACTAACAACAATAAGGGACTATACTAGTAATATAGGGACCTAACATGCCCCTCTCCTTCGAAAAAGTGTTGTCCTCAACACTTGAGTAGCTCTGGGTGCTTCTGTATAAAATTCTCATCCTCCCATGTAGAATCTTCAGTGGGTAAGTTCTTCCACTTGATGAGATACTCTAAAATTGATTGATTCCGTAGCTGTCGAGTTCTTGTTTCCGTGACCGCTTCAGGTTCCAATATGATTTTTCCTTCCTCATCAAGTTCTGGCAATATTGTTTGAACTGGAAGATTTTCACCTATAACCTTCTTTAAGCACGAAACATGGAAAACCGGATGTACTCGCGAAGAAGCAGGAAGCTCCAATTTGTATGCCATAGTACCAATCTTTTGCAACACCTTGTAAGGACCATAGTACTTTGGCGATAATTTATTATCCTTCTTAGCTTGCTTGAGGGACATTTGTTTATATGGATGTAGCCGTAAAAATACCCAGTCTCCTACATCAAAACTTCTCTCGCTGCGATGTTGATCTGCCTGTTGTTTCATTTGATTTTGTCCCAAATTCAGGTTATCCTTTAAAACACTGTTACCGATGAAATAGGTAACCTGACCTCAAAACGGGAACTCTAGCCCAAAAATACTCAAAAAACACCCCAAAAACAAAAAAAATTGTATTCCAAAATGCACTTGGTTTTTTTAAAGTTCAAATTTCAACATTTTATAAAATTATGCTAAAAACAAAATTGTTTCCTAAAAAAAGGAATGAAAAAACACCCTCAAAACAAAACTAGTTGATACTGGAATAACAAAAAAAAAAATTGTGTCATATTTTTGACATTTTTAAAAGTAGAAATAACATTTTTTAATTTTTAAAATTCAAACATTAAAAAAAAAACCTAAAATTTAAGAAAAAAATAAATTTAAAAAATAAAAACATTTTAAAGATTAAAATTTAAAAATATATAGGAATAAAAAATTAAAAATAAAAAAAAAATAAAAATTTTAATCCAAACATTAAAAAAACCTAAAATCAAAGAAAAAAAATTAAAAATTAAAAATTAAAAAAAAAAATAAAGATTAAAATTTCAAAAAAAAAAAAAGAAAGAAAGAAATTATAAAAAATAAAATATAGAAATTAAATTTAAAAAAGAAAAAGAAAATGTTTATTAAATTAAGAAAAAATAATAATAATAATGTTAAAATAAAAAATTAAATTTAAAGAAATATATTAAATTTTAATAAATTTAAAACTTAAAAAAAAAAAAATACATTATTTAAATTAAAAGTAAAAAAATGAAAAATTATTTAAAAAATAAAAATGAAAAATAAAATACAATAAAAATATTAAATTTAAAAAAATATATATTAAAAAAACAAATAAATTTAAAAAAAAAAATTAAATTTAAATTATAAAAAATGAAATATATACATATGAACTTAAATTAAAAATATATATATTAGATTTTATTAAATTTAAAAAAAAAAATGTTAATATTAAAATAACAAATTAAATTTAAAAAAGAAAAATATTAAATTTTAATAAATAAATGAATAAACAAATAAATTTTGAAATAAAAAATAAATTTTAAATATAAAGAAAAAAAAAACATTGTTAAAATAAAAAATTAAAAAACTTTAAAAATGAATTAAAAATGAAAAATTGAAACAAATATATTAAAAAAAAATATATTAAATAAAAATAAAATAAAAAAACAAATTAATTTGAAAATATTAAGTTTTATTAAAAAAAAAAAATCTAATTTTAAAAACACAATTTTAATTGAAATAAAAAAATATATAAAAATTTTATGTAATTAAAAAAATAATAATAAAAAAATTAAAAATTAAAAAAAAAATATTAAATTCAAATAAATTAAAAAATAAAATAAAAAACTTATTAAATTTTAAAAAATTAAATGAAAAAACTAAACATAAAATTTAATAATAAAAAAAATGAAAAAAAAAAAATCAATTAAATAAAAAAAAAAATACAAAATTTAATAAAAATTATTAACAAAATTTAGAAAAAAAAATTAAAACCAAAAAAAATGAATAAATTTTTTAAAAAAATAGAAAAAAACTAAAAAAATTAAAACAAATTAAATTTCAAATATAAAAATTAAATTTAAAAAAAAAAAAATTTAAATTTTTTGAATTAAAAAAATAAAAATAAAATAAAATAAAATAAAATTTAAAAAAAAAAAGATTTTTTTGATCATGGTGGCGCCGCCAATCGGCCTCCCGCCCAGGTGGCGGTAGAGGCCGGCCGCTGGGCGGGCGGGGAGGCTGCATGTAGCCCCTCGCCCGCCCAGCGGCCGGCCTCCGCCGCCACTTGGGTGGGAGGCTGATTCCAGAATCGCCCTCCCGCGGCGCGAGGTTGATTCCGGGAATTTCCCTCCCATGCCGCGGGAGGCCAATTCCTTCAATCGACCTCCCGCCTAGGTGGCGGCAGAGGCTGGCCTCTTGGTGGGTTGGGAGGCTGAATGGCGGTTCCCGAAATCGGCCTCTCGCCACGGGAGGGTGATTCTTGGAATCGGCCTCCCGCCCAGGTGGCAATGAAGGCTCATTGCCAGGCGGAGTCAGATAACCCCTGCCGCCAAGCCACGGCATTTCGCCACCGGGTTAAGGTGATCGGGTAACGTTCAATCGATCAAAAATTTTTTTTTAATTTTTTTTAATTTTTGTGAATATTTTTTTTTAGTTTGATTTTTTTTTTTTAATTTAAAAAATTTAAAATTATTTTTTTAATTCAAATTTTTTATTTTAAATTTAAATTTTTTTAATTTTTTTTGTTTTAATTTTTTTTTTAAATTTAATATTTTAAATTAATTATTTTTTAAAATTTTAAATTTATTTATTAGATTTATTAAATTTTAAAATTTTAAAATTTTATTTTTTTTTAATCTTTTAGTTAATTTATTTTTTCATTTTAAAAATTTAAAAATTGTTCACTTGAAAACAAAGCATATGATATTTGTTTTTTAATTATTTGCACGGTTTTTTTCATTTTTTTGTTTTTTAATGATAGTTTTTTTTTTTAATTCTTTTATTTTAATTTTCTTTTTCAATTTTAAATTTTGGTTTTTTTTTTCAATTTGTTTTTTTGGTTAATTTTAAAATTTGTATTTTTTTTTTCAATTATTATTATTTTTTTAATTTAAATTTTTAAATTTAATTTTTTCTTTTTTGTATTTTATTTTTTTCATCTAAATTTTAATTTTGTAATTTAAATTATTTTTAAATTTTCTATTTTAATTTTTTTTTAATTATATGGTTTTTTTTTTAATAACTTAAAAAAAAATGTTTTTGACGTTTTTTTTATTTTATTTTTTTGGTTATTTTTTTTTTCTTTAAATTATATGTTTTTTTTTTCAAATTTTGTCATTTCTTTTGATATAATTTTCGAATATTTTTTTTTTTTGTTTCTATGTATTTTATTTTTTTTATTTTTTTTTATTTTTACGAGTTAATTTTGTTTTTTTTTTACATTTTTATTGGTTTTTTTATTGTTTATATATATATATATATATATATATATATATATATATATATATATATATCTAAGTTTTTTGTTTTATTACCAACATGAAAATCACCACTCTAAAAAAAAAAGGTTGATGCTGCATCAATACGTTTCAAAATTAGCATGAAAATCACCGCTCTAAAAGAAAAGGTTGATGTTGCATCAATACATTTCAAAATTAGCATGAAAATCACTAAAATTTTAAAATAAATATTCATACTTCATAAATAAAAATATTAGAGTGTCAAAAATGTGCACAAAAAAAAAGGGGGTGATTCTGTATCACCACTTTTCAAAATCAGGTGCTTTTTATGCTACCAAAAAAAAGTAGGTAACAGTGTGGTTACCTATTTCATCGGTAACAGTGTTTTAAGAGTTGGAGAACTTCTTGTTGATGCTTGATGTGATCTTCCACTGCTTGAACCTTTGAATTTTCTCTTAAAGTTGATGTG
Source organism: Pinus albicaulis (assembly GCA_034641835.2). Classification (NCBI taxonomy): domain Eukaryota; kingdom Viridiplantae; phylum Streptophyta; class Pinopsida; order Pinales; family Pinaceae; genus Pinus; species Pinus albicaulis. Next base: position 77,230,898 of record CM076578.1, read on the forward strand.
ACGGATGGTGGATGATATCCATAAAGTGCCATAAAGGGGGTCATTTTTGCTGCAGTATGGAAGGAAGTGTTATACCACCATTCAGCAAGAGGTAACCACTTGACCCATTGTGTTTGTTTATCAGATACAAAACAACAAAGATGTCCTTCCAAACATTTATTTACTATCTCAGTTTGACCATCAGATTGAGGATGATAAGATGAGCTATGAGCTAATTGAGTACCCAAACAAGAAAATAACTCCGTCCAAAAATTTCCAGTAAAAATGGGATCTTTGTCGCTCACAATAACCCTTGGGTTTCCATGTGGCTTTTGAATTGTGTCCATAAATGTAGTAGCAACTGTACTTGCTTTAAATGGATGAGATAATGCACAAAAGTGTGCATACTTGGTAAGTCTATCAACTACCACCATGATGACACTCTTTCCTTTGGACTTAGGTAAACCTATGATAAAATCCACTGAAATCTCCTCCCAACGTTGACTTGGAATGGATAAAGGTTGTAGAAGTCCCGGGGTCTTAATTGTTTCCACTTTATTCTGCTGGCAAACCAAACATTCCACCACAAACTTTTGAATATCAGATTTAAGGCCATCCCAAAAAAAAATCTTTCTTCACCCTATGGTAAGTTTTTAAAAATCCTGAGTGTCCTCCTAAAGGAGAAGTGTGCAATTCCAGAAGAATATTTTGTTTTAGTTGGGAATTCTTACAAAGATATAAGCGATCTTTGTACCATAAGGAATCATTTTTCCAACTAAATGTATCGGATGTACTAGGATCTTGCTGCAACTTTTGAATGAGTGTCCACACTTCTTCGTCCTTCTTCCATTCATCTCTTGCTTCGGTTATCCAATCTAGTTGGATAATAGAAATGGCACAAAGAAATGCTTCCACCTCTTCATTCTTTCTTGAGAGTGCATCTGCAACAACATTTAGCTTCCCTTTTTTGTATATTATTTCAAAGTCATAACCCAACATCTTTGTGACCCATTTTTGCTACTCTTCTGAAGATAGTCTTTGTTCCAAAAAGTGTTTAAGACTATCATGATCAATTTTTACCTTGAAGTGTCTTCCCATTAGGTACGTTCGCCATTTCTTTAGTGCATGCAGTATTTCTAACATTTCCTTCTCTTAAATAGGTTTCTATATTTAATACTTTCCTTTGATTGGACGACTTTCAAAAGAAATGTGTCTTCCTTCTTGCATTAAAATAGCACCAATTCCATTTCCTGAGGCATCAGATTCCACAATAAAGTTTTTTGTGAAGTCTGGCATAGCTAAGACCGGTGCTAGGCACATTGTCTCTTTAAGATGTTCAAAGGCCTTAGTTGCTTCAGGATTCCATGAAAATGCATCTTTCTTCAATAATTTTGTTAGAGGTGCTGCTATTTTCCCATAATGCTTAACAAACTTGTGATAATACCCTATTAACCTGAGAAATCCTCACAACTGCTTTATGGTTGTGGGGACTTTCCATTCCTTAATGGCTTTAATTTTACTAGGGTCTACCTTAACACCCTCGTGAGATACAATATGACCCAGATATTCCACCTCTTGTACTCCAAAGAAACATTGGTCAACATGTTCCACATGATCCTTCCAAGACCTGTTGTAGATTAGTATATCATCAAAAAATTCTAGCAAAAATTTTCTGAGGAAGGGTTTGAAAATCGAATTCATCAACCCTTGAAATGTAGAAGGTGCATTGGTAAGGCCAAAAGGCATGACCAAAAATTCATAATGACCCTCATGAGTTCGAAATGATGTTTTTGGAATATCTTCAGTCTTCATTCTAATTTGATGATATCCCGAACGAAGATCCAACTTGGTAAAATAAATTGCTCCATGTAATTCATCCAATAATTCATCAATCACAGGAATGGGAAATTTATCTTTAATGGTGAGCTTATTGAGTTCCCTATAATCCGGACACATTCACCATGATCCATCCTTCTTGTGTACCAATACTACAGGAGCAGAGAAATAACTTTGAATAGGTTGAATTATACCCGCCTCTAACATTTCTGCAATCATACGTTCAATTTCGCTCTTTTGGAAATAAGGATATCTATAAGGCCTGATGTTTGGAGGAACACTTCCTGGAATCAAATGAATAGCATGATCATGATCATGAATAGGTGGGAGTCCTCTGGGAGTTTCAAACACCTTGGAATGATTGTCCAAGACTTTTTGGAGATCTGTAGAAATAGATGATTTTGATGTTGGAACTTCTAGTGAGCATAATTGTGAAATTACGCCTCGTTGTTCTTTCTTTAGAAGATTTTTCATGACATTAGAGCTTATTATCTTTCCCGGCTTCCCTGCAATACCCCGTAATTCTACTTCCTTTCCTTATGAAAAAAAATTCAAGAAAAGTTCTTCAAAATTAAAAGCTACCATCCCCAAAGATTGTAACCATTGTACTCCTAGTACAATTTCAACACCTCCCATAGGAATGGAAAGAATTGGACTATTCGATACATATTCCCCATGGTTAGCTTGATATTATGACATTTTCTAGAAAAAATTATAGTTCCTCCATTTGCAACCATCACTTCCTTGGCTACAATTCAATTCAATTCAATAGGAAACAATTCAATTCCAAAACAATTCAATTCCTTGGCTACCTTACAATGAATAAAATTATGGGTGCTACCTGAATCAATCAACACTATTACCTTTTTCTTCTTGATATGTCCTTCTATCATGAGAGTTTGAGGAGTGGTAACTCCTACCAATGTATTACACGATATGGTCGGACTCATTTCTTCCTCTTCTAGGGTTGGTTCCTGGCGTATATCCTCTTCTTATTCATTTTCTTCTTCCTCTTCACAATCTATGTAAAATAATTTCTTCTCAGCACAATTATGACCTTTAGTATATTTGCTATCACAACTGTAGCAAAGCCCTTTTGCTTTTTTTTCTTCCAATTGTTGTGGTGCTAACCTTGTAGGTTGTGGAAATCTAGGCGTAGCAACACTTCCTTCTTTATAGAAGTGAGTGGTAGGCTTCCTTGTCACCATAATTATACATTCAATTTTTCTTGCCAACCTGAATGCCTTCTCCAGTGAATCAAGTTCCAAAACGCGAACTTCATGTTGGATGTTATAAGAGATCAATCCTGTGTTCCTCTGGAATATAAGTTACCCTTATATTCAATTTTTGGAATTCCTCAATGTGCTCCCCGACTAAGCCCTTTTGTTTGAGATTTATCAATTGGCTAAAGAAGGTGTTGCTCTTTGTATCCTCATAATTTGCTATCATTTCATCTGTAAAAAGTGACTAAGTGACAATTTTTTTACGGGAGCAAAGCCATCGATACCATGCAAATGTATTTTGTTCTAAATGTAAAGTTGCAATGCGTACCTTTTGTGTGTTTTTCACATTATGGAGATCAAATTATTGCTCCATCTGTAGTATCCATGTTACAGGATCCTTTCCATCAAAATTCCTCATATCCATTTTTGGAATATGGTGGTTCTTCCCACCAACATTAGAGTTTATGAAGTCGCAATTAACATTTATTTTTTTCTCATCACAAGTTTCCTCTACTATATTTTCACCATTAGGAAACATTTCTTGTATCAACTTTGTCAAACCTTCCATTCTGATTTTAGATCATTCTTCATGTTTTCCATGTTTCATTTCATTTTTTCATCGATCTTAGCTTCCATGTCATCCATCTTAGATTCCATGCCATCTATCTTAGATTCCACGCCTTTCTTCAAACAATCCATCTTCACTTCCACGCCTTTATTCAAAACATCCATTTAATTTTTTGTTGCTCTTTGCAAGAGCGAAATTTGGTGCACTTGCTCTTGTAATTTTGATAGATCATGTTGCAATTCTTCATCTTCATGAGTCATAGTAGAGCCTTCTGAAGGCTTAATGGGTGTTGAATTATTTTTACGGGGAATTTTTTTTTTTAACCCAATACTGATATATATTCTACAATATGCCCTTGGAATCAATTCAAATTTATTCTTCAAACAAGACTTATGCAATTCGTAAAAAAAAAATACACACCTTTTTCTTGCTTTTGAGGAGCTCGATATTGAAATTGGATTATCTTTGTGATTGCGGCTCTTTAATATCTGAAATTGGGCACTGAGGTAGCCTTCTGAATTATCTTTCGAATGCCACATGTCTGACTTGATTTTTATTATCCAAGGAAAATTTATATCTAATCTCCCACAATGACCTAATTATGAACTGGTTCAGTAGAGCGAACTTGTATTACTTGCCATGTGTCATTTTTCGTCTTTTAGCTTTTAAATTGATAGCGAATAAACTACAGTCCGTGTACTTGCAACTACTTTTTACAGCACTCCAATCCGATGCTCAAAGAGAGATTTATGAAGATTTTTCCACGATCACCTCTTTGAGATGAAATTCAGGAGCCTGAAAAAGCACTACCTTCCACAGATCATATCTCTACAAATATTGTGAACCAAGCTCTGAAATTTTTCTACGAGTTTCATCAGGATTTTAGCTTCGTGCCCTAAATATTTCAGATTCTAAACCTTCGTAGAAAAAAATTTATAGCACAAATGATGACCTATTTATATTAAATTGAGGATCTTGCAAAAATACCTAACTTCCATAGATCATATCTCCGAAAATATTGCGAACCAAGCTCTGAAATATTTTGACCATGCTCCTCAGGATTTCGACTTCGTACCCTAAAAATTTCAGCTTCTGAAACCTCGTACAAAAAACGTTATAGAGAAAATGCCACGATGACCTGTTTGGAGCAGCGAAACCCTAGAATCCAAAGCTCTGATACCAAATGTTGTGAAACCAGCTCCGAAAATAGAAGAAAAGAGATATCAACGCCTTAGAAATAAGCCACTTCGAGGGGGCGACCTCCAATACATTACATTAATGAAACATTCTTGGATGATACAAATTACAAAACCTCCTTTCTATAAATAGGAGTCCATGGGGCCATAATGTAATCCTAGTGGGGCCACAATGTAATCCTAGCCGACCTAACAATAATAATTTAAGGGCACAATAATAACAATATGGGGGTTACAGGGGTATAATAATAACAATAAGGGGGTTACACTAACAATAATAAGGGACTATACTAGTAATATAGGGACCTAACAATTCATCAATAAATGGATATGGTATACATACATGCAACCAAACCTTCCTTCACAGGTGATAAATTTCTATAAAACTAAGAGCATGTTCCTCCATTTAATTTTAAGAGCCGAGTTGGGGATACCTTTTCTAAAAACAGAGACATCCATACCTGTGCTTTTTAGTATAACTTTCCATGATTTACTGTGGAACTCATTGTTTTTTAACCATATTTCACCAAGCCTTGGAAGTTTTGTGGCTTCTGCCATGAATGACTCTGTAACTGTGAAATTTATGTCTCCAATTTCTACTTTTGTGCCATCAAAATACTGAGAAAAATATTTTGTAATTTCCTTGTGGAAACCATCGAATTTCTTTATGAATTTGAGCCATCCGGCTTTTTGAAACATTTTGTTGATTTGAGGGTATCCTTCCATATACTTTGTTCCCACCGGTTTTGATCTAAATATTAGTCCCAGGCTTGCAAAGTTCTAAACCTTCAGAATTACCCTTCTCTATTTATGAAATGAAATGGGCCACGGATCTGATGAAAAGTATCGAGAGTTTGTAGGAATAAATAGGTGGTAAGGGTTTTGAAGAAACATAGACGGATATGCCACGTCAACCGGTCATGACCGTTAATCATCAATGAGGGAGTCAATTATGGACCGTCATGAGACATAATGCGGAGGATGTGGCTGATTTTTGGTATGATGGAAGTTGCAATCAAATCAAACGATGATCTATCATGGAATTATATGACCATCCATATTATACATGCTAATGTTTTAACCTTGCTATTAAAATAATTTTTTGCACTTTACCTCTTATAACTAACCTTTTCATTTTTTGTTTCTTTGGTGTTGATACTTTAGGTATCCTTTAGCATGTTGGTCTTCAAAACATAATTCTTCAATTTTCTATAATCATCATTTGTTTGTAGGTTGTAGAATTGTGTCAAAACTGCTGAATGAAATGTGGTTGCAGAATAGAATTAGTTGCAGAATGGAATCAGCTACAGAATGTAGTCAGTTGCAGAATGTAGTCAGCTGTGGAATGGAATCAGCTGCAGAATGTAGTCAGCTACAGAATGTGCTTAGCTTCAGAATGGAATCTGTAGAAAAAAAAATGAAGTATGGTTTGTGGAATGGAATGTAAGTGGAATACAATTGTGAAATGGAATGGAAGTGGAATATGACTGTGACAATGGAATGAAAGTGAGTATGATTGTGAAAATGGAATGAAAGTGAATATGACTATGGGATGGAATGAAACTGTAAAATGAAATAAATTTGTATATTATGAGCTGCAAAGATGGAATATAAATGTAGTTTTGTGTTACTACTTATTGACGAAAAGAAATGGAAAATATAGAATGTCAGAAATTTCTGATTTTTGCCCTATATTTTCTGTATAAGTATGCTAATCATTGATTGGTTTTCATACTTATACACTTTATTATTATTATTATTCTTTATATATATAGGAAAATAAAATCTAAGTTAGTGAAGAAGAATAATTCTTCTTCACTAACTTCATATCTGCATTATCTTGGAAAATCTTGATAAACTCTTCTCTTGAAATTGGCTTATGATATATTTTCAACCGATGACCATTCACAAGAAGAGGTACCTTTTATTCATCTATTGTCCTTATCTTTACTGCTCCATTATCAAATACATTTTCAATCTCATATGGCCCAAGCCAATGAGTTTGTAACTTTCCTTGAAAATCTTTGAATTTTGAATCCAACAAAAGTGCACAATCCCCTGCTTGAAACTTCTTCTCCTTGATATACTTATCATGCCATTTAGCCCTTTGCTACTGGACTATACCGGTTCTTTGAACTACATATTGCTTGATTTCATCAAGCTCATTGAGTTGCTCCAATCTATGTTTCTGTGCTTCTTATAAATCAAGTCTCAATTGGACTTCCATCTTGAAGGTTCAGATCTAAAACTCTATAGGGAACAAGACTTTTTTTCCATAAACAAGTTCATAGGGATTATGTCCTCTTCTATTCCTTCATGTATTTCTGTAGGCCCATAAGGCCTTATTGAACATTGGATAAACCAATACTCCCCGTGTGTTTCGTGACATGGACTAACCGCCTCTCATGGATCTTTATCTCTGGCGATGCGATCGTTGACTAACACCTGCGGGTTTTGGTCTAACAGCAATCATGATTCCCAACAAGTGGTATCAGAGTGTAGGTCACAAGTTTGATACACACCCGGCTCGCATTGGGGGGGCGATTGTTGGACATTGGATAAACCAACACTCCCCATGTGTTTCGTGACATGGACTAACCGCCTCTCATGGATCTTTATCTCTGGCGATGTGATCGTTGACTAACACCTGCGGGTTTTGGTCTAATGGCAATCGTGATTCCCAACAGGCCTTAGGAATCCATTCTGTCTAATCTCTTCTATGTAGATTTATAGTCTTAGTGATAATTCCTTCAATCACTTTATTGGTGGACTCTACTTGACCATTTGCTTGCAGATGATAAAAAATATACTTTATGTGCTTCATATTGTAATATTCCACGAGATTTTTCACCAAATTGGATGTAAAATGGGATCCCTGATCTATCACAATTTCTCTTGGAACACCAAAACGAGTGAAGATATCCTCAAAAATAAAATTAGCTCTGGAACTTTCATTATAAAAAGTGATGCTTTAGCCTCTACCCATTTGGTGACATAATCAATGCATACCTAAATATACTTATTTTGTTTATATGGTGGATTGATTGGTCCAAAAAAATCCAAGGCCCATTTTTCAAAAGGTTCAATGAGTACCCGAGGTTGTAATGGAATTTCATTTGAAGGAGCAGGTTTCCTTACCCTTTGGAAGCTGTCACACCTTTTGACATATTCTTTTGCACCTCTGAAGATGGATGGCCAATAATATCCTAAATGAAGGATTTTATAGGTTTTACTCTTGTCAGAAAAGTGTCCACCACAAGTTTCATCATGACATGCCTTGATAATTTCAAGCATTTCATCTTCTCGAACACATCTTTTGATAATGAGATTTGGACCTGTTTTATACAATTCATTAATAATCCATGAGTAACTTGCACTAAATTGAATGATTTTTCTTTTCTCTCTAGGAAACAAATGTGAAGGTAATTTTACTGTGACTAGGTAATTAGCAACATCTGCAAACCAAGGAGTTTGAGTAGTTATTGAAAAAAGGTGTTCAACAAGAAACTTATCTTCAGCTGGAGTCTCGTCTTTGACATTTTGAATTCTAGACAAGAAATTAGCAACTGTGTTTTGTTTTCCAGGTCGGTCTAGAATGGTGATGTTGAATTCTTGCAGGAGTAATAACCATCTTGTAACTCTACCATTAGTAATAGATTTATTCATTAAATATATAATTGCAAAGTGATCTGTATGAACAAAGGTTTCATAGACTGTTATATAATGTCTGAATTTGTTGTTAGCATGAACAACAACTAAGAATTCTTTTTCAATTACAGTGTAATTTAACTCAGTGAGAGTCAAATTCTTGCTTGTGTAATAGATGGCATAGGGGATCAAATATTTTTTTCCTAATACAGCTCCCAGAGTTGTATCTGAAGCATCTATTGAAATGTGAAAAGGTAGGCCAATTTTGACCTCTTAAGATTGGTGCTTCATAAATTTTTTCTTTTAAAGATTCAAATGCCAACTGGAAATCAGGATTCCAATTGAATTCACAATATTTGGTGAGTAACTTGAAGAGTGGGGATGCTATTTTAGTTAAATTTTATATAATTCTTCTATAATATCCCATGACTCATATAAAACTTCTAACATCCTTTTGAAAACTTGGAATTGATAGTTTGGAGATGACTTCAACTTTAGATTTATCAACTTTAATTCCATCTCCTGAAATGTGATGTCCTAAAACAATCCATTCTATAAACACCATAAAACATTTTTTTATGACTTAGTGAAAGGTTTGCTTCCTTACATCTTTTAAGAACCTTTTCCAAATGTTCTAAAGCTTCTTATATTATATTCCCATAAACTGTAAATTCATCCATGTACACCTCTACACAATCATGTATTAGACCAGAAAAAATTATTAGTATTGCCCTTTGGAATGTTGCAGGTGCATTGCATAATCCAAAAGGAAGTAATCGGTAGGCATAAGTCCCCCATGGATAGGTGAATGCGGTCTTATATAGATCTACAAGTGCTACCTAAATTTGATTGTAGCCACCAAAACCATTGAAAAATGAGAAATACTTTTAACCTGCTAATGTATCCAATACTTAATCTATAAAGGGTAAAGGAAAATGATCTTTTAGGGTAGCTTTATTCAATTCTCGATAATAAATGCATACCCTTCATTTACCATTCTTTTTGGGCACAATGACTAAAGGGGAAACCCACTGACTGTCTGAAATTGGGTAGATGAAGTTTACATTCAGCAATTTTTGCAACTCTTCTTTCACAATTTCTATAAGATTTGGATTCATCCTTCTTTGAGGTTTTCTAATAGGTTTACAATTTTCCTCAATGTAGATGTGATGTATACAAGTCTTAGTACTAATTCCTTTCATATCAATGTATTCCCATGCATATGCAGAAGAATGTTGTTGTAATGTTTTGAATAACTTTTCCTGTTGTAATCTCTCCAAGTTATTATTTATGTTTAAAGTTTTCCCTGGAAAGATTTAAACTGTAGAGCTACCAAATTCTTCCATAGAATAAAGAGACATCTACCTAGATGAAAAATATTAGATTTCTCCTAGAATTGAGCATGTTCATATTATGGAGATGATTCAAAATTTTCCATAGAATTTGGGATTTGACTATCTTCACTAATGATTGAAATAGTGAAGAGAGGTTGTATATCATTTTCATCATCAATCCATTCTTTATCATATAACTCTGTGATTATTCTTGTTGGAGGATATAAAGTAAATTTCTTTGTTGAGTTACCATAATAGATATACATGTTATCATATCTACAGCAAATGAAAGCATCAGTTGTAGCCAACCAAGGTCTTCCTAATATAAGTGGATGTCCTCCTAGATTGTTCTTAGGATTTAAGATCATAAAATCAACATGATACTCCCAAGAGTCTAAGGATACTGAAATATCTTCTAACACACCATCTGGCTTGATTACAAATCTATCTGCTAATTGCAGTAATGTAGGTGTATACAGAAGATTAGGAAGGTTGAGTTGTTCCATGGTTTGTTTTCTCATGATGTTTATTGCTGCTCCTAAATCAATCAATGTATTTCAAATTTCAATTCCATTGATATGAGTTTTTACAACTGGACTTCCTGGATCTAAATATTTTTGTATGGAAATTTTCCCCATCATTATGTCTCAAATTTTTCCTACGAGTTTAATTCTTTTTATTTCTTTTTTTTTCTTCCTCATTTCTTCATGCTCAACTCCTCTATTTTTTTGGCTAGAATTGGAATCTTTTTAATGTCCTGTAACATAGGAATTTTGATACAGAAATTTTTCAATTCATCTAGAAAATCATAATTGCGCAACATAATTTGCTTTTCTACCCCTCTATCAACTTGTAATCTTTCAGGAAAAGGAGGCGCAGAAGTAGGTACTGATGGTTGCTCTATTATAGCAGTTGAGTTTATTGTTTCTTTTTGTTTTTGATTTTCATAATTCTAGTTTTGAAGAGATGTGATGCAACAAACGTTGAAAGTCAGCCCCAAGGAGAGCTGGTCAACCGTCGGCGTGGCTCTGTCTGCTCTTCCCTTTCAAACCTCGTTCTTCACTCCACGTGGTCTATTTATTTTTATTAATTATCAAATTCGTATAATTTGATAAATAATACTATCCACAATGTTTGAACTTCATATTATATCCCCCGGCATATATATATATATATTGTCCCCGCATACTATAACCAATATTAAACCTTCGGCGATTAACTATATAATTTGACCTTATATTAAAAATCAACGCTTTCCGAATAAATGACTCATACACAGACCTTGGCTCTGGGTCCCGCCTCTACAATCAATAGCCAATCAAATGTATGCCCGTACCTTAGGTTAAATTCCATGCATCTTCGTTGTGCAACCACCGTCCGATGACTCAGCGCCAGATCAACGGTTCTCGTCGATATCTCTCAGCGTCCTCGTACTAACTTTAACGTGCGATGAAAATAAGAAAAAGTGGTTTTGCGCAGGTCCACTTCGCCACGTGTCGATTCCTCTATGGAATCACTCACGTTCTGGAAATACCACCTACTCCACAAAAGAGGTGCGATATGGGCAATCGACCTTTGAAAATCCGCTTGTGGTATTGGTACAATGACTGACCAAGGTTCCCCGTCGAGTTTGTGTTCTTCTTCGTTTATTCTCTATTTGTTAACTAAGGTTCTGAACCTGTTAGGAATTTAAATTGACAACGAACAAACGTAAGTTCTTTAATACGCGGGCTTCTGTTACCATAAACCAGAGTTCCACAACCAGAGTTCTTTACACAGGCCTCACCTGCGGTTATGGTGAACTCGCAGGGTTATCCAACAAATTACGGGAATTCAAGGACAGAGAATGGAATTAGCATTACACAATCACCTCACAGTTAAAAAATTCTTCACAATTATAAATACAAGCAGTTTGATCGCAACAGGGCTTGAATTTTATTCAATGCTCAATACACAGATTTTTATTGGAGAAAGCTCCTCTCTTCTCTTCTCTTCCTCCCTCTATACATCCGAGGGATTACATCTATATACATCGACATATGTTCTTTCGGTTCCTCTGTGAGGAATGTTATGGCAACTCAAGAACCTAATTACAATTATTCGAAACTAAAACATGACAGATGGACTAACCATTCGACTTCTACAACTCTAACTGATCTAATAATACAGTCAGCTAAGGTATTGATACCTAGTTGTTACAATTCAAATATTTTCAAACCCTCCTAGCCACAACATGTGGACAAACCTCCTACATTGTTGGCTAGTGCCTAATGCCCCTACATCAGACTCCCGAGGGTAATATTCTTCATGGGCTCCTGTCCATGAGCTCTTCCACTGATTTGCCTATCTTCTGCAACATTCCTTCAGTCATCCAAGTGGCATCTTCCTCTGGCTTATCCTTCCATTTGATCAAGTACTGAAAGTACTCTCGTCCTCTGGTTCTTCTGAATGGTATTTTATCCAATATCTTCTCTAGTTGCAATGGTTGTGCTAGAGGTAGCTGCTCCCTCCACTCAATCTGTTCCTTGTCTGCTGATCCTTCTTCTGCTCCATCATCTTCATACTTGTAAAAATCTGCAACATTAAAAATGGGAGATATTCCAACATCAGGAGGTAATTCAATCTCATAAGACTTTGTAGAAAACTTCCTAAGTATATTGCATGGCCCAATCTTTTTTAACTTCAATTTGTTGTACTGCCTCTTTGGGAATCTCTCCTTTCTCAAGTGTGCCAAAACCTGATCTCCTACTTCAAAGTGAACTTCTTTTCTACTCAAGTCTACTCTATTTTTGTATCTGATGTTGTTGTCTTGTAGTTTCTATTTTACTTGTTCATGTATGGCCTGGATCTCTGAAGAAAATTCCTCACCATCTGCACTTCTCAGCTCTGCCTTTCCTAGATCTCTTAACTTTGATATTCCTCTGGGGTGCATTCCCTAAACAATATGAAATGGACTCTGCCCTGTGCTCCTGTTTGGTGAGTCATTATATGCATATTCTGCCTGGGGAAAAATATGATCCCACTGCTTGGGATGTTCTCCTGCAAGGCTTCTCAATAAATTTCCCAGGCTCCTATTCACTACCTCAGTTTGTCCATCAGTCTGAGGATGATAAGCTAAGCTGAAACTCAGTTTCATACCAATTTTCCTCCACAGTGTCTTCCAAAAGTGACCCACAAATCTGGTATCTTTTTCTGAAACAATACTCTTGGGTAACCCATGCAATCTAACAACTTCTTTGAAGAACAAGTTAGCAACATGGGTGGCATCACTAGTTTTATAACATGGAATAAAATGTGCCATTTTGGAGAATCTGTCCACCACAACAAATACTGCATCATTCCCTCTTCGAGTCTTGGGCAATCCTAGAACAAAATCCATACTCACCATGTCCCAAGGCCTGTCTGGAATAGGCAAGGAAGTGTACAATCCTGCATTCTGGCTCCTTCCCTTAGCATACTGACAGATTTTGCAATTCTTCACAAAATTATCCACTTCTGCTCTCATCTTGGGCCAGAAATAAAAGTGACTCGGTACAACAACAACAAGTCTTATGGGTACCATTGTCGACAGTCACCACTATGCTTCTCTTTGATCAATTTCCTACTCTCATAGGGCATTTTACATTACACAGGTTAGCTTCTTCAGGATAGTAAGTCCTCTGCAGGGAAATAATCCATTCACTAGCTTCTGCTCATTAAAAATAGGGTTCTCATGCCTCAAATGCTCTCTAAAATCTTGGATCTTTTTTATGAATTCTTTCGAGAAAATCAGGCCAACAACCCAAAGTTTTTGTTTCTTGAACAAACATGTACCTCTCATAAAGCATCTTCTTTATTAAACCATTTTTATTCTCATTTCAAAAAAAATTTTAAAATTTGGAGATACTCATGCCTTTTATGTATGTTTCAACTTGAAATTTTTTTTGTTTAATTAATATACGGCAAAGCATGATTGTCAGAATATAATAAAAATTCCCTGGACATCAAGTAATGTCTCCATTTCTTCAGTGCCTGAACAATTGCATAGAATTCCTTCTCATAAGAGGAATAATTTCTTCTGGTGTCATTCAGCTTTTCACTAAAGTATGCCACAGGCCTATCATGCTGACTCAACACAACTGCAATGGCCTCTCCACTGGCATCACACTTTACTTGAAAGGGTTTAGTAAAATCAGGCAGAATCAAAACAGGCTTCTCTGTTATCTTTTGCTTCAAAAGTTTGAAGTTTCTTTCTACTTCAACAATCCACTTAAATGGTTGTTTGCTCTTCTTTATTGTCTCTATTATGGGTGCATTGATCTTACTGAAGTTTCTTATAAAATTTTTGTAAAAACTAGAAATTCCATGGAAACTCCTTACCTCAAAGACATTCCTGGGTGAAGGCCATTCCAAAATTGCCTTAACCTTTTCTGGGTCCATCTTCAATCCTTCTACAGAAACAAAAAACCCCAAATACACCAATTCTTCCTTCATGAATGAGCATTTCTTCAGATTTATCAGCAGTTTCTCTTGGTGCAACTTCTTCAAAACATGATTAAGATGCCTTAAATGTTCTTCTCTAGTTCTACTGAAAACTAATATATCATCCATATACACTATCACAAATTTACCAATGATTTTTTTCAATAACTCATTCATAAGTCTCATAAAAGTACTAGGTGCATTTGACAACCCAAAAGTCATTACCATCCATTCATACAATCCTTCATTTGTTTAAAAGCAGTTTTCCACTCATCACCCTCTCTTATTCTAATATGATGGTATCCACTTTTTAAATCTATATTTGAGAAATATTTAGCACCACTCAAACAGTCCATCAAGTCCTCAACTCTGGGCAAAGGAAATCTGTACCTGATTGTGATTTTATTAATTGCTCTAGAATCAGTACACATCCTCCAGCCTCCATATTTCTTTGGGCTCAATACTGCTAGTATTGCACATGGAATTAGACTTTCTCTAATCAGTCCTTTGTCCACCAATTCCTGTACTTTTCTCCTGATTTCCTCATTTTCCTTGGGAGTCATTCTGTAGGCTGCCTTATTTGGAAAATTTGAACCAGGGATAAAATCTATCTGAATGTTGATCTTTCTCATAGGTGGCAGCTCATCAGGTAAATAATCCACAACAATGTCATAGTAATTGTCTAACATCTCTTGGATTTATACTGGTAAATCGGAAATCTTGGTAGAAGTAAGAAATACTTTAGGTTTGCAGACTAAAGCAAAGCTTACCTATTCTTCTTCTATATGCTGCAGATATTCCTTCCCGCTCAGCAATAAGGTCTTTGGATCAATCACTCTGCTGGATGGCTCTCCTTCTTCCATGGGTATCAATGTATGATGTACCCCATCCTTGAATAACTTGTAAGTGTTCCTTTTTCCATCATGCACCATTGCTCTGTCAAACTGCCAAGGTCTACCCAACAGTATATGACACACATCCATGGGCATTACATCACACAGGACCTTATCTTTATACTTTCCCATTTGCAGCTCTATCTCACACTGCTCTTTTACAACCAGCTGGTGCCCTTTATGCAGCCAGGACACCCTGTAGGGAGTTGGATGCTCCCTTATCTTCAACTTCAATTTTTCTATTTCCTCATTGGAAACTAGATTTTCTGTGCTGCCACTATCAATGACTAGCTGGCAGCACTTCCCTTGGACTTTTCATATGCTCCTAAACAAAGTCTTCCTTTGTGCAGGCTCAGTGACTTCTTTGGCTTGCTTCAACAGGACCTTATTTACCACCAAGGATTCTCCCCTCTCTGGAAGAATTTCTTCTTCAATTCCCGCCTCTTCTCCAGCTTGGGCAACAACAACATTCCTTGGGCCAGCACCCAGATTCTCTGGACACTCATAGTGCTTATGTCCCACTTGCTGACATCTATAACACCTCAATTCTCTACCTCTGCCTCTGTCTCTGCCTCCTCTACCTTTTCCTCTGTAAGAACCCCTTCTGCCCCTTGCATCATCCTCTGTAGATGCATTCTGAGGTGAGCTACTATTAGCTCCATCCCTGGGTTTAGCGAGCTTTCCTCTACCACCCTGACTTCCCTTCCCACGGAAAGTACCTCTCTTCTTGGAATACTGTTTCCTCAAGAGTTTCTCCTCTGCTTTCAAGGCCATCTGATAGGCCTCTTCCACTATCTTAGGAGACAGGAGACCAATCTCATCTTAGATCTCCAGCTTGATACCATTCACATATCTGGCAGTCTTCTCTGGTGCGTCTTGGAATTTCCCAGCCCTTATTCTTACTCTGTAGAATTCCTCTGTGTATTCCTTTACTATCAGCAACCTCTATCTCAGGTTCTGCATTTGCTTATACAATGTCAGCTGGTAGTCACTAGGCAAGAATTTACCTTTTAATTTGGCCATCATTCTGGTCCAGCTTTTAATAGGTTGCTTGCCAACTCTCCTCCTCTCTGCCTGCACTCCATCCCACCAAAGTGCAGTATGTCCCTTTAGATTTGTTACTGCAAACTTGACCTTCTTATCTTCACTTATTTCTTCATAATCGAATCACTTGTTCAGTTCATTTATCCAATCCACCAGCTCCTCTGGATTCAGTCCCCCTGCATAGCTTGACACTTCAATTCTGGGCTTAACTGCAGACCCCAGAACAGTTCTAAGAAGCCTCATGTGAGGAGGAATTTCAACATTTTCTTCTACTTCTTCTGTTTCAGGTTCACTGACTTCTTAAGGATCTCTAGTCTGTCTTTGCTCTATGACATCCATTCTGGCCTCGACTCTCTGCAACATCCCCAAAACCTCAGCGTTGGAAATAGGCCTCCTTCTGCCAGCACCTCTACCAACTCGGATTTCCATGTCAACAAAAACAACTCCAGACAACAGCTCTGATACCACAAATGATGCAACAAACGCTGAAAGTCAGCCCCAAGGAGAGTTGCTCAACCGTCGACGTGGCTCTGTCTACTCTTCCCTTTCAAACCTCATTCTTCACTCCACATGGTCTATTTCTTTTTATTAATTATCAAATTCGTAGAATTTGATAAACAATACTATCCACAATGTTTGAACTTCATATTATATCCCCGGCATATATATATATATTTTCCCCGCATACTATAACCAATATTAAACCTTCGGCGATTAACTATATAATTGGACCTTATATTAAAAATCAACGCTTTCCGAATAAATGACTCATACACAGACCTTGGCTCTGGGTCCCGCCTCTACAATCAATAGCCAATCAAATGTATGCCCATACCTTAGGTTAAATTCCATGCATCTTCGTTGTGCAACCACCGTCCGATGACTCCGCACCAAATCAATGGCTCTCATTGATATCGCTCGGCGTCCTCATACTAACTTTAACGTGCGATGAAAATACAGAAAGGCGGTTTTACGCGGGTCCACTTCACCACGTGTCGATTCCTCTATGGAATCGCTCGCGTTCTAGAAATACCGCCTACTCCGCAAAATTCGTGCGATATGGGCAATCCACCTTTGCAAATCCGCTTGTGGTATTGGTACAGTGACTGACCAAGGTTCCCCGTCGGGTTTGCATTATTCTTCGTTTATTCTCCGTTTGTTAACTAAGGTTCTGAACCAGTTAGGAATTCGAATTGACAACGAACAAACGTAAGTTCTTTACGCGGGCTTCTGTTACCATAAACCAGAGTTCTTTACACAGACCTCGCCTGTGGTTATGGTGAACTCGCAGGATTATCCAAAAAATTACGGGAATTCAAGGACAGAGAACGGAATTACCATTACACAATCACCTCACAGTTAAAAAATTCTTCACAATTATAAATACAGGTAGTTTGATCTCAACAAGGCTCGAATTTTATTCAACCGGAAGAAATTGCTCAATACATAGAGTTTTATTGCAGAAATCTCCTCTCTTCTCTTCTCTTCCTCCCTCTATACATCCGAGGGATTACATCTATATACATCGACATATGTTCTTTCAGTTCCTCTGTGAGGACCATTATGGAAACTCAAGAGCCTAATTACAATTATTCGAAACCAAAACATGACAAATGGACTAACCATTCGACTTCTACAACTCTAACTGATCTAATAATACAGTCAGCTAAGGTATTGACACCTAGCTGTTACAATTCAAATGTTTTCAAACCCTCCTAGCCACAACATGTGGACAAACCTCCTACATTGTTGGCTAGTGCCTAATGCCCCTACATCAAGATGTTCCTTCCTCAAAAAATTATTTTTCTATAGAGAATTTTCCTCAAAACTATCTTGTTCTTGAATAACTACATAAGGCTTTTTCTTTTCCAATATCCTACCAGATCTAAGTTGGACATCATTAAGATCTAGAGGAGTAATCATGTAGGTTGGAAATTGTTGTCCTTCTATCATGTAGGTATTTTGAGGATTTTTATTGTTAGGGTTTGGTAATGGTTGGGAAGGTAGCTGATTTGGTCTCTGTGGAAATGGTAGTGAAAGTTGTGGATTTTGGTTTTGGAGTTGGGGTTGTTGATTTTGTTGAGAAATTTGTTGGGAAGGATAGTTTGGATATGATGCAGGACATTGGTAGTATTGAGATAATCTTCCATATGGATTGTTCATTCCCTGAGCCCAATATTGATATTGAAGCCAAGGTTGTTTCCAATAATTCTAATTATTTGGTGAAGGTTGAGTATACATTTGACTGTTAAAGCCTTGAGCTCGTGGTCCCTGCCATGGTCTTCTAGAGACAAAGAAAAGAGATTCTATTGGATTTGAAGTTTTTTCTTCTTGAAAAACAACCTTAAGACCTGGAATTAAAGGACAACTCTTAGTCTCATGACTTTCTGAACAAATCATACAGTTCTCTATGACTTTTGCATCAAGAGGAGATTCTCTTAAAGCATGCTTATTTCTTCATTTGGGACAGAAAATAGCAAAGAACCAGTCTTGGTTTTCTATTTTTTTTGTAATTTAAGGGTTTATATATGTTCACTAAGACTCCCTAATATATATGTTTTAAATTCATCAAGCATGTTTTCAATTTCTGCCCTACTCAGTGTTCCAGTTGGAGATCTATTTACTCTAGCAAGAGAAGGATCTCTTGGATTTTTCCCAGTTTTTTAGTATTCCCTTGAGATATGGATACATAATTCACCAATGTCAGATAATGGAATTTGAGAGATATCCCTCTTCCCCATCATGTTGATAATGTCTATCCATTCATCTCTAATGGCCTTTAATTAAATATCTTTTAAAGTATCTTGATCTAAATTATCCATTTTTTCTCTTTTTATGTTATGATTGAATATTTCAATTAAATCCTCCGAATTCTCATCCTATTTTTGCATCATTTTAAATACTTCATCTTTATGATTGATGGGTATGCAGTAATCCAAATACATTTCTGAAAATTATCTCTTCATGTCATTCCATGTTCTGATAGACCGAGTGATTAAACTCATGAGCCATTTTAAAGCTTTTCCTTTCAATGTTGAAGGAAACAATTTGAGTTTTTGAGAGTCTTTTAAATAATCATAAGCTATGCAGAAGACTTCAAATTCAAACAAAAAGGTTTCAGGATCTTCACTTTTTAATCTATGAAAATTTGGGAGGACAGAAGATGAGATTTTTTCATTGTGGCATTTGTTTCCACATCAACTATAGGGAATCCAAATGAACTATAAATTACCCTATTTCTTTTGCCTCCTTTTTCATTTCCTCTACCTCTTCCTCTATCTCCTCCTCTACCTCTACCTCCTCCAAATATTACATTTTATCCATTTATAATTTCTCCTTCTCCTTCTCCTTCTCCTTCTCCTTCTTCTCCTGTTCCTGCCAGTATAGATTCTTCAGAGCTGATATAAGATTCAACCTGCAAGGTTAACTGCTCTTCCTTTGGTTCTTCTATAAATGGTATGTTGAAGAAAGGATATTATTCTTCCTCTATGAATGCCTCAGTGGATGAAGTAGGAGATCCTCCTAATTGGATTTATAACCTTAGAACTTCAGGAATTCTATGGCTGGTGAAGTATGGAATATGAGTTTGAGATGGAGGTGTATCACTTCTTACTCTTGGTGAAGTGAGTGGTGTTGTAGGAATTAAAATCCTGCCTCTAGATATGAATCTGCCGCAGAGTCTCTTTCTCTACGCATATCATTTTTTTAGATGTAATAAATGAGGCTACCTTATTACACTTCCCCGGCAACAGCGCCAAAATGTTTATTCAATTTAATGTCTTAAATTTCTTACATAAATTATCAACTGAGGTTTGTAAACTGATGAAGTGTGGCGCACCGTATGTGCTTAGTTAACCTTCTTCTTACTTCGTTATTTATATTTTATGTTGTTTTGGGGGTTTTGTTATTTGATGTATAAGAATGTTTAATCTAAAACTATGAAAGAAATTAAATAAATCTAAATGAATTTTAAGAAGAAAGAAAAGAAAGTTCTCCTAAGTTAAACTAACTTATAGCAAAATAAATCAAATGCTGTTGGCTAGTTAGAATCTAATCTGAAAAATAGAGTATTTATCTTAATGATTTCTATCTTAACATTAGTCCTATTCCATGGATCTATTTCTTATATCTAAGATTGAAATTGCAGTGCTATTCTATGTAAAAATAGAAAAGTAAAACAACTAATGTATGTTTAGTTACTCCAACATTCAATATAAAGTATTACCTTCTTGAGATGATGTGTAAGCAACTATCTATACCCTAACTTCTAATGTCCTAGAAAAATAAGTAAAGTATGCAAAGGGAGACAACTAATATATGCTTAGTTACTCCAAAATTCAATATGAAGTGTCACCTTCTTGAGATGATGTTAAGTAACCAATTATACTTAATTATTTAGAAAATAAAGTAAAATATGCAAAGGAAGAACTCAGTAATTGCGTAAATTAGACATTCAATCATTCAGTTTAGAAACATGATAGAATCAAATTCTAGGAATGACCTTTAGGAACATCAATGATACAATTAAACGAGGATCTAAAAGTAAATGTGAAATAATGTAAAGCTAATTGTAAACAACTAATGTATGTTTGATTTACTCCAACATTCAATGTGAAGTATTACCCTCTTGAGATTTTGTGTAAAAAATCAATTAAACCTTAGTTTCTAAGTTCCTAGAAAGCAAGTAAAATGTGCAGAGGATAAAATCAATAACTGTATGAATTAGACAGTCAATCATTTAGTTTATAATCATCTTCTTGAAATGACATATAGGAACATCCATTGATACAATTAATGGATAACTCTATTCTAAGAAACAAAAAGACAAAACAATAAGGAAAATTGGATAACTATGAATTATTATTACTTCAAACTTGATTCAATTTGAAAATAGGAAGATCTATCTTCATGAAATGTTTTTAGAAGAACAAGGCTTACACAGTTATGAATTAATGTTATGCTACATATCAAAAATGGAATGAAACATTAATCTACTCAAAAAACAGAATTGAAAAAAAAAAATGTAAGGAAAATTAAACTAAAAACAAAAATGAAAAACGTCCTCCAGTGCAGGGGCCCTCTGCAATTGATTTAGATGAGATCTTAGCTAGCTAAAGACGCACTTAATCAATCATTGGCAACACGATATTTTTATTACGATATAACAAAATCTTAATACAAAATGTATCAGCAAAAGCTTAAAACTTAATTGTTTTCAATTCTATACAACCAATATTTAAAGAAAATAAACGCATCTATGAGATAATTCTGCTATAGGTGGCTAATTCGACTTATAGAATTGCAATTGGACTTTATAACTCTTTATTTTCTACAATAGAGAAAATCAAGAGTCCTTCTGCTCTCGGCTAACATTCTATGACTACGATCTTAGGCCTTCGTTTCCATCGATCTTGACCAAGTGAATATGACAAAATCGATGTGGAGATGATTCTGAAAATTCCCATGTGGCTCAATTCTCCATTTGACACCTGGAACCTGTCAGACAATGAGAGTAGCTACGGAACCCACAATTAGTTGTAGAATAGGCTATGTTTTGTAGCCAAATTGCAAAAATATATTCCAATATCAAGAACATGAGAATATAACATGGAAATCATTTAAATGCATTCCTTGAGACAAAACATGGCATTTATCATTGATTGGGGTATGTGATCTTATGAGAAAGTAAGGAAAAAAGGTGAGAAAGGATGAAAAAGAGAGGACAATTATGAGGTTCAACAATATGTTATAGATAGGTTGTGCATTTTTACTAGTTGGATTTTGGAGTGGATGAGTAGGTATTTGGTTTGGCCTTTGTGGAAATGGTAATGAAAGTTTTGGATTATGATTTGGGAATTGAGGTTGTTGACTAGGTTGAGGAAAATGTTGTGGAGGATAGTTCGGATAAGATTGTGGATATTGTTGATATTGATAATATCTTCCATAGGGATTCTTCATCCCTTTTTCCCAAGGTTGAGGCTGATACCAAGGTTGATGCCATGGCATTGATGAATTCCAATTATTCTTTGGGGGATAAGTATACATCTGTGTATAAAAACCTTGATTTTGTGGCTCTTGCCATGGTCTTCTAGAGACAAAACAAAGAGGATCTACTATATGTGGGGCTATTTTTTCTTGGAAGACAACTTTAAGACCTGGTATAGAAGGAAATTTATTTGTTTCATGATTTTTTGTACATATGATGCAAGTCTTTGTGACTTTCAAATCAAGAGGACATTCTTTAAGACATGTTTCTTTCTACACATAGGGCAGAAGATAGATACAACATCACTTTCAACTTTTTTCTTGTTTTGTAATTTCAAGGTCTCTTTTTGTTGACTAGGACTTCCTAAAATATATTTTTTTAATTCATCAAGAAAATTTCCTATTTCTTCCCTACTTACTGTTCCAGCTGCAGATTTATTCACTTTAGAGAGAACATGATCTCTTGAATTTTTTTCAATTCTTGATTTCCCTCTTGAAAGATATATGCATAATTAAGAGATATCAAGTAATGGAAATTCAGATATTTTTCCTTTTCCCATAATATTAAGAATACCTATCCATTCATCCCTAATTCCTTTCAAGAGGAGAGATTTTAAAGTATTTTGATCCAACTTTTCCATTTTAGCTCTTTTTAAGTTGTAACTAAATCTCTCAATTAGGTACCCTAATTTTTCATCCTCTCTTTGCATCATCTTAAAAAATTTATCTCTTCGACTATGAGGTATGCAATAATCCTGATATTTTTGCAAGAATGCACTCTTCCTCTCCTCCCATGTCCTAATACAATGTGTTATTAAAACCATGAACCATTTTAATGCTGAACCGTAAGTGCTGCAGGAAACAATTTCAATTTTTGAGAATCTTGTAAGTAGTCCTAAGATCTACATAAAACCTAAAATTCAAATAGAAATGTTTCAGTACCTTCATTTTTTAGTCCATGAAAATTGGGAAGGATGGAAGGTGAGATATTCTTCATTGTAGCAGTTGTATCATCATCATAGATAGGAAATCCAACAAGGTCTTCTCTATTGTCATCTCTATTCTCTTTCCCTCTTCCTCTTCCTCTACCTCCTCGTCCATCTCGTCCACATCTATTTCCTCAACCTCTTCTTCCTCCTCATATTCCTAATTTTTCTCTTTTCAGATTGTGTACCTCTCCTTCTCCTTATCCTGCCATTTTAGATTCCTCAGAACTATTATAGGATTATATTCTTGGAGTTATTTTTTCTTCTTATGGTTCTTCTATCAATGGTATTTTGAAGAAGATTCCTTCCTCCTCTTCACTAGGGACTTCTAGCTCTTGAGCTGAGATTTGTTCTCCGGCGGAGGTTAAAAAGACTACCCCTATTGTTGGAGATCTATGATATTCTTCTTCTATGACTGCTTCAGTTGATAAAGTTGGAGAGTATCTAGGGTGAATTTATGACCTTAAGACTTCATGGAGCTTATGTTTTAAGAATGGAATATGAGTTTGAGATGGTGGTGTGGCACTACAAGGTCCTGGTGGGGCGAGTGATGTTGCTAGGATCAAACTTATACCTCTAGCAAAAAATCTACCCCTAGAATCTCTTTCTCTACGCATATCATGTTTTTGTTTTTTTTTTAGATTTAAGAAATAAGGCTCCTAATTACACTTCCTCGGCAGCAGTGCCAAAATGTTTAATCAATTTAATTTCTTAAATTTATATCATAAATTATCGACTGGAGTTAGTAATCTTGTGAAGTGCAGGTGCACTATATATGCTAGAAGCCTATCTCTCTTACTTCATTGTGTAGATTTTATATGTTTTTTTGGGGGGATTTATGTTTGATCTTCAATGTTTGAATGAAATAGGAAAACTAAGGACTGATCTAAGGAATGAAATCTAAAATTAATTAAAAGCCTATGATGAAAATTAATAAAGAAGAGCAATTGATTTCAAAGAAACTAAAAAAAAATTCAGAATTTTTGTGTTTTTAGAGATTTTATATGAATGAAATCTAAAACCAATAAATTAACTGAATCTAGAAGAATTTTGATGCCAGAAAAAATAAACTTAAGAAGGAAGAAAGTGAAATGTTTAATATTAATCTAAGAAGGAAATTGATCTATGAATTATTCTAACGAAAATATTCTAATAACTAAAAGATGAAAGTTACAAGAAGGAAGAAAAGGAAATGTAAAATTCAGAAATAAAATTGATCTAAAAAAATTCTATATTGCATAAAAAGAAACCATGTTTAACTCTATGTTAGGTTATCCTATGCCAACAATTATCTTTAAAATGTCTATAAAAATAATTCTAAACTTATTGAAATAAATATGGAGATTATCTACTTAAATTTCTTCTAAATATGAACAAAGCATCAAAACAAACTATGATTAAATCCTATCATGTAATTGAAAACTTCTCTCTACTTATCAAATGAAAACTATCCAAGTTAATCCTATGAAAAACAAAGTATTAAAATAATATCTAATTCTATTCGCTACTGAAACGAAATATTCTATTCTAAATTCTATGAAATGAAAAGTATTAAACCTCTAAAGATCATATCTAAATGACTATGTTGTGTAAATTGAAAAGGCTAATTCAACTAAGAATGAAAACAAAGTATTCTTCCTACTGCGCAAAGGTAAAATGCTTGTTTGTTCTTAGATGGATGCTTAATGTGTAAACAAATGCGAAACATAGATTCATTCCATATGTTAACAAGATTATGGCATCAATATAATTTAGGAAACCGAAACACTTAAAGCATTAAACATGTGTGAAATACACAACATTCATCTTAGGAAAACTCAACATTTAACTAACGAAAAACTCGGAATTAATCTAGAAAGCAACAAAAATTTATGCTACAAAAACTTTTCTATGCAACGGCCCACTGCAACAGAATGGCTTGAATAATTACATGAGGCTAATTATGCATCAATGGTCTTGAACTTCGCCTTATCCTTGAATTATTAAAAAAGAGTTTCACTATGTAGCAATATTACAAAAATTGAACTTGTTTCTCGTTCAAAACAACCCAGTATTTATAATAAATTAAATTCAACTATTTTTAGATGATCTCGCTTGAAGATATTAACGAAACAGAGAAGTAGAATTCTAAACAGGACTTTCAACTTCATCAATTTCACAATTTTCTACATGGAGAAAAAATCATGAATCTTCCAACTTCTCGTCCGTAGGTCTCAACCTTTTGTTTGACTAATCCTTTGACCTTTATTTTAGGCGTGATTTCTCTCAATTTTGGATAGTTGAGTAGGACAAAATCCATGTATGGATCATTTCAAAACTACCCATATGCTTCGCTCCTCTCCTTCATCTTTAGAACCTGTCAAACAATGTTGATAGCTACAGAAATGGAGATTAGCTACAGAATTGCATGAATTTTGTAGCTAAATACAAATTTCATTCAAATAATAAGAAATATTAGAATATAAAAGAGAGATCATTTAAATGCCTTTTCAGAGCGAAAATGTATCAATTAACACTAATTGTGTTTGTAAATTATGTCAAAAAGGAAGAGTGGTGAAATAGATGTCAAAATAAAGAAGGTCTTGAGGCTCAAAAGACATTAAATACAAGGTTCTTTCATTTCTTTAATAATCATGGTCTTGGAAATACAAGCAGTGAACCAAGCCAAATAGTCTTGCCCAAATAGAGCCACTCATTCATCCTTGTCAGAAAATAATCCTTCATCTTAACTTGATAGAGAGAACATTTTTTTTAATTAATTCCACGAAATTTTCTATGTTTATGACATGGATATTCCATAGTCGCATAATCTACATATCAACATTATAGCAAGCTTTCACATTGAAGAAGGAATAATCCATGATAGAGGATTGAAACAAAGAGGGTAATAATTGAAGGTTGAGTGTAACTTTCTGTAGGGTATGACACAATTATTTGACTTGGAAACTTGGACCCCATTAAAACTTATTTTTGGTAAATAAAAGAAAATATTTATCTTATTGAGAATTTAAAAAGTATCACATCACATCATTGTAGATACTATATAATATTCATCTAGTTTTGCTTTCCTATACCAAAGTCTCTGTATATAACATTTGCCAAAAAAATAGCAAATTTCTCGTCTATTGCTTGTAATTTGTAAATACTACAAAATGAAATGTTGTTACTTAAAAATAAGGGTGGTTGTTCGTGTCCATTAGAATTCACCATGAATGCACAAGTATAGCAAGATTCTTAGATATGCATTGCAATAACACACAAGGAGGTTGCTCTCTTTATTCCTCTCCAAAGACCCAAATAGGTTGTAATAATTTCCCTTGCTTGAGACATAGTGAGTAAATGATTAATTTAGTGACAGGGATATAACCCATCACTTTATATGGATATGAGATTTGGGGCCCTAACCTTGGTTGTAGATAGTGGTATTGCATCTAGAGGGTCTATACTTATGATTGAACACCTTATTTGATGCCACTTTGGTGCAAACACATTCATAAAGATTCATCAATTGATTTTTCATCATCATATAGATCAATTTATATGTCATTTTATATACATGCACATAATCAATATTCCTAAAACATGGATGATATTTTTATTCCTTACACCACTAAATGCCACAAATCATAGTGAGATGTGCTTGAGTGTGGATTGAGTAATCACATTGTGGGAATACTAATATGAATCTCCTATGTATATCAAAAGAAGAAAGGCACATTGTAGAATGCATGTGGGGTCATAGGAGAGGCATCATGTCATTATGTTAGGGATATAAATATATAGGGGTATAAAAAATGTTAATGAAAAAATGGATACCTACAATATCTATTGAAAGTAGGGGTTTTTTAAGTTGGGAAAATGTATTGGGTTAGTATTGGTAGGTGGTTAAATAAAGTGATTTTTAGAGGTATTTTCCAATAAGTAGTCAAATTAAGGGTATTGTTTAGTATGCCACAAATGCACATGATATGGTATACGTTAATTGAGTGAAGCCTCTTGATTTAAACAAAAATTTGTTGAAGTCGTGCACATTTCGATAATTGAATACATAATTTTATAAAACATTAAGTTCACCAAGTTTTGCTTACATAGTGGGGAAACACTTGGTATATAATTGAAAAAAACACGTGGTCACTAAAAACGACACATTTATAACCAAGAAACACACACATATCAAAGATATATTGCAATGTCCATCAATAAATTTTGATGGAAAGTAGCTTCTTAACACTAATTCATATTTGACACAATAATGTTGAATTGGAATTGACCCATACAATAGATCAGTAGACATATAATTAACATTTTCACAATGTCTTATAGTAAATGATTGAAATTATCTGACAATATTTTTTTATTTTCCATGCAGTTGTTTTAGCCTCTCCTTAATTTTTTACACGCCTTTCATCTAGTTGCACATAAGTTCAGAACTAGTGAAAAATGCAATTCCAATGGATCCATACTCCCTAATTGTTTCCAAGCCTTCTATCAATTCAATATAATATGCTTCATTGTTTTTTGTTAGTCCAGGTATTTTCATTTTCCTTTGGAGGACTTTCTTCGCCGCAATATTGCATAGCACATATGTAATAATTGCTTTCCCTAGATTGGGATAACAAGAAACATTTATGCGTAATGTCCATTTTTCAACCATGTTTAGTGGGATTTATGATCCCCCCAAAAAAAAAAATCAATAAAATTTATTAAATTTTTTTATTGCAAATTTCACTTAGTTTATGGGAGAAATGACATGTACATGGTTTCCAAAAGTGCTAGACTCATCCCTGCATTTAGCTAAAAGTTTTATAATATTTTATTGCCAATGAAAATTAGTAACAACACATCCTAGCCTAACTAAATCATAGCTACATTAATATTTAATGCATACATCAAGGCATCTAGTCATGGTAGTTCAAGATGTGTTATTATTAATTAAATGGTGAACTGCATTCCACTTCTAGCATATATTGGATGCATAAAATAATTTGTGTTGACTATGCCTTCATGGAAGTAGGAAGCATAGTCTAGGATGTGTTATTATGGTTGGGATGTGTCATTATGGTTGGTGAGGTGATAGTGGACCTCTATAAGGTTTATGACATTTAATGAAAAAGTAATTTTGGATTAGATTATTGTGGATAAACATAGATTTAAAATGAATATGTAGAGTGCTTGTGTGGTAAAACCATTACCATATTTTGATGCTTCCTATCTAAAAAAAAATAGTGACAAGAAAACCAAGAAGATGAGGGATATATTTCAGTACAGAATCGCCACAGATCTGCAACAAGTGCAACCCCACAATGATTTTTAATATTGTGGTTGCAATGCCGAAGAAGCTAATCGAAAAGTTTTGGATTATGTTATTAATTATTTAAACATATTTCAAATGAATATGTAGAGTACTTGTGTGGTAAACCCATCTTTGTATGTAGAGTGTTTTTCTGGTTTAAACTCATCTTTGTTTTAGATCATATTCTCATGCTTTATATCCAAACAAAATAGTGACATGAAAACCAAGAAGATGAGGGATATATTGAAGTAAAGATAGAAATTTTTTTGAAGTTGTTGAATGGTAGCTTACATGTAGTCATCCCAAATCATTGGAATATTGAAGGTGTCCAAGTTATTAAATTATAGGAATTCAAATAGGGAACAACAAAGAACTCAAGTTCCCAAGGTTTACAGAACTCCTGAGACGCTTAAAATTAAAAACAAAAATAGGGACCAAAGATATTCCCTAAAAAAAAAGGGGGGGAAAGAAAGAGTGACCAAATATCTCAAACATTATCATTTTTTAAATCCAAGACACAATAAACGATATTAGTGCTTGACAAAAACAAATGCAAACACAATGGAAAATTGAAACATATATCATTGTCAACTTTGTGGATTTTGATTTTAAGATGGCAGAACTTAAGTAGAGTTCTAGTCTCAATAGAGGAATTTATTTGAGTGTGTTCCTATTAATTAAGAGATTGTTGAGGCCTAGTTGGTTGAGAGACTTAAGTTATAATCTCAACAAATAATTTTTTTTGAGTTTGTTCCTATTACTTAGGATACTGTTGAGGCCTAGTTGGTTGAGAGACTCTCTCCAACTAATTAGCCTCCTAAATTGGAATGTGGTTGAAATATTCCCTCGACCAATTGATTGTATCAAAAAAAAAAATCTTATATTGAAACAAAGTTTGATGTAATAATATCTAGAACATTATTAATGTAGAATGCCACCACAATT
This sequence comes from Pinus albicaulis, assembly GCA_034641835.2. NCBI lineage: Eukaryota > Viridiplantae > Streptophyta > Pinopsida > Pinales > Pinaceae > Pinus > Pinus albicaulis. The sequence goes on from CM076578.1 coordinate 77,260,289, forward strand.
TTGTGCATCCATGATACTCTTCAATATCTTACATGAATTACCACCTGATTTAAATACATTTATTTGCATAGTAAATATGAGCTAAGCTTTACTACACAAGCTAAGCTTCACTATGATTGTTGTATATGTAAATCTAATCCCATTACAACACTATCATAACAAGGTATCCCACTTGCTTGACTGAAGGGAGTGAAAGGAAGAAATGGTAATTATTAGAGTCTAAACTAGCCTTAATTATACAAACATAATGGAAACAACTCTAATTTGACATCTACAGATAACATGATATATCTAATTAACAAGATATTTTATATCACAATAATGGTTATGATTCTAATAATAAGAGTGAAATAATGGTTGTTACATAATCTGTGTCATTGGGTTGCAACTCTTATCATTCTAGCTATTTGTTACTTAGTTCCTATCTTGTTTCCATAATTAGTGAGATTGAACATAAGGATAGCTATATTCTAGTCAAAGATGAGGTTAACTACGATACATATATGTGATGACTATCTATACAATATACAAAGTTTGTCTACTAGTGGGATGTGATTAACATAGATGTGATTATTTTTTATATACAATATAAAAAAAAAAATTCACTAGTGGGATGTGATTAACTGTATGGAATGAATACAGAATAAAGGAGAATCTACATACATACTAGTAATAAAAATTCCGTTGATTTGAGTCACACCACATATGACTATGTTATCCGGATTTAGTTTAAGCTTTGACATGTTGTTGGTTATAGTATGATTCCCATATAAGTTGACATACCATATTCAAAAGGTTAGAATATGTTAGGTCCCTATATTACTAGTATAGTCCCTTATTGTTATTAGTGTAACCCCCTTAGTGTTATTATTGTACCCTTGTAACCCCCATTTTTTTATGATTGTGCCCTTAAATTATTATTGTTAGGTCGTCTAGGATTACATTGTGGCCCACTAGGATTACATTATGGCCACATGGACTCCTATATATAGAAAGGACGTTTTGTAAATTGTATCATCGAAGAATTGTTCATTTATGTAATGTATTGGAGGTTTCCCCCTCAAATTGGCTCATTTCTAAGGCATTGATATTTCTTTTCTTCTATTTTTGGAGCTGGTTACACAACATTTCGTATCAGAGCTTTGGATTCTAGGGTTTCGTTGCTCCAAACAGGTCATCGTGGCATTGTCGCTATAACGTTTTTTCTACGAAGTCTCAGAAGCTGAAATTTTTTGGGTGCGAAGCCGAAATCCTGAGGAACGTTGTCAAAATATTTTAGAGCTTGGTTCACAATATTTTTGGATATATGATCTATGGAAGTTAGGTATTTTTTCAGGCTCCTAAATAGGTCATCGTGGCATTTGCGCTATAAATTTTTTTCTACGAAGTTTCAGAAGCTGAATTTTTAGGGTGCGAAGCTGAAATCCGAAGGAAAATTAGAAAAAAAAATTCAGAGCTTGGTTCACAATATTTTCGGAGATATGATCTGTGGAAGGTAGTGCTTTTTCAGGCTTCTAAATTTCATCTCAAAGAGGTGATCGTGGGAAAATATTCATAACTCTCTCTCTGAGCATCGAATTGGAGTGCCGTGAAAAGTGGTTGCAAGTACACGGACTTTAGTTTCTTGGCTATCAATTTCAGAGCCGAAGGAAGAAACAGTGACACGTGGTAAGTCGTACAAGTTTTCTCTACTGAACCAGTCCATAATTAGGTCATTGTGGGAGATTAGACACAAATTTGTCATGGAGAATCCAAAACAGGTCAGACCTGTGGCATTCGAAAGATACCTCAGAGGGCTACGTTGGTACCGAAATTCAAATATTGAAGTGCTGCAATCACAGAGATAATCCAATTTCACTATTGAGCTCCTCAAAATCAAGAAAAAGGCGTGTATTTTTTTTCCAAATTGCATAAGTCTTGTTTGAAGAATCAATTTGAATTGATTCCAAGGGCATATTGTAGAATAGATATCAGTATTGGGTTCTAAAATATGCCCTGTAAAAATAATTTAACACCCATTAAGCCTTCAGAAGGATCTACTATGACTCATGAAGATGAAGAATTGCAACATGATCTATCAAAATTACAAGAACAAGTGCAACAAATTTCACTCTCGCAAAGAGCAACAAAAAATGAAATGGAAGTTTTGAAGAAAGGCGTGGAAGGGAATATGGATGGTTTGAAGAAAGGCATGGAAGCGAGCATGGAAGCTAAGATGGATGACATGAAAGAAAACATGGAAAACATGAAGATTGATCTAAAAGCAGACATCGAAGGTTTGACAAAGTTGATACAAGAAATGTTTCCTAATGGTGAGAAGATAGTAGAAGAACCTCATGATGAGAACAAAATAAATGTTAATCATGATTTCATAAACTCTAATGTTGGCAGGAGGAACCACCATATTCCAAAAATGGATATGAGGAATTTTGATGGAAAGGATCCTGTAACATGGATACTACAGATGGAGCAAGATTTTGATCTCCATAACATGCAAAACACACAAAAGGTATGCATTGCAACTTTACATTTAGAAAAAAGTACATTTGTATGGTATCGATATCTTTGCTGCCGTAAAAAAATTGTCACTTGGTCAATTTTTACGGAGGAAATGATAGCACATTATGAGGATACAAAGAGCAACACCTTCTTTATACAATTGATAAATCGAAAACAAAAGGGTTTAGTGGGGTAACACATTGAGGACTTCCAAAAATTGAATATAAGGGTAACTGATATTCCAGAGGAACACAGGATCAATCTCTTCATAGGCACTTTAAAGGATAACATCCAACATGAAGTTCGCGTTTTGGAACCGGATTCACTGGAAAAGGCATTCAGGTTGGCAAGAAAATTTGAATGTAAAATAATGGTGATAAGGAAGCCTACCACTCAATTCTATAAAGAAGGAAGTGTTGCTATGCCTAGATTTCCACAACCTACAAGGTTGACACCACAAAAATTGGAAGAAAAAAGAGCAAAAGGGCTTTGCTAAAATTGTGATAGAAAATACACTAAAGGTCATAAGTGTGCTGAGAAGAAAAAATTTTACATAGCTTGTGAAGAGGAAGAAGAAAATGAACAAGAAGAGGATATACACCAGGTACCAGCCCCAGAAGAGGAAGAAATGAATCCGACCATATCGTGTAATGCACTGGCAGGAATTACCACTCCTCAAACTCTCAAGATAGAAGGACATATCAAGAAGAAAAAGGTAATAGTGTTGATTGATTCAGGTAGCACCCATAATTTTATTCATTGTAAGGTAGCCAAGGAATTAAATTGTTTCCTATACCCAGCACCAGAATGTCAAGTGATGGTTGCAAATGGAGGAACTATAAATTGCTCTGGAGAATGCCATAATATCAAGCTAACCATGGGGGAATATGTATTGACTAGTCCAATGCTTTCCATTCCTATGGGAGGTGCTGATGTTGTACTAGGAGTACAATGGTTACAATCTTGGGGACGGTAGCTTTTAATTTTCAAGAACTTTTCTTGAAATTTTTTTCAGAAGGAAAGGAAGTTGAATTACGGGGTATTGCGGGGAAGCCAGGAAGGATAATAAGCTCTAATGTCATGAAAAGCTTCTAAAGAAAGAACAGCGAGGCGTAATTGCACAATTATGCTCACTAGAAGTTCCAACATCAAAATCATCTATTTCTGCAGATCTCCAACAAGTCTTGGACAATCATTCCAAGGTGTTTGAAACTCCCAAAGGACTCCCACCTATTCGTGATCATGATCATGCCATTCATTTGATTCCAGGAAGTGTTCCTCCAAACATCAGGCCTTATAGATATCCTTACTTCCAAAAGAGCGAAATTGAACGTATGATTGCAGAAATGTTAGAGGCGGGTATAATTCAACCTAGTCAAAGTTCTTTCGCTGCTCCTGTAGTATTGGTACACAAGAAGGATGGATCATGGCGAATGTGTCCGGATTATAGGGAGCTCAATAAGCTCACCATTAAAGACAAATTTCCCATTCCAGTGATTGATGAATTATCGGATGAATTACATGGAGCAATTTATTTTACCAAGTTGGATCTTCGTTCAGGATATCATCAAATTAGAATGAAGACTGAAGATATTCAAAAAACAACATTTCGAACTCATGAGGGTCATTATGAATTTTTGGTCATGCCTTTTGGCCTTACCAATGCACCTTCTACATTTCAAGGGTTGATGAATTCCATTTTCAAACCCTTTCTTAGAAAATTTGTGCTAGTATTTTTTGATGATATACTAATCTATAGCAGGTCTTGGAAGGATCATGTTGAACATGTTGACAGGGTGCTCAAACTATTTCAGGAGAAATAATTATATGCAAAAACATCCAAATTTTTCTTTGGAGTACAAGAGGTGGAATATCTGGGTCATATTGTATCTCACGAGGGCGTTAAAGTATACCCTAACAAAATTAAATCCATTAAGGGATGGAAAATCCCCACAACCATAAAGCAGTTGTGAGGATTTCTCGGGTTAACAGGGAATTATCGCAAGTTTTCTAAGAATTATGGGAGAATAGTAGCACCTCTAACAACATTATTGAAGAAAGATGCATTTTCATGGACTCCTGAAGCAGCTAAGGCCTTTGAACATCTTAAAGAGGTAATGTGCCTAGCACTGGTCTTAGCTACGCCAGACTTCACAAAAACCTTTATTGTGGAATGTGATGCCTCAGGAAATGGAATTTGTGTTGTTTTAATGCAGGAAGGAAGACCCATTGCTTTTGAAAGTTGTCCAATCAAAGGAAAGTATTTACAGAAACCTATTTATGAGAAGGAAATGTTAGCAATACCGCATGCACTAAAGAAATGGAGAACTTACCTAATGGGAAGACACTTCAAGGTAAAAACTGATCATGATAGTCTTAAACACTTTTTGGAACAAAGACTATCTTCAGAAGAGCAACAAAAATGGGTCACAAATATTTTGGGTTATGACTTTGAAATAATCTACAAAAAAGAAAAGCTTAATGTTGTTGCAGATGCACTCTCAAGAAAGAATGAAGAGGTGGAAGCATTGCTTTGTGCCATTTCTATTATCCAACCAGATTGGATAATTGAAGCAAGAGATGAATGGAAGAAGGACAAAGATGTATGGACACTCATTCAAAATTTGCAGCAAGATCCTAGTACATATGATACATTTATTTGGAAAAATGATTCCTTATGGTACAAAGATTGCTTATATCTTTGTAATAATTCCCAAATAAAACAAAATATTCTTCTTGAATTGCACACTTCTCCTTTAGGAGGACACTCAGGATTTTTAAAAACTTACCACAGGGTGAAGAAAGATTTTTTTTGGGATGGCCTTAAATCTGATATTCAAAAGTTTGTGGCGGAATTTTTGGTTTGCCAGCAGAATAAAGTTGAGACAATTAATACCCCAGGACTTCTACAACCTTTATCCATTCCAAGTCAACATTGGGGGGAGATTTCAATGGATTTTATCACAGTTTTACCTAAGTCTGAAGGAAAGAGTGTCATCATGGTGGTAGTTGATAGACTTACCAAGTATGCACACTTTTGTGCATTATCTCATCCATTTAAAGCAAGTACAGTTGCTACTACATTTATGGATAGAATTCAAAAGCTACATGGAAGCCCAAGGGTTATTGTGAGCAACAGAGATCCCATTTTTACAGGAAATTTTTAGATGGAGTTATTTTCTTGTTTGGGTACTCAATTAGCTCATAGCTCATCTTATCATCCTCAATCTGATGGTCAAATTGAGATAGTAAATAAATGTTTGGAAGGATATCTTCTTTGTTTTGTATCTGATAAACAAACACAATGGGTCAAGTGGTTACCTCTTGCTGAATGGTGGTATAGCACTTCCTTCCATATTGCAGCAAAAATGACCCCATTTATGGCACTTTATGGATATCATCCACCATCCATCACATCATATTTAAGGGAAAATTCGAAGGTTCAAGCAGTGGAAGATCACATCGAGCATCGGCAAGAAGTTCTCCAACTCTTAAAGGATAACCTGAATTTGGCACAAAATCGAATGAAACAACAGGCAGATCAACATCGCAGCGAGAGAAGTTTTGATGTAGGAGATTGGGTATTTTTACGGCTACAACCATACAAACAAATGTCCCTCAAGCAAGCTAAGAAGGATAATAAATTATCGCCGAAGTACTATGGTCCTTACAAGGTGTTGCAAAATATTGGTACTATGGCATACAAATTGGAGCTTCCTGCTTCTTCACGAGTGCATCCAGTTTTCCATGTTTCATGCTTAAAGAAGGTTATAGGTGAAAATATTCCAGTTCAAACAATATTGCCAGAACTTGATGAGGAAGGAAAATCATATTGGAACCTGAAGCGGTCATGGAAACAAGAACTCGATAGCTACAGAATTGATCAATTTCAGAGTATCTCATCAAGTGGAAGAACTTACCCACTGAAGATTCTACATGGGAGGATGAGAATTTTATACAGAAGCACCCAGATCTACTCAAGCATTGAGGACAACACTTTTTTGAAGGAGAGGGGCATGTTAGGTCCCTATATTACTAGTATAGTCCCTTATTTTTATTAGTGTAACCCCCTTATTGTTATTATTGTACCTTTGTAACCCCCATTTTTTTATTATTGTGCCCTTAAATTATTATTGTTAGGTCGGCTAGGATTAAATTGTGGCCCACTAGAATTACATTATGGCCACATGGACTCCTATATATAGAAAGGAGGTTTTGTAAATTTTATCATCGAAGAATTGTTCATTTATGTAATGTATTGGAGGTTGCCCCCTCGAAGTGGCTCATTTCTAAGGCGTTGATATATCTTTTCTTCTATTTTTGGAGCTGGTTACACAACAGAATACATCAAGGTATAAGGAGTCTAACCAGTCCAAAAGATCATACAAGCTTATTAAGGTGATATACATGGTAATTATATTCTTAGTATGATGAGGTGTTTGTATCTTCATAATTATGATACTAGTATTACACTATGATAACAAGGGTCTTAAATACCACTATAGCTATAAGTAATCATAGATATGGTGTTTAAATATTATTAGAGATAGTGAATCATTGTACACATTTCTTGTTACTGATATTATATTAACATAAGAAAATTCTAAGAGAGGAGTTACCATATTGAACGAACTATCATAGTAAGCTTAAGCGTATCACATAAATTGAATACATATGGATACTTTAATATTGTGGTTATGTATCCCACTAATGAAATAAATCGATCACACCACGTAAGGATATTCATATCTAAGCACATACACTATTACTCTTCTTGATAACACTTACGTTAATTATGGAAGCATAGTTACTCTATCCCTTTTCTTTTATTAGTAACAACTCGACCCGTATATTAGTGATAGCTTATGTGAAACAATGGACTATATATTCCAGAGCTCTATTGATATAGGTAATGTAGTATCTCCTAACATATTTGGTATCAATATAAGTACAACCGTAATGATTGATACAAGTGTAACTGATTATGGTAATAAGCTCCTAGTATCAAGCTTACAGCACATATTACTAAACATGTTCAAGATATTATGGAGCTTACAGAGGTTTAAGCTTATATGGGTTTACTTCATAAGCTAAGTGATATAAAAAGGTTAAAACACAGTATTAGACACTTAATTAGATCAATGGAGTTCATTCATTATGGAAAAGTGCTATCCCATGTTGTATAAGCTCTTATTGAAACGTATTTAATCAATAGATGTGAACCATCTCTTACTAAGTTGCTCTTACTTACATGGATTTATATCACATGTAATATTGGTTTCATATATGAGTGAGTTCCATATAAGAAGGTCTTATTGAGAAGTATAAAAAATAAATAGATGTGAACTAGATCTTACCAAGTTGCAGTTACTTACATGGAGTTATATCATAGGTAATATTAGTTTCATATGAGTGAGTGTCATATAATCATATCTTGTATAATAAATCATATAGGTATAATTAGTTCCATTATATGAATATGATTCAAATCAAACAGGTTTTATACTAATATATGATGAGTTGAGCTTGTAATCCTTGTTATATTGCTTATTACGGATAATACTAGTACTAATCATAGATCTATTATAAGTCTACTTATTGTACCAATATAGTGATATGAGTTTAATAGAAGCCATTACTATAAGGTATGTTATTTTTATATGTTTGATCATAAGGTGGTAGTGTTTCATATTAACCATAATGATTACATGTATAGTATGGACCCCATGTGTTATGTAACTATGAACACAATATTGAAACTATGGTATACATATTAGAATCATTAGAATAAGTACAAACCTATGTAATTACGGTACAATGATTGAAACAAGCTAGTACTATCCCAACTTATACTAACTATTACATGTATGTTAAATCAAGATATGTGTATTACATGTAGAACTTCATCTTATTTATTAGAAATAATACCATACATATGATTTCTATGACTATAATTAATTATGGTTCCTGTATTTGAGATATTGGGATAAGAGTGATTATGTTATATCCATGATATTGAGTCTGCTGGTTTTGGAGCAAAGGTTGCTTTAATGTAACTATGAACAAAGGTTTTAAGACAACATAGGTTTTAAGACGTATTGAGGGGGAGGTCCATGAGGGAAAAAGCGGTGGCTAGTAGTAGGCAGATTCCACTTATCAAAGCATGGGCACTTAGTGCGCATAAATGGCAAGGTATTACATTGGATAGAATTGAAATTGATGTGTCCAATGAATTTTAGTGTAGCATGGTCTACGTGGCTCTTTCTCATGTAAGGAACCTCGAAGGGCTTCGACTTGCTGCCTTTGATCCCTTTAAAATAAAGGAACACCCTAAGGTTATTAAGTTCTATGAGACGTTCGTTGAGGAAGATAATGACTCTGGTAAGGATACAGATCAATTTTAATAATATATTAAAGAGATATATCTTGGGCCCTTTTTTTATCTATCGTTGACTGTACACTTGGGAATAAAGTAGTTGAATTATACATTTCTATCAAAACCTCTAGTTTTAGCTTTACTGCAGACCATAACGTTTATGTATAACAAGAATTTGAATGGGTAACATAATGGGTCACTATTGCATGCATTTTATCTAGGTATTTTGGCTATACACAAATTATTTGGGTATAATATGCAAGGACCTTTAGAAATAAAAATTTGATGCTAAAGAGTTGTACAGAGCTTCCATTTTGGTCTACCAAAAATAATATATGTCACATCCAAAATTCGTTCTTATATTTCCTTATGATAATAGGTGGCCAAAAATAAGGGTTCCGTTTTGGACCCTTCTTATCATAAGGAACCATGAATCACCTCGAAATTTAGAGCAAGTGACTATTGTAATGGTTCAGATATAATTATACATGTTCCCATCCGTGTGCTAGGATAAGTACCTTTCTATACCTTGCTTACCCATAGTAAAATAATAAAAATTGTAAATTAATTTATTTTTCTTTATAAAAACTGTAAATTCAACAAAGAATCTGCAACTAATGCAACAAAGGTTAATCAAAGTCCACAAAAATGTAATAAAAACTACAAATTCATTTATTTTTCATTATAAAAATTGAAATTCATTTATTTTTCATTTAGTTTTAAAATTCAATTTAAAATTTGTATTTAATAATAGATTTAAGATGATGTGATTTCTATGCTGTTAGGAGGAACCAATAGAGGCCATAGTGAAAGGAGAACACTTATGTGGAATAGGAGAGAAAAGAAGTCGAGGATGTCGAGGAAGACAAGGACGTAGAGGCCACCGAGGATGTAGAGAAAACTGAGGATGCCAAGGAAGACAAGGATGCAGAGGACACTGAGGCAAAAGAGGCTCCCGAGGACGCAAAGAAATCTAAGGACACTAAGGAAGACAAGGGTGTAGAGGCCACTGAGGATGCAGAGGCCATCAAGGAGGCAAATCATATTTAGGACGTCAAGGAAGACAAGGACGCAGACGCCGCCGAAGATGCAGAGTAAGCTGAGGACTACCAAACAACAAAATTACATCCCAAAAAACAAAAATCCTACCAAAATTACCTACAAAACTCAAATTAAACTACAAAACACCTTTTACCTACTCTCCAATGTTCAGCTAACAATATCGTTCAACTAAAAACGTTGTAAATATTCCCTTGGTCTGTGGGTTGCAATATTTATAAACAAAAGTTTGGTAGAGATTTTTTAATACTTAGGCCAAAATTTTGATGTCGATTTTTATATCTCGAGAAAAAAATATGGTTGCTGACACCATCATCATAGATAGCAGAACAAGTTCAGCAAATGACAGAAAAATTTTGGCTGAACTTTTAGAAAGTTTGACCAAACTTTGGGAGAATTAAATTTTCAGGCACGTTTCTCACAAAATTTGAACCCACCGTCGCGTTTCCACCCTTAATATAGAACAAAAATCAATTATAAAATATATTGAAATGAAAAAAAAAATGAACATAGGAAAACCAGTCTACTTATTCATGACTAGAGGAGTTAGCACTGGCATGCATGGGATATGCATGTGGTTTCCTAGTCATGATTTGTCATTAACATGGAGGATTTCCTAGATTCACAAAGGATTTTCCTCCCCTTTCCATTTCCTAGATAACCATGGTGTTGTGGGTTTTACTTTTGTTTTCTAGTTGATTTTCATGTGCCTCTGGCTATTGGTTGAGTTTTTAGTTACTAGAAGCCTTGGCTAGGAAAAAGATTTGAAAGCCCTCTAACAATTTGGGTTGAGTTACTAGTCCTGGAAGCCTTGGTTTGACAAATGCTATGGAAGCCCTTAGTGGGTTGAGTTACTATTATTAGAAGCCATGGCTGGAAAAAATTCTCTAGAAGCCTGGTGGCAAATGTGGGTTGAGTTACTAGTAGTGCAAACCCTAGTTGGACCAAATTCTTTGGAGCCCCAGACAGCTTGGGTAGAGAACAATATCGTGATGGTTAGTGATGTCTGACCATGAGTTGGAATCACTATTTTAGGGTTGAGGTGTTTTGGCCTCTAGAAGCCCTGGTTCGGTTTTGATTGATGTGTTTTATGAGATCCCACATTCATGCTTGAAATACGACATAGGGGTGACTAGCTAAAAATTTATTTGGCTCACTTATGTCTATGGCCAAGTGGTAGGTGGAAATACAAAACTTGGTTGCATTTTTCTTATATAAATAATAGATCTTTTCCTCGTGCATTGATGTGTAAATATGCTTGTTATTATGTGGTTTCTATGGTTTTTCTATGTTTGTCATTCATGTTTTTTATATGTTGGTTATGAATGTGTTTCATGACAGTAATGATATATGGTTCTCATCATGTTTTGACTTGTAAATGTATGAAAAATGAGTCTATGACATAATATATGATAATGAAGCTAATGTGATGAGGCAACAATAATTCTTAGTGACTCTCAGATAAGTATGACACCCCTTTGCTGAAATATGTTGTTTAAACCTGTAGATTACATATTTTTGACATGTTTATTGAAATGCATGTCATGACTAGTAGGTGTCCAGTGAATTCCTTGTTTAATTGATTGCATTACATATTTATTCCATTGTTATCTTTAATTTTTGGAAGTGTCATGCAGCTTTGGGAAGTGACCTAAGCCCTGGTCCTAAAAAAGTGGCATGTAAATCAGGATAACAAGCACAAAACTAAGTGGGAAAGTATTGAGTCGCACGCATTCCCATCGTGTGCGAGTGACTGGAGGCTTCTAGTTGCACTCTTGCCCATGTCAAGGGAGTGATTGGGGGACTGATGCACTAAAAATTCAGTTTGTATCAGGGGCTAGTCACTTGGAAGGTTGGGGTGGCTCCTGGATATACTATAGTAGGTGTATAAGTTTCGTGTGATGTGGTCCCTTAGTTCCACTTCCTTAACTGACAAATAGGGAGTTGAATCATATCATAGTAACTCTTTATCACATTTTTACCTTGGTTGGTCGGTTACTTGGGTAGATGTAGGACGAGGGTGTTATAGAGAGATATTAGAGCATGTTTCACCCCTCAGACTAGGTGGGTGATGTGTTGGTCATTCATTCATGTCAGTTTCATATGTGTTATGTATGCTTATGGTATATGTGCTTGATGCATATGCATGGTGTTGGCCATGGTTGCAATGATATCGCCATGTGAAGGTTGATGGGATTGTTGTGTAATGTATCATTATTAGAGTATGATTGGTTATGCGTTGTTTATGCATGGAAAGTGTACATTGGTATGGTTGTTTGTGTCATGGATGAGGTCATGGTATGTGATTTATATGGTCGTGCATTGATGACTGGGATATGGGTAGAACAATGCTTATATTTTTTTTATTTATATGCTATATAATTACATGTTGTTATGATTATGTGTAAACATGTATTGCGTTGACTATTTGATCTTCAAGGAGATATCCTCCCAAAATTATGCTAAGGAACATTGGTTTGTTTATGATTTGGTTTAGCTGACATAGTATCCCTTGTAGGAAAGAAACCAAGATGAATAGCAAGATGGTAGACTACAAAGATTCCCTCTATGAATCAGATGAGCAACATGGTGTTGGGAATTCTTCCAACATGGAAAACACATTGAGGATTTTGAATAAAGAAATAAGGAGTTGCAAAGCATATAATGATAAAATCATTCAAGCACGGGAAAAACAAGAAAAAGTCAATGCGACAATTCTTCAGACTTTGTCAGAATTGCAGATACAAGGAACACTCTGGATTAGCTATGGACAAGAGGATGGGACAAATGGGAAATATGGTAGTAGGTCTCATGGTCGTCACATGATAGATAGATATGACACGATCATAGATGGAAAGTTCTTAGACACTCCAGATAGGAGAGATGATAGACATGAGTACTATTATAGTTTTGGTTCTGACATGCACTATGATCATAATCATTATCATCCTTATAGGAGGAGTGATAGGGGATATTTGTCGAAAAATTTTACAAAATAAAATCCGCCTACATTTTATGGGAAAATGAAGAAATAATAGGATGCAGAAGCATGGTTTCTTGGTATGAGGAATTTTTTGAAGTTGCATGATTACTCAGAGAACATGCACACCATAATAGATACATCTAGTCTTAAAGGTAAAGATAATATTTGGTGGGAAGATGTAAATAATGTCAGATATATTTATGAGGAGGAATAGACTTGGAATGAATTCGAGAGACTATTCAAGAAGAATTATCTCTCAAAGAGATACTATGACGATAACGAAAAAGAATTTTATGAGCTAAAAATGGGCTTTATGACCGATGAGTACTCTACACTACTAGATTTATGGAGTATTGAGGTTTGTGCCTTACCTCAAGGAGGAGAAGGCCAATATTCAGAGATTCATTAGTTGGTTTTTGATAGCATTCAAATATAGGAATGAGTTGATGAGCCTATATCATTGGAGGAGGCAATCCGAAATCTAAAGCATTGTTACGAGTAATCAAATTGCATAATGAATACTAAGCAAGATTGGAAGAGTAATGATAAGAATAAAGGAAAATGGGACAATAAGTGATTAAGACCCCAATATACTAGTAATAAAGAGAATACAACACCCACAGGGGCTTCATTGTGGGAGCAATACCATACCACATGAGTTCATATTGGGGGATATATATTGAGGAAAAATGACATAATATATTGGGTGATAAATACGGGATCAAGAATTTTTATATTGGAAAATATAAAGAATGGAACTCAAATTTAATGAACAAATATAAAGAGTTATAAAAAGTGTTAATGAAAAAATGGATACCTACAATATATAGTGAAAGTAGGGGTTGTATAATTGGGAAGGTGTATTGAGTTCGTATTGGTAGGGGATTAAATAATGGGATTTTTAGAGGGATTTTACAATATTTAGTAAAATTAAGGGTATTTTTTAATATTCCACAAACGCACTTCATATGTTATAGTTTTACTGAGTGAAGCCCCTATGGTAAAACCTCACAACAAGTTCAATGCATCTTAAAAAGGGCAGGGATTTGAGTATGAGGAGCAGAACAAGGGTGTGGGCTGGAAGGCTATACAGTGTTGGACTTGTGGAAAAGATCATCACAAGAGAAATTTCCCACGACATCAGGGTGGTAGACCACATATCTACAGTTCTCAGGAGGCACAAACAGTGGGAGAGGCTGGATAGAATATTCCTAAGATCTATGTAGCACTAGATAACAGGTAGGAAGATCACCAGACATCTATTATCGAGATGATGGTAAGATTTTGGAAAAAATTGTTTCTATTTTGATTGACCCTATATCTAATTATAGTTATGTTAATCCTAGCCCGATGGATATGTGTGGTTTGAATAAATAAGTGCATGAATAATCTTGGTTAGTTCAATTGGCTACAGGTACCAAGAAGAGAGTTCATCATTGAATAAGAGCTTGTGCATTTGACTTGAATGATATGCCTACATTATCACATTGAAATATATCGTCATTGGGATCATAGAGTATTTTGTTAGGCATGGACTGGTTGTATCTTCATGGAACCAAGGTGGAGAACAAAAAGTCTTGTACGGTAAGAAGAAAGCAACATCGACAAGAATGGTTACAACTATATAGGCTATGCGTAGTCACAAGAAAGGGTGTGTGTTATTTGTAGTGGATATTTCTAGTGAAAAAGGTAAGGAAGTAGAGGATGCAGATGTTTTGAGGAAATACCCAGTTCTACAGCAGTTTCAGGATCTATTTCCTCCAAAAATGTTAGAGTTTCCACCTCATAAGGAGGTATAATTTTCTATTGAGTTGGTACCAGGGGAAACACCAAAATCTAAGGCACCTTACAAGATGATCACACCAAATTTGGTAGAGTTTAAGCTGCATTTGAAGGAAGTGTTGGACAAGGGATACATTAGGCCAAGTGTATCTCCATGGGGCATGTTAGTGTTTATTAATCACCAATGATCAAATGTAATATTTCCATATGATTGATAGGGTCTTAGGTCAAATTTTTATAGTTTCAAATAAAATTTGATCATTTGTTAGTGTCTAGGTATTATTACTGCTCCCTTCATTTTCAAGGTCATAAAATGCCATCATGGTCATGTCATCACTCCCTCTGATAAGGCATCCAAAGACTGTCTTGGTCAAAATTTTGGTCATCAAATTATAATCATGCATACTACATAGTTTCAAAGTTCTGAATCATGGTTTCACATATGAATTTGGTGTCATCATTAGGTAAGGTCATCATAAGTCATGTAGGGATTCATGCCATCACCTTAGTCACCATCATGGGACTTAGTAATTAGGGAAAAGTTTTCAAAAAATATTTCAAAGTTAAACTTACCCCACATGGAGATGTAACCTTTCCAAAAAGAGCAATAAAAGCTACAATACACTACCTCATCACATCATTTCTCAAAAAGGGCAGGTGATGTCATACCATCATCAAAATAAAAAATATACTTTTGACCTACAAGAAGACCATCCAAGCATTCTTATTCTTTGTTTCATCTTCATTGATCACCTCTCCATAATCGAGCCTCATCGCAGCCACTAGGGCATCAAATTTCCTCATTTAAACCCTTGCCTACCTATCTCGCTGCACTTCTAGTGCCTTCGATGTGTTTCTTCCTGAGCATGTTGTGTTTCCTCTAGCATGTTGAGTTTTTAATCTTGTAGGGAAAAAGGAGCATTAAAATGGTTTAATTCCTCATTTAATAGGTTATACATATTCCAAATGAAGTAAGTTAGCCTTTACTACCTCTCTCATCTAGTTATTTCTCTAAAACCTCATTGCAAATCCCTCTCCTAGGGCTTCGCTGGGATTTTGGTTTCTCTATGTTATTGCTTCATCTCTGTCATAATATCCATAGTTTTCATGCTTTATCACCCTCATGCACACCTTATATACCTCCCCCAACCATTTCCCATACCCATTCCTTTCATCACCCCCATTTTCCCCACAAACTCTAGCCCACGCTGTGCCTTTGCAGAAATTCTGGGTTGCGACTGTGTTTGGCCCTTTTCCCCTCTTTCAGTCAGTCATTTCAAGAAATCCCAGTTCCCAAGTATCCCTAACATCTATCCCTACCCCCTGTGATTTCCCTAGACTTTTCCATAATCCATATCCCCTCCATTACCTTCCCTAAACTAGCTATCCCTTTTTCCCTCTTTTCCCAATTCTACCCTACCCTTTCCTCCTACTAAAACTAGGTGTTAGTATGAATCTTAATTGCAAGTGTACGAAAAAATACCACTTTAGATGTGCATAAAAAACAACACTAACAGCAAATATGGCTGCCAATATCCTCAGATATTCAATTAGGTGATCAAGATAAATGCTGCAAAAATCTAGATCTATGCATCAAAAGAGATTAAGCAGTAAATAAAATGAGATTTACTCCATGCATGAAATAGACAAGACAATAATATTTTGAATGAATTTTGTATTAATGGAACTTGGGAGGAAAATATAGAAGGATGTTACCAGTTCTCCTCAATGGGATGGGTTCTTGTAAGTCCTCATCACTTCAGATCTAAAATCCCTCTCTCTTCATGGTATAGAAAACCTAGACAAAAATGGAACTCAAAGGGAGCTCACAAGAAAAAAGACAGAAAAATATGACAATGATGGTGGATCAAACTCAGACCAAAAGTATAGATCCAGAGTGATCTTTAGGCAACAAAAGGTAGTGAATGAATGGAAAAACCCTTCTATTTATAACAAAATATTGAGTTCGTCTAGATATTGGTGCATAATTAAAATATTATTAAACAAATAAAGATCCAAATTTTATGGAATATTTTATTATATTTGCTGGAGGGAAAAAGAATTTGACTTGGGTCAAATCCCTTTATTTGTAAATAATAAATAAATAAATTGTTTATTTATTATTTTAAGGATATGGTTGAGTAATAATCAAATAAACAATGATTTATTTAATTATTTGTAAATGATTTAGTCATATTTAACAAGAAATATTATTTAAATAAGGTTTAAATAATAATTCCTAGAAAATAATAAGATAAATAGTGATTTATCTAATTAAATTTCCTGTTTTTTCAAGAAAACTGAAACCATGGACGGTGAGAATAAAAAGTACAATAAGGGGGGTCCTTTATGTAGATTTAAGCAATATAATATAATAGAGATCAATGCTTCATCATTCATCAAGAAATCATTTGAATATGTCGGTTGCCTAGGGTTTTGTGAAAGAATACAAGAGGTGGGTTTCCTTTCTAAGTTAACCAGTCTCTTTGACACCAATTTTAGGAGGGATAAGACCAAAATAGCAGGGATTGACTTCATCATATCAGAATATGTCATAGCTTCAGCCACAGGTATCCTTAACCAAGGATATATTTGGCTTAAAGGGATGGATTTGGACATTGAAAACTACAATATCCTCCTGAAACCACACTATAAATATTCTCCTACTCGTATCTTTCTCTTAAGATAGTTTTTGGATAGATATGCTCCTTCGATGAAGGTGATAATGAAATATTTTACTTATGAAGGGATATTTTCTAGATTGTATAAGTATCACATAAGACTGTTGATGCATTTCGTTAACATCAAACCACTGAACTTGCCTCATTACTTACTCATAAGCTTAGTCAAAATGACTGACAAAGTATAAAGCAAAGGGAAAGATCACCAAGAAAGTTTGTTTCACCATGTTTTGGTCAAAGTAATTATTCTTCATCATATTTCATAGGCTAATATATCATGGTATACATTCATGTAATCAGATACTCTTATGTCTGCCACTATTCAACCTGGCAGTAAAATAATTCCATTACCACCATCTAGGCCATAGGAGGTTGGCTCAACAAATAGGCCATCATTGACAAAGACACCTAGGGTAGAGATTAGAAATACTTACAACAGAGGTAAAATACTGGTGTTTTCCCCTATCAGTGAAGAAATATTTCAGCCTAGCACTATGAGACAAGATATATCACGAGGTGAAGATGATGCACCATTACATAATGAAGAGAAAGGATCCACTGATTTTGACATGGCTGACCTGGAAGAGCCCAATGAAGACAAATAAACTGAATAAATAATCAAGGAAAAAAAGGAAGAAATCAAAGAGCTTAGAAATGATCTTTTCAAGGCAGACTTCATGGTATCCTTCTTACAGTAAGAGAAGAGGCAGCTCAAATGGAATATATTGTTGCATAGGAAACCTAAAGGAGATCATCCCTCATCTAGAAAGGCATATTTTTTGGCAAAGAAGGGTAAGGGAAAGGCTATCATAGATGTGGAACAACTTGAGGACAAATAAGTTCAGATGCAGCCAAGGAGGACAAAGATAAGAGTAGTAGCAAGGCAATAAAGACAGGAAAATGAACCATCTCCTCCTCAAGTACACTAAAACCTCGATGACACTATAATAGCAAAGATTGAAGAGGATAGATATTTTTTTCTTTGGGTAATCAATGAAAACTTGGAGAAGCTTCTAAATAATTCCAACATAAATATAAACATTCAGAGACTCTAGGAACTGGATTTACAAAATTAGGGTTAGGAATATGAAGAGAAGAATTAAGAAAACCCTAATTAAGCTTAAAAAGAGAGATAGCATTTATTTTCTTGCTGATTCATAATTGGTTATCTAGGCCATCACTAAGAGATGCTAAGAATTAAGTTTCAAAAAAATTTGGTAAGTTTTGGTCATTTTTTCGATTTTTGGTTAATTCTGGAAATTTAGTTGCACAGAAGTGCAACGTGGCCACACTGCGATTTTTCTTAGGGCATCCAAATGACAAGTGGCTTATGTGGATGGAAATCCCTTGACCCCCACATCATATATATGCACTTTAATTTCCATTTCAACTTACAAATTTTGAGAAAAAGTAATAAACATGTCATTTTTCATGTTTCTGCCTCCTTTTTGGACCCCATGTTGTGCTTCTAGAGTAGCCTTGGGAGATTGGATTTTCAGTACCATGGAGGTGGATTTTTGCAAGTTTAAAGTTTCAAAGGTCTAACAAAAATCATATTATATCTTCATAAACATTTATTGCAGCTCAAATATTAGGTTAGGTAGCCCAAAAAGTGCCTCAAAGACCATGACGTGCTTCTGTTGGACCACGTTGTGCTTTTGATATTTTTGTTGCGCTTGTGTCAAAAGGTAAATTTTTTTATTTTTTCTCAGTCAAAGTCAATATTTCAAGATGTAATTTGTCTTTTTAGGAGTTTAAATGAATTAATTAAATGTAATAGTGCTGGTAAATGTTAAATTTATGTAAATTCATGGTCATCATTGCTTGTAAAGTCAGTCAAGGCTAAATAGAGAGTTAGTTCCTAACCTCCCTAGTTTTAGATTTGGTTAGAGAGATTGATGTAATCAATTCCTATCATGGTGGATTTGAACCTTGAGAGGGTGTATGTAGTTTTTGATCTATATGTAGCCCTGATGAAGTAAAATCAAAGGGTGGACATTAGTTAGGGGTTCAATCCCGAAGTCAGGAAACACTTTTTGGCGGATGGATAGAATTTGGGTGAAATTTTTAATTTCTCATTCGAGAAAATATTCAACTCAATTTCTCGACTGAGAGTTTTTAAAACTCTCGTCCGAGATATTTTTAATGTTTCACCCGAGAGTTTGATTGGGCTTGACCGGAGTTAAAATACTCTTGGACGAGAGTTAAGTATTTTCTCATCCGAGAGTTTTATTGACATAAACTCTCGGGTAAACTCTCGTCCTAGAGTTTATAAAACTCTCGTCCTAGAGTTTATAAAACTCTCATCCTAGAGTTATAAAATTCTCTTCTTAGAGATGTTGTTAGATGGACAACAACATGGTTGGATTAGACAAGGATATGGGCCTATTAAGGAATCCACAGAGGCAGTAGTGAAACCCTAGCCACAAATCTCTTACATTACTATAGCTCATGGTGGTTAAACCCCAGCCAAAAATAATACTTTTAAATTAGTATAGCTCATGGCAGTTAATTGTTAGACATTTTCAATTGTTTTCTACTCTGTTATGTGGCATTCAATGAAGTTATACTCTAAGATATATGTTGGTTTATGTGATCAATTGTTCTACTCTGTGATCGATGGATCATATACCCTTTCTAAAGAACCAGAAATGTTGTCAGATATAACTGGTAGATGTCTTTAATTGTAGATAGGTGTATTTCATGCAAGGATATTAATGTTATGGTTAATGGTTGAGGCCAAATCCTTTCAACACATTTGACAAGTTTCTATGATTTAAACATAGAAACATTTGACATGTGACATTAAATTCATTCTTATTCCTTTAGTGATTTTAAACCATATGTTACAGTACCAAAAAAATATGTTTCAAATATACAATAATTAGGGGATAAATTGGTGGAATAATACACCATTAACCTTAATCTCCCCCTAATTTTATTCTAAATCTGAATTTTCTCACCAATTTTTCTCTTGATTATGTTCTTGCAAGACATGGTAGTATTGAATTTTGGTGAATATATGCCTTATTGTTGTCTACATCCATCTGGAATTGATGCTAGAAATTTTCCTATGGGTAATGGTTGTTTAATAATATGGATGATAATGATCCTAGAGTCATTAATCATAATGATTGAATTCATTCTTATTCCTTTAGTGATTTTAAACACTTTTCAAAGTGAATATGCCTCTATTTGTTATGATTTCAATTTTATGCTCCTAGGATTCCAATTTTATGCTCCATAAATAAAATATAAAAGAATAAAGTTAATCCTTCTTCCAATTTTAAAAATTAGGGTACTTTGTTGAAACTATCAATATGCTCTATAAACTAGTTTGAATAAATTTTCTCCTTAAATTTGAAATTTTCCAAACCATTTATCTTCATCTATATTTTTTTTTCTATGTTGGACTAATCTATTAATATGAAACATAATATACATGGCAGAAGTGACCTTCAGAATTGTTTTTCTAGCCGATTCCGGAGGGAGTCTTAATCAAAAAACCAAAAGACTGACCGCTCCTAGCGGGGAAACCGACCCAAAATATGTTGCCCACTATGGGGAAACCAACTTTGGTCAGTAGTTTTCCATATTTAGACAAAGATTTCATGATGGCTAACAAGCCCAGAAAAAACAACAAAACATGAAAATTGACCATCACTAGATGTGGAAACCCGTCCTTGCGATGGTTGTGCATCATGCTAGGTGTAGTTTTGTCTTGGAGGTCACTCCTCCACAATGAGACATCTGTACTCCTTGGACGAGTCATAATATTTCTTGGAAAACTGTGTTGCTGGCTCAGGCGAGGAAGCTGTGTGTTCTTGACTACTACCCTTCCTCAGCTCCCCCACCGTGTGATCAGAGCTTCCACTGTCGCTACCTACACTGCTTGAGGATGGAGAAATAGACTTGAAAAGGAGAGCGGCAAACTTCCAGGAGTCCTGTGGTGGAACCAAGGGGATAGTAGGCTTCCACGTGATTTTTCTAGAGCGTGAGCCCATGGATTTGGGTTGCAGTTCCTGAAACGTAACAGATATTGTGGCGATGACCCTTGTTCTATCCAGGAGGCTGTCAAAATGAAAGAAAGCTACATTTTCAGCCAGAGGCAGGGAGTTGTGCTCTTCATGAATGGAGAGGTGGTGGTGACCCTTGCTCTGTCCAGGAGGTTTTCGAAATGAAAGAAATATACATTTTCAGCTGGAGGTGGGGAGTTTTTCTCTTCATGAATGGAGAGAGGTGGGCAAGAACCAGCACCTCTACCTCTTCCCCATCTGAACCTCATGCGGTGCCTTCTCGACATTATGGAGTTGTTGGACAAGCTGGAGGGTGAACGAGGCATATGAGAAGTATGGGCAAGTAGATGGCTATCAGTACCAGAAGGCAAAAGAACACCATGCAGAGGTCTGTGGCTATCAGCACCGGAGGGCTGCAGAGAAAGCAGGAGGCGGAGGTTGAAAAACAATTCAGAGGAGCTTAGAGGTCAAATAGAGGCAAATGAAGAAGATAGGGAATTTTTGTGGACCGAGAAATATAATGAGGAGGGATGCGACACCATTGAAGGAATGGCAGGAAAATTTGCAAAGCAGGAGTAATGGCCAAGTGTAGGAGATGTAAATGACAGACGCTCACGGCAGCAGGCATTAAATGCCAAAGTACCCACCTTCTGCATGGCCATGTGGCCTAGCCAAGTGAAATGGCTTGGGCGGGCCACCTATTTAATCCATTTAATCACCTACATCTAGGAGAAAGGTTTCATTTTGCACCAGTTGTGTGCATTCTTTGATGAGGGTAGCATCATTAGTGTTGGATAGAGAGCCCGAGAAGAGGATGAGATTCTGCTCAACTCCTTTGTTGGAAAGAAGGTCTGCAACCTTGTTTGTGGAGTAGCGCACATGCTTGAAGGAGATGGATCTATATGATTTGAGTCATTCCTCAATTTGTTCCAACCTTGTCAGTAGGCACCAGCTTGTAGATAATTTGGAAGTAGGGGCGCCCAAGAGGAGGTGCATTGTTGCGTTAATGAGAATTTGAGAGTCTCCTTCCACCTCTAAGGGGAAGATATTTTTTTCCTGATATTAAAATAGACCCTGCCATAAACCTTCCAATTCAGCAGAATTGTTTGAGTCCCAAACAATAGAGCCATAGAAAATGCAGAGGGTATGACCTACTGAATCTCTGAATATGCCTCCAAATCCGGCAGCGCCAGGGTTACCTTTGGAGGTGCCATCAAAATTCATTTTCATACTTCCATTGTTGGGAGGGATCCAAGTGCTAGGAGATTCTAGATGATTGGAAGGGTTATGTGAGTGATGGGGGATATTGGGAATGGAAAGGTGCCACTTTTCCCAGATGATACTTTTAGGAGGTTGAGCTGGGATGTCGGAGTCCTGCCAATGATGAAGAGCTAGAGTTTCTTGGAAGTTGTTGCATAATATGGTCCATATGATGTCCAGTGGAGTACTTTCATCTTTAAAGATTATTTTGTTCCTTTCTTTCCAAACTGTCTAGAGAAGGAAGCCTGGAAGAATAAACCAAAGCGTGTTGAGAAACTGCCTTTTGAAGGGCTCAGTGGGCTAGTTTCTAATAGTGTTTATAATTTCGCATTTAATTCTGCCTGATCTTCTGTAGCAGATATCTATTTTTTCCCATAAGCATTTGGTGATGCTGCAAGTTTCCAATAGATGAGGGGTGGTTTCAGCATGCTCATGAAAATTTGGACATATTGAGGGGCCAATGAATCCCCTTTTGAGGAGATTTTCCCAAGTGAGAATCCTTTTCTTGCTGAGGAGCCAGAGGAAGGTTGATATTTTGGGCGAGATGCCTGGTCTCCAAATTTGAATCCAGATTTTGTCCTTTGGTACTTGTGCTGAAGGGAATAGCAGATGATATGCTTATTTGGTGGAGAAGATTCCACGTGGAGTGTAGCCCCGTCGAATCATGTCTTCTTGAGTCGCATATCTGATTTTCCTATGGTTGAGCTCTTTGTTAATTTCATCGTATGATTCATCTTTTCGGTTATCTTTCCATTGAGAGGCTAGCATCCATTGAAGATATCCCAAAATGTGATGAGTTTGCCAGAAGAGATTGAATTGAGTACTCTCAAGGGCTTGCAAGGTGACTTGCCATCTGGGTTTTTGAAAAATATCTGCTAATTTGGACAATTGCTGCCAAGAGTCATCCCATGGGAGAGCTGAGTTTCCCTATCTAATCTCTCAAAAATTGTGAGCTTGGATGAAGGCTCTATGTTGTTTGGCAGAGTTCCATATGAGTGAGTCAGATTCCTCTAAGGTAAGTCTGATGAGATCTGTTTGCAGTCTATCATTGGCATATTTGGTTGTCCATAGGCAAGCCCATGGGGAGAGGGGCTTGGAGAGCCACTTCCACCAGATTCATGCGCCCATAATGGTGTTACTATGCTGAGGATCTCTTAATCCTATCCCGCCATATAACTTTGGGGTACAAACATCTATCCATTTCACTAGAGCCCATTTTCTGTTCAATCCTGAAGATCCCCATAGAAAATTGTGTTGAA
This sequence comes from Pinus albicaulis, assembly GCA_034641835.2. Taxonomy (NCBI): domain Eukaryota; kingdom Viridiplantae; phylum Streptophyta; class Pinopsida; order Pinales; family Pinaceae; genus Pinus; species Pinus albicaulis. Next base: position 77,284,204 of record CM076578.1, read on the forward strand.
GGTTTCTGATCTGTTTTAGAACCGTTTCAGTGTTGCCAATACTGAGAAAAGATATAGAGCCATATATTGGAGGATGTATTTGATTAAGACCAGTCTGCTAGAGATGTTGAGTGATCTATAAGTCTAGGAAGAAAGGTGTGCTATAGTTTATCAAGAAGCTCTTTCCAAGAGGAGTGTTTGATTGTTGCTTCAATGAGAGGAGCACCAAGATACTTGGATGGCAAGGTGGGAATGAAAAACCCAAGGAATATGGAAATTTTTCTTTGATTAATGGCAGGAGTGTTGAAGAAGAATATTTGGGATTTTCCAGCATTGATGGTAGTGCCAGAGGCTTTAGAAAAGATGTCTAGTAGGTACTTGAGGGTGTTGGCTTCTTGGACAGAGGGATGAACAAATAGCATATTGTCATCAAGAAAATATTGATGGGTAATGGGTTGATTGTTATGTATAGAAAGACCTCTGAGAGAGTGGGAGGAAGTAGCATGCTGAATAAGACGGCCAAGCCCTTCTTCCATGAGGACAAAAATGAAGGGGGGGAGAGGGTCCCCTTGATGAATACCTTTGGTGGGTGAGAAAGGGGGGGTGTTATGTAAATTTTATTAATTGTTAGTTAGATATAGTTATATTAGGTTTTGTTAAGTGAAAGGGCATGATCAAAGATCATGCCTCTTCACCAAGGGACACCATGAGGCTATATTTAAAGCCTCGGTGATTCCCCATTGTAATCATATCTCATAACTCATCTTTTATCAATAATAATATTTACATATAAAGTTTACCAGAGTTTTTACACTCCATTGGTATCGGAGCCATCGCTCTTTGGGATCTGTGTGATCACCCAAATTAAGGAATTATAAGAATTCCAGATTGCAGAATTTTTTTACCAAGTGTTTGAGCAACAACCTTGGTTTTAAAAAAAAAAAAAATTGTGCATATTTTTACCCAACCCTCTCACTCCCACTCTGCGTTCCCTCACAACCCCTGCTTTCCCTTATGATATATATGAAGTAATAAAAAAAAAATTTGCCCAATCTACGCCTTCCACAGTCATCGATCAGAAAATAAAATATACATTACTTACAGCCAGATTTTGGATTTTTCTATCGAAAAACTCACAGTTAAAACTAAGTATTAACGAAGGCTTGTGTATCAATTAATAATTGCATAAAAAAAAACACACCAGGAAATCTTTGAACCAATTCCGTTCCATATTGTATTCCAATTTTGGAAGATACTATTGTGCACTGTTGTATTGTACATTTATCGCTATTCTTCCGCATAGTAGTTTCTGTACATTGCAATACGCTACTGCTGCTCTTAACTGTCCCAACTTATTTCGCAGTACACATAATTCTATACAATCGAATTATCGAATTATACGAATACACACTGCCCTGTATTCGTCGATCCGTGCCCCATAATTCCTATTACATCACATAAACCCGACCTCATAGCCGGTGTCTGCCTGTCCGATTAAGCCATCCAATTGCACCGGAATATTATCGTCGTGTTTGGTGCAGCCCTGCTTCACCATTCATTTGAACCGGTGGACATTTTTGGTGACGGGTTTTTTTTATTAAGCAATCGAGTTTTTTAAAAAACGAGTGTGACAAATCGGGTGTTGTCCACATCTAGTCCACGGGTGCTGTCCACGTCGAGGCTGCCAGTTTGCTGTGCCACAGCAATAAACTAATAGAAAGTGTGTTTTAAAAAAAAATTACGTTCTTTTTTAAAAAATCGTAAACCAGTGTGTCTGGGGGGTTGTGCCCATTCACAAATTTAAACGTCGACTCCCGCAACGCTAATATAAGTTTTTTTTTGAAATTATATAAATCATATATCATATAGTTTTCAATTGGTCATTATATAAATATATATTGTAATTATATACTTATTTATATATTATATAGTTTTCAAATTGATAATTATATATATATATATATTTATAATTATATAATTTATTTATATTATACAGTTTTCAATTAATAATTATATAATTTTAAAAAAAATTATTATTATTATTATTAATTCAATTAATTAATTAATTAAATATTAATTAATTAATTTTAAAAAAAAGGGAAAAGAGAAAACTGGCAGAAAAATATTCCCCACCTCATACACGCTCAATGTCTTCATCAATGTCGATGGTTGAATTCCAGAAGAAATTGGTAGATCTCGAGAAATAGATCAATAATAATTCTGAAGAATTCGGAAAAAGATTAGTCGATCTTGAAAGTACAGTTGTAGGGCACTCCAACGACATCAAAAAGATTCATGATACGACAAATCGAATAGAAAGACAAATGTGGTTAAATCATCACGAGGCCACAGAAAGGCAGAACGAAGCAATGAACAATATGACAGAACTCTTCAACAAGCTCAATGATAAGATAGATAAGTTGAGTCAAACACAATCCCCAATATCTCCTAACATGGAACAAAATCAACAAAACAATACCATAGATTCAGGGAACTCAGAAGAGCATCAAGAAAAAACCGATTCCCCACATCATCAAGAAGATAGCAATGCAGATTTTCAAAATAAGCATCTCTGGAATGCATTCGCTAATCAATATCCCCTTCTTGTTCCACCATTAGCATATCAGCGCAAAGCCAAGATCGACCTACCCAAATTTGATGGTAATGAAAAAAATAGCATTGCATGGCTTAATAAAGCAGAAGAATATTTAGAGATTTATGACATTACTAGTGATGACGAAAAAATTAAACATGCTTCCATGAAAATGGAAGGAGAAGCATATAATTGGTATATGTGGTGGAAAAAGACGACGCTCGCTATCAGTTGGAGGAAATTTAAGGATGCATTCTTCAAAAGGTTTCAAGGCATAAAAGAAGAAAAGTTTTTTTTAACGTTTATCAAATTATGCCAAAAAGGAGATGTGGATGAGTACACTCGAGAATGGGAGACCTTGGCAACACGAGTACCAGGATTGTCGGAATCTCGTCTAATCCAGTCTTACATCTCAGGACTTAAAATCCACATACAAGAAGAGCTCGAACTACATGAAATTACATCCGTAGAAGTAGCAAGGAAAAAATCAAAAGCTGCTGAAAAGAAATTTGAAAGGTTATCAAAACCAGAAAAAGTATATTCGAGACACAGATTTCCTCAATCTGAAAATATAGATGACACAAAATATGTCCCACACCATCTTCGTGACAAAGAAAAATCTAGTCTGGAAAAAAAAAAGAATGCGATAGGGCAAGTGCAAACGTTGCGGTGAAAACTGGGACCCTAAGCACAGATGTGCTAATGGAAAAGCAAAAAATCTATACAGTTGTGAAGCAACTAACAATGCTAACAGTAATGATTCATCTATAGAAAGATTAGAAGACAACTTAGAGTTCTCTCCAGAAGTGGATGGCGAAACTATTCCGCAAGTGTCGTTATCAGCGATGACAGGTATATCACAACCTCAAACTCTAAGGTTAAGAGGAAATATCAAGAACAACAACGTAATGGCTCTTGTCGACACTGGCAATACCCACAATTTTCTAGATTCAGCCATGGAAAAAAGACTTAACATATTTACCTTCCCCATGCCTAATATGAAGGTAACGGTGGCCGATGGTAAGAAGATTGAGAAAGTAGGGAAATTCCATAAAGTCAAACTACAGATAAAAAACTTTCATTTAGAATCTCCATTCTACACCGTTCCATTACGAGGAGTAGATGTGGTCTTAGGAATTCAATGGCTACAAACTCTAGGTACTTATTCTACCAACCATCAGAAGCAGTTTATAAGTTTTAAGTGGAAAGGGTAGAAACACAGGTTGTATGGATTCCAAGCCCCAGAAGATCAAGTCGTATCTTCCTCTCTGATGACGAAGATGATTCAAATAGGAGCACCAACATCTACAGTACAATATCATCAGTTAGAAATGTTATCTTCAAAAGGGAGCCACGAAGAGTCACCAGAAGTCAAGACAGGATCCGACCTTGACGATATCAGATATTTTCACTATCCAAATCAACAAAATATTGAACTCGAGAATATGCTCCACGATCTTTTTAAAATGTGGGAAGCAAGAGCCCGCCGCTCAAGAAACCCAGGCATTCTTCAACATTGTCCATCGTTACATATGCTTTGAGGACAAAGCATCCTTAAGAGAGGGGCAATGTTATGTAAATTTTATTAAATGTTAGTTAGATATAGTTATATTAGGTTTTGTTAAGTGAAAGGGAATGATCAAAGAGGAGCCACATTAATGACGATGGATAACCTTGGAGAAGAGATAAGGTTCATGATCCATCTAGTCCAAGTAGAGCAGAAGCCAAAAGTGAGAAGCAGTTGATTAATCTAATCCCAGCTTAATTTATCAAAAGCTTTAGAAAGATCTAATTTTAAAATCATACCTACTTTCTTAAGGTGCTTCAACGAATGGATGGCTTCATGCATGAGAATGATTTCATCCAAAAATTTTCACCCTTCTACATAGTCGGTCTATTCTGGAGAGATGAGAAATGGGAGCAGAGGTTTGACTCTGTTAGCAATGACTTTGGAGATTAATTTGTATATGACGTTACAAAATTCGATGGGTTTGTATTTGTCCGGAGTGACCGAGTGAAAATATTTAGGGATGAGGGCGAGAAAAGTTGCATTGAGTGACAGGAGAATCCAATGCAGGTTTATAGATTCTTCAACCAAGTCCCAAACCTCCAATTTGATCTTCTCCCAGAAGTAATGGAAAAAAATTGTTGTGAAACCATCTGGGCCTAGATCTTTTCCATCTTTGAGTTGGGCCATTTCCCGCTCCACTTCTTGAAGAGAGATAGACTTGAGTAGCATTTGGTTGTGATCCTCTATGATGAGCTTGAGAATGTGTTGAGTTATCTTGATGATGGCTTCCTTCCTACATCCTGGAGGCTCCTGAAGAATGTGTTGAAAATGGCTGAGGAGTTCCTATTCGATATCGACATGTTCCTCAAGCCGATCCCCCTCACTGTTGTTGAGAGTGGTGATGCGATTGTGCATTCGTCTTTTAATAGTAGATCGATGGAAGAATCTAGTATTATTCTCTCCCTCCTTGAGCCAACGGATCTGCAATTTCAGTCTCCATAGAGTCTCCTCTTGCTGGTGCCTCTCACCCAACTTAGTGATGAGTATTTATTCCTGGAAAGCAAAGGCATCAGATCTGCCCTCTTTGATTATACACAGTTTTATCTCCTTAATTTGTTGTTCAAGTTCCTTCTGATGCTGAAAGATGTTCCCAAAGCTGGAATGATTCCATTTCTTAAGCGTATATTTGAGGTTTTTGACCTTCTACTTAAATTGGAACATTTTGGAGCCTGCCGGAGGTATGAAACTGTTCTAGCATGTGGTGACCAGATTCTTGAAATTCGGGTGTGAAAACCAGAAGGATTCAAAACAAAATGGTCGCTTGTTATTTGTTCCAGGTCATGACCAATGCAAGAGGATATGCCAATGATCGGATCCAGCTAATGGTAGAATGGAAGTGTGGAAGTCACCTCCCAGGTGGATTGCGTTGTCGGAAATGAGAAAGCGCTCCAATATTGAAGCAATTTTTTTTTAGGCTGATCTTTTGTTGTTCCAGGCTTGCATCCCATTGGAGAAAGGAAGATTAATCAACCTGTTGTCTTGAATAAATTCTTTGAAGCGAGTACTATCCATCTCAAGCCGGGATTTGCCTCCTTTTTTTTCCTCTAATTTGGTGATCATATTAAAGTATCTGCCACTGATCCAAAGGGGATGGGACCTTGAAGAGTTAAGGAAGGCCAGGGAGTTGAGCAGGGTAATTTTCTGAAGAGGGTCTTGAGGAAAATAAACATTGGTAAGATGCCCATGAATATTGGAACCTATCAAATGGAAGGAGGCTTGGATGAAATTGTGAGTAGCATGGAAATTAGAGAGAGAAATGATTTGGGGGTCCCAAGATATGGCCAACCTGCCTGAAGCTACAGAGGCATCAACCATTTTGGTACAACATCTGAACCATATCTTCGTGAGAATGGAGTCAAGGGTACTACTGGTACATTTGGTTTCATGTAAAAAGAATACATATGGCTTGTCTTACTGAATCATTTTCTTGATCATTTGGTGCTTCGTTGGGCTATTAAGCCCTCTAATGTTCCATGAAATGAGCTTCATTGGGAACTGTGGGATATTGTCTGATAGAACTTGGTCAGCTTAGGATATCTCCCAGATTCAACTAGAATTTCTCCTATAATGATCGCTCTCTGGAGATCTGTTCTTCGCCCTCTTTTGTTTGACTCTTTGATTATCTTTTTACCATCCCAAGGGCTTCCCACTTAAATGCCTAATGAGTTTCGTTGTTGTGCTCAGAAGAGTGCAATTTCTAGGCTATCGATTTGCCAGAGGGGAATATTTTCATAGGATTTTTGGTGGCGAGCTAACTCCAAAGCCAGGATATCCAAATCTCCCAGATCGATGCTTTCTGGTTCCTCTTCCATGTGTATAGGCTCGTTCATTTCTTTCTTGGAGTCTTCAATCTAAGAATATGAGTGAGAGTTGTCATTTATTTCCATCTGATTTGTGTTCCTGATCACAATAGCTTTGTCTTTATTAGTCAGGTAGATGGTTCCTGGAGGGTCAGAGGGTGGGGGAGGGGTGGGGATCTTCTGAGGAATTACAAAGGAGTTATGAACAACGAATTTGGGTATATCAGAGGAAGGTTGTGATGAATCTCCTTCCAGATTCTGGTGGGTAGCAAGAATTTCAAAGATGTTGCTGGTTGTGGGGGGGGGGGGGGGACACTTTAGGCATGGCAGAGGATTTCTTGGTCTCCTTTCTATAGCTAGGGACTTTGGTGAAACCCTCCTCATCAGTGTTTTCAAAGGTTGGAGCAGATTTAGGAGGGAGATTTGAGGGGAAATATCTGAATAGATGGTCTTCCTCATGGAATTTTCTATAGAGAAAAGGAACGTGCTCATAATCAATGGTTTGGATCCATTCAAAGTCGTCATGAAAAAGACTTACCGAATCCGTGAGGGCTTTGGCAAGCTGCATGTAAATGCAAATCATTTCATAGGATGTGTATCTTCTCAGCTTGGTTTTTTCAACAATCTTGATGAATTCCCCCAGTCCATTGGCTATGTATTTTATGGTTTCCTCATCCCAGTATTCCAGAGGTAAAGAAAATATTCTAATCCAAACTGGTGCCTAGTTTAAATCTTCCTTGTCGGGGTTGAATCTTTCAATCTAGTCTCTCAGATACAGGCATGCTGAGTTGAAAAAGTATGGGCCCTCATCCAATATTCAATTTTTTTCCTCAATGTAATTGAAAATGGCATTAAAGAAGCCTTTTTTCCCCGGCTGTAGGGTAACATGTCCCTTTGGTTTCCATTTTGAAGCTATCCATCCCTAGAGAGCTTTCTCAATCGGCCAAAAGCCAATAAATTTGCCTATGAGTGCATGGTCCTTCATGTACTGAATGTGACCATTAATAGGGTGTCCTGGAAGGACAATTTTGATGTGATCTGTTGCAATTGGAATGCATGTGGCTGAGGAGGCTTTATGCTATGCCTCTGGAGCATTCTGAGTCTCTGTTTTGTCATTTTTCTCAGCATTTGATTTCGCTTTTGTCCCTGCGAGGTCAGAGGATGGGATCTATTCAGATGCAGTCGTATTGGCTGTGTCAGTGGATGATTTTTCAGGAGGGAGGGGGGTTCCCGCCCCTCCCAAAGGAGCATCCATTAACTGGGTTCAGACACTAGCGAGGAAGGAGCGTTGATGAGATCGTATAGGGCCACTGGTAGAGCAAAGGAGAGCCATGTCGGCTTCGTTGCAGGGTTTCTGAAACCCTAAGGATCCATGAGCTTCTTCATCTATATTGAAACATTGATGAGAGTTGACTTGTTTTCCTTTGGAAATAATAATTTCATCTAAAAACTTTTGGATTTATTGCTACAAGGGGTGGGATATCTATCTCTTAATATAAAAGTGTGAAATCCATTACTAGATAAACTTTCTAACATAAGAATTAATTCATAGCTAAACACACCTTTATGAATAGTTTTGACATTATTAACAGAAAGAAATAAGGGTAAAGCTTTTTGAGATTTACATGATGATTAATGATAATCTTGAAAATGCATTATTATGAGTAGTAGCATGCTCAGTGTTAGATCCATAGGTTATGTTATTTTAAAATACAATATTGCATAGAAAAAATCATGACACTTGAAAAGGATCATAAACAAAATTCTTTTTAATTGGTTGTTGTTTATATTTGCTAAAAACCCTTTTACAAATGGTAATTATGAAGGAAAAAATTGTTAAGGTCACAATCAAGATTTGAGAAATCCATTGGAAGTGCAAGAACCTACACATAACTTAAAATTGTTATATGGAGAACCATGATCAACATAAAACAACCCACTAATGAAAATTTGGTTATATGGTGTGGTTATATCTCAATAAAAAAGATTTTTAAATAAAGACAAAGGCTTGGAGCTAGTGTACATCATATTTTTGCATAAAATATACATGCAACTGCATATATTTTCTTTTGATTATTGTGGTATGATTTAGTGACAGTTTGTTTCCTATATTTTATCATCATATTGAATATTTTTTTCCACTTAATACCATTACCATGCTTTCATGTGATTATTTGATTAATTTTTAAGCAGGCTTGATAGTTTATATGCTCTGATTTGATGAGATTTTCAAGTTTATGTCTCATTTATTATGATAAATGAATTCATGGTGTTATGATCATTTTGATCCCTCTCTACTTCAACCCTATACCATAATGAAAACTCAAATATGTCACTGATCATACCTACCTTGCCCCATCTTATCCCTGCAACTGATCATTTGAAACCCTTACCTAGTTCCCTAAACCTTTGAGCTCTTATCCATCAAACCCTAAAAATAAAACCCTAGTGAGCTAAATATCTAGCCTAATATATATTTTTCCCTCCATTCAATTCATAGGTTGTGAGATTTTAGAGAGAGCCCTCTCTAATCTGGTAGGGCTAGCTACCAAGTCCAAGGTTGGTTTGAGGCTACCTCCTTTGGTCTCCTTTCTTAGCCTTGGGAAATTGTGGAGTGTTAACAGGGCGCATAAGTATTGTTTCTGAAGAATAAGGATAGTACTCTTAGGTTATGCATTCATTACTTGAAGTTGAAAAAAATTACCATCAAGCATAAGTATCTGTTGTAGGGGGATTGATGACTTGTTCAATCACTTGAAGGGAGTAGCAGTGTTATCAAAGATTGATCTTAGCAGGATATCATCAGGTACACATTAAAAAAGATGACATTTACAAGAAAGATTTCCGGACCATGTATGGGAATTATGAGTTTGTTGTTGTTCCTTTTGGTTTGACTAATACTCCAGCCGCATTTATGTGTTTGATGAATAGTGTGTTGCGTCCTTATCTCGATAATGTTTTTATCGTTTTCATTGATGATATATTGGTATATTCTAAAAATGAAGAAGATCATGTCGAACATTTAGCAGCAGTGTTGAGACTGCTAAGAGAGCATTAGTTGGATGCTAAGCTTAAAAAATGGAGTTTTTTTAAGACAAAGGTACACTACTTGGGACATGTTGTAGATATAGAAAATATAAGGGCTATTATGGAGTGGTTAGCTCCTAGGAATGTGGATGAGGCAAGATCATTTATGGGGTTAGCAGGTTATTACAAGAGGTTCATTAGGAACTCATCATATATTTATTATCCCATTATATCATTTCAAAGGAAAGGTAAGAAATTTTAATAGACAAAGGAATGTGTAGTTTGTTTTGAATAGTTAAAGTAGTTGTTGACACATGCTATAGTGTTAAAGACATAGATTCAGCCAAAGAGTTTGTGGTATGTACAAATTCTTGCAAGGTTTAACTTGGTGGAGTCCTTATGCGGGAAGGGGAGGTGGTATTTTATGGATCACGAAAACTAAATGAGCATGAGTAGAGCTATCTAAAACATTATCTTGATTTTACAACGATCATTGATGCATTGAATATGTGGAGGCACTATGTTCTGGGAAGACGATTTGTATTAATGAGTGATCACAATGGATTGAAATATCTATTTTACCAACTATATCTGAACGTTAGGAAAGATAAGTGGTTGGCCACGTTTATTTTGTTTGACTTTGATATCAGGTATATTAAAGGTAAAGAGAACAGGAATTAGGTGAATTTTGAGGTCTAAAATGGGCCTCCTAAGGAAATTATAAAATAATAGTGGAAAAAATCAAATAAGATTTGTTGACATCATCAAATTTTAGAGGAAAAAATGAAAAAACTACTTTTTCAACTCATATTTTCAACTTATCTCCCAAAGTTTTTACTCAAATTTCGAGCGGGAGTACTCGTTGGATGCGAAATTTAATTCCTCATCCAAGGAGTACCCATATTTCATACTTCTGATGGGTCCTACTACACGAAAAATGAGAAATACATAAAAAAACGTGATTACAATCATGTTTTTTATGTATTTTTCATTTTTCGTGTAGTAGAGTTCATCGAAAGTATGCAACATGGGTACTCCTTGGATGAGGAATTAAATTTTGCATCCAACGAGTACTCCCACTCAAAATTTGAGTAAAAATTTTCGGAGATAAGTTGAAAATACAAGTTGAAAAAGTAGTTTTATTATTTTATTATTTTTTAATATTTTTACCCTTTTATTTAAAAAATGGTAAATCATCCCCCATGGTTGACATCATCATCTTGAATCCTATTGGTTGTTATAAAGTTTATTTTTGTTGTACATTTTTCTTAGGAGGCCCATTTTAGACCTCAAAATTCCCCTAATGGTTGCAGATGCTCTGAGTAGGTAGATACAGGCGAATCATATAATATCTATGAGTTCATATGGGACACATCTACAGGATAGGATCTTAGGCACAAGTTGCAGATGGTATAGGTACTAGTACAGGTACATGTATAGGTATTGGTATATGTGTAGGTATAGGTACAAGTACAGGTATAGGTATAGGTATAGGTATAGGTACTAGTACAGTTCAAGTACAGGTAGTACTACAATTCAAGTATAGGTAGTGGTATAGGTAGAGGTACAGGAGCACAAGAAGTGGACTATCATCTCACAAAAGATGGCTTGATCAGGTTTAGAGACAGGATATATGTGCTAGACAACAGTGAACTCAAGAATGATGGAGTTTAAGGTGAAACCCTATTCAGGTCACCCAAGATAATAGAAGACACTGAGAGCAGTAAATAATTTTTAATATTGTACTAATTTGAAGAGAGATGTAGCAGAGTTTGTCGAAATGGAAACAAGAAATGGCACCCCAAAGGGGCTTCTCATTTAATTTTTCCTTAATTAAATTGGAAGTAAAAATTGTAATTCCATCACATGACAAATTGTATTAGTTAACTGAGTCAGGAATACTTAGTTAACTTAGTAAATTTGAGTTGAGTTTCAAAGAGGAGGCATGTAGGGTTCTCCCATGATTTAAGGGGGTTCAATTATAGTTATTTGTGAGTTGTAATTAGTTAACTCAATTAATTGAGGTCAAATCAGATTAACTAGTTCTAACTGAGAGGTGAGATAGTGATAGGTTGAGTGAATTAAATATGATTTAATTCACAAGTATTGGTCAATTACTTAACTGATAATTCACTATAAATAGTTGGTGCATGTAAGTTCTAAGGAAGGCCCCGTTGAGATTCGGGTTAAAGGGAAGATAACTATCAATTGTATATTTACAAAATTGTACATGTCACATGAGGTCATCAGGTTTCTTTGGAAGAACTGCGAAATTAATTATTCACAATTTCCTGATTAATAGCAAAACAATTCCCACAAGAATGTGTAATCAAGGTTTCTTAGAAAAGGGATGAGAGTTGGTTAAGTATTGGACTAATGTTTCCTAGATGAGAGTGAGACAGTCAGTAGAGTGGAGAGGTTTCTCTATAGGAGAGATAACATTGTATTGTTTCATGATCTTGAATTTATGCAATATAAATATAGTGGGGTTTTGAGCAGTTTCTTTCCCCAATACATATTTTTTTCTGTGACTGATGATTTATTTCTCTTGCTTGTTGTGTGATTGTGCAATCAAATTTGGTTTCTGCAAATTGTAGAAGCGATTCAATATTTTTTTTTGGTACATTACAATATCAGTTGAATCCATTTAGATATTTCTACATTGTATCAGTCAAGGAATGAATATAGAAGAGAATAATATCAGTTTTTTTTTTTAAATGTATATCGAATTTGTAGATTTATTCTTAAGGACCAGTAGCATATCAAACTATATTTCGATGGCCTGAGACTCGAATATGCAGTCAAGGGAAATTCAAATTACATAGCATGGAAGGAAAGGATGGAGCCAGTGCTTGAGGAAAACACACTAAATGCATTCATAGGTAGTGATATTCCCCAGCCTGCCGCAACAAATGCTCAAATTCTTGATGCATTGAAGAAGAATGTAGCAAAGGTGACAAGGATTTTGTTAGAAGGAGTTGGAGATCATATTGTCTCGAATATCCATGGAAAGGAAACTCCACATGCTATTTGGAAGTCCTTAACATATATTTTTGAGAATAGTAGTGACCATAAGAAGCTGACACTGAAAGAAAAGCTCAGAAAGATCAATATGGAGAAGGGTGACACGATCCAAAAATACTTAACGAAGTTCACTCAATGTCGAGATGAGATTGGATGTGTTGGGGTAACAGTTGCCTAAGATGATTTGGTTAGCCTAGCACTTATAGGCCTGCGCAAGAGCTGGCATAGCTACCGGGACTCTATTAATGGGAGGGAGAAGCTAATAGAGTGGGAAAGATTGTGGTCTGACTTTGTATAAGAAGAGATTCGGCAGAGCACCAGAGATGGATCCTCATCAAAGAATGATGATGAGAAGAGTTGTGCCCTGACTAGAAGGAGAAGAAAGGGAAAGGGAAGGTGTCCCATTCCAAATCGGAGTCCTATAAGACAATAAAGAAGCAAGACTTGTCAAAGGTAAACAATTTTCACTATCATGAGCTTGGAAACTATGCTACAAATTGTCTACACAAGAAGACCAATAAGAAAGCTTGAAGAGGATCAGCAGGTGAAGAACTTGCTTCACAGTTCGATTTGGAATTCACTCTCATCACATGCATGGTGTAATTGGTGATCGGTTCTGTCTGGTACCTAGATAGTGGAGCTTCTTTCCATATGACCAGAATTAAAGAATTCATTAGTAGCGTAGAGGAGAAGAATATCTAGATGCACATCGAGATGAGAGATGATGGGATATATAGATCTACCAGTGTATGTACATTTACCTTTCAAAAAGAGTTAGGTCATCCCCTCACATTAAAATATGTAATGAATTTTCCTGGTTTAAAGAAGAATTTGGTTTCTATTACTATGTTGGAATATCGTGGCTATGATGTGATCTTCAATGAAGGAAAGGTGTTCCTTCCTCACAAAGCCACAGGACAGGTGAAAAATATTGGGTTTCAAGTAAAGAACCTCTACAAATTGGATTTAGAAGATTGTGTTGCATTGAGAACGAAAGAAGAGAAGGTGGAGATCCAAGACTTCAATAAGTTATGGCACAAGAGGTTGTGCCATCTACACCATGGCGCTTTAAATATCATGCAGCAAATTTCTACTGGAATTCCAAAGGGCGCACTTGCTTAGAGAGATATATGCAAAGGGTGTACATTGGTGAATTAAGTATACCAAGGCCTCCTTTCATGATAAGGAAAATTGACAAAGAATATCCTTGAGAGATTTCACTCAAATGTGTGCGGGTCGTTCTCGACAGCTTCCACAACAAGGTACAGGTATTATGTGATTTTTGTTGATGATTTTTCACAAAATTGTTGGTTTTTATTCATGTAGAATAAATATTGGAAGTTCTCCAAGTTTTTTGAGTTCAAGGTACTTGTCGTGAAAGATACTAGGAAGAAGGTGAAGGCTTTGAGGAGCGACAATGGTGGGGAATATGTATCTAACAAATTCAATAACGTTTTTTCTTCAGAAGTAATTCGAAGAGAATTGATAGCACCTCATAACCCATAGTAGAATGGGGTTTCATAAAGAAAGAACAAAACTATTTTGGGAGCAGCATGAGCTATGTTTCATGATCAGGGCCTACCATTGGATCTGTGGGCAGAACAATGCAATACAATAGTATTTTTGCAGAATAGAAGTCCTCATCAGATACTTGGGATGAGTACAACAGAGGAATAATTTTCAGGTAGAAGACTAGATGTGTCACACTTTAAAATGTTTGGTTCATCAGCTTATTTCCATGTGACCAAAGATGTTAGGAGAAATATAGAGCCAACAGATGAGTTGGGGATACTTATGGGGTACACTGATACACCTCACAACTATAGGGTGTACTTTCCAGAATAGAGGATGACATTGGTGAGAAGAGATGTGAAATTTGATGAAGAAAATTCCATGCGGATTTCCCTTGAGAGGGAGCTTCAATTGCATTCAGTTGGGGCTCTTGGCTGAAAAAGAAAAACCTTAGGATGTGGAGAATCTACAAGTATAGGAACAGAAAGTGGAAGAAACCATTCATGCATGGCCACCCATGAGAGATGGAAGGAAGTGCACCAGAGAAGCTGATAGTTTGTTACTAGATGTGAGAGAGAATGTGGGAGTACCAACATCATAGTGCAGGCAGAGAAGGTTTCCAGAGCGGTACATTGGATACATAGCTCTTATGACTGAAGGTATAGATATAGAACCATCCTCCTTTGAGGAATCATTGCAGTAACTAGTTTCATTTGATGCCATGGTTGAGGAGTATGACTTCATCATCAAAAACAATGGACGGAAAATTGTCCCACGACTAGTGGGGAAGTCAGTTGTAGGATCTAGTTAGATATACAAGGTGAAGTAGGTAGAAAATGGGAGTGTGGAGAAGTACAAGGCGAGGTTTGTGGCTATACATTTATCTCAGGTGGATGGGATTGAATATGATGAGAAATTTTCACCAGTCACAAGGTACTCATCTATCAAATCCATCCTTAAACTCTCATTGCAGATGGGATGGAGGATACATTAGATGGATGTAAAGACTGCCTTCCTCAATAGGGTGATTGATGAAGAGGTTTACATTGAGTAGATGGAGGGTTTTGAGACCTTATACAAGGAGTCACATGTGTGAAGACTCAAGAGAGAATTGTACGGGTTGAAGCAAGAACCTCGTGCTTGGTACATCAGGATCGACAACTATTTCACCAGGTTTTGCTTCACCAAGATTAAAGCATATTGAAACCTATATCATATTGTGGTAGATGGTAAGATTTTGATTATTTTAATTTATGTCTATGACCTAATATTGACAGGTAACGAGTAGCTCATCAATTCTCACAAAGAAGATCTTGCAAGAGAATTTAAGATGAAGGGCATGGGGCTCTTGCACTATTTCCTCGGATTGGAAATATAGAAAATAGATGGGGAGCTCTTCGTATCTCATGAAATTATACCAAAAATATCCTCAGGAAGTTCCACATGGAGGGAAAAAAACCCATGGACAACCCTCTAGCAGTAAAATGGAGGAAGGAGGATGCTACTTTAGGCAAAGTAGTGGATGCTACTATTTACACGAAGCTTGTGGGTTCACTCATGTATTTAGTGAACACATGACCAGAAATATGCTACACAGTTAACTAGATTATTCAAGCTATGGTTAAGCCTACCAAGCTATTTTGGAAGGTAGGCAAGCATGTGTTGAGATACCTCAGAGGAACTACAAAGTATGGGCTATGGTACAAACATATAGAGGGAGTGAATCTTCAAGGCTTCATCGATGCAGATTGGGTAGGGAGTCCATCCGACAGGAAGAGAACATCAAGGGGAATATTTAGGATAAGATTAGTAGCAGTTTCATGGTACAAAAGGAAACAAATATCAGTTTCACTCAGTTCAGCAGAGGTAGAGTACATGGCATCTAGTTAGGCAGCATGTGAGGCCATCTGGATGAGGAAGATACCTGTTGGTTTTTTTGGTCAGCAAATGGATCCAACAATGATATATTGTGATACCTAGAGTTGCATCAAACTCTCCATTAATCCAATTTTTCATGACATATACAAGCATATTTATATCTAGTATCACTATCTCAGAGATTGTATGGAGAGGTAGATTATGTCATTATATTACACTCCCACGGTGCAGTAGGATGTAGACATCATGGAAAATGCACTGTGAAGATGAAAATTCAAGTTCCACAGAGGCAGGATCGGGGTAGCAGACAATCCCTTTCTTGTTGAAAGGGAGTGTTGAAATGGAAAAAAGAAATGGTACCCCAAGGGGCCTTCTGATGTAATTTTCCCTTAATTAAATTGCAAGTAAAAATTGCAATTCCATCACATGACAACTTGTATTAGTTAACTAAGTTAGTAAGACATAGTTAGCTTAGTAAATTCGAGTTGAGAGTCAAAGAGGATGCATTTATAATTCTCACGTGATTTTAAGGGGTACAGTTATAGTTATTTGTGAGTTGTAATTAGTTAACTCAAGTAATTGAGTTAAAACCATTTTAACTAGTTCTAACTGAGAGATGAGCTAGTGATAGCTCCAGTGAATTGTAGCTAATTTAATTCACAAGTATTGGTCAATCAATTAACTGATAATTTGATATAAATAATTGTTTCATGCCAGTTCTAACGAAGGCTAAGTTGAGATTGGGGTTAAAGGGAAGATAACTATCTGTTGTATAATTAGAAAATTGTTTAGGTCATCCATTAGGTCATGAGGTTTCCTTGGAAAAAATTCACAATCAATTCTTGTGAATTCCTAATTAATAGGGCCAAAATTCCTCCAAGAATTTGTAAGAAAGGATTCTTAGACATGGGCTAATAATTGGTTAAGTATTTGACCAATGTTTCCTTGATCAGAGTGAGACAATCAACAAAGTGTTGGGGTTTCTCAGGAGGAGAGATAACATTCTATTGTTTCATGATCTTGAATTTATTAAATATACAAATAACGGGGTTTTGAGCAGTTACATTCCCCATATACATCTAGTGTTTTATGATTGATGATTTCTTTCTATTTCGTGTTTTTTTATTGTATGATCAAATTTGGTTTCCGCAAATAGTAGAAGTGATTCAGTGTTTTGTTTTTTTACATTACAAGATCAGTTGAATCCATTTAGATATTTCTATAGAGTTTGTGGCCAAGTTCTTGTATTCTCAACATGTCAAGGTAGAGTGTAAGAATCCAGGTGGAATTATAAAACTGATTATGATTCTAGAGTGTAAATGTGAGGTCGTTTCCCTGGACTTTATCACAGGTTTCCCGAGGACATCTATACAATGTGATTCCATCATGGTTGTGGTGGATAGGTTGACGAAGGTATCCCGCTTCATTCTAGTGATGTATACATACTCAAAAAAAGATGTAACATAGCACTTCATTGGGGATGTGGTCAGATTACATGGTTTTCTGAGAATATTGTGTCAAATAGGGATGCGAAGTTTACTTCCAAGTTTTGGAAGAAGTTACTTGAAGGCTTGGGCACAAAGTTGGCCTTTAGTACAACTTATCATCCCTAGACAGATGGGCAGATAGAGAGGTTCAACAAGATATTGGAGCAGATGTTTAGGATGTATTTGATGCATCAACAGTGAAGGTGGGAAGAGTATCTTCCACTAGTAGTGTTTTCTTACAACAATGGGTATCAAGAATCTTTGAGGATGAGTCCATTTGAGGCATTGTATGAGCAGAGTTGCAGTACTCCCATAATTTGGAGTGATCATATTAACAGGGTGTTGATAGGACCAGACATGTTGGAAGAGATGGAACAAGAAATGCAGGTAATAAAAAAAAAGCATATAAGAAACATAGGATAGGTAGAAGAGTCATGCAAATCAAAATATATTGTTCAAGGATTTTCAGGTTGAGGAAAAATTTTACTTCTACATCAAGCCCAATAAAAACTCCATGAGGATTGGATCATGTGCCAAGATGGAACCTCGATATTGTGCACCTTTCAATATTCCTGATAGGATTGGGCTAGTAGCCTATCGTCTGGCACTTACTTCGACAGTGAAATTATGTTATGAACCTAGCTCCAAAAATAGACTAAAAGAGATATCAACGCCTTAGAAATGGCCACTTCGAGGGGGAAACCTCCAATACATTACATAAATGAACAATTCTTGGATGATACAAATGAAAAAACCTCCTTTCTATATATAGGAGTCCATGGGGCCACAATGTAATCCTAGTCGACCTAACAATACTAATGTAAGGGCACAATAATAACAATATGGGGGTTATAGGGGTACAACAATAACAATAAGGGGGTTACACTAACAACAATAAGGGACTATACTAGTAATATAAGGACCTAACATGCTTGTAATATTCCCATGTGGGGAATGCAGCAATATATAAATACAAAACTAGAAATAGCAGTGTAAATCAACTCATGAACATTGGAGATTAGTATGGAGACATAAAATCATGTATTAGATCAGAAAATCAACATAAATAGTGAGGCATAAACCATATACAATGAAGGAACAAGCCTCCCATAAACAATCACTCCACAGATGAGCTGTTGTCACAATACAAAAATGTCAGATAAATACTACAACATAGTTATAAACACACTACTATAGAAAAATAATTTAAAAAATATGTAGGGTTGTTATATGCCTCAAACGATATGCCCAATACAGATCTAGGCTTAATACAAACTCCTACAAAGAACCCGGAAAGGGTTTTGAGGAATACACCCTATATAAGATGGGATCTAAAGCCCTAGGGTTGAAGATTCACTGCAAACTGAAGCACATGAGTGTAGAAGGCTGAAATATAGAATATATGATGTAGATACCCTCAAAGGTCTCCTCCAATGAATATATGAGCCTTTCAATCACCAGAAAACACTCCAAAGGAGCCACAAGATCCCTCACTGAAGCTTCCCTAAAAATAATGCACTTTCCAGCTGGAACAACACTAGAAATTATGGGAAATAGTTGGCTTGATGCCAAATATCTTAAATATGTCCAATAAATCTCCAAACTTACCTCCCAAGCGAAGGAATCCTTCCTTCAATGAGAAACTAGCTCAGAAAGTGGGTTTCTAAACCCTCCACTGCAACAGGCTGCAACACCCTGCAACACAGCACAATAACCTGCAGAAATTGCGATGATGAAGAAATTTGTAGCTTGGCCTAAAAACTAGAATCTGGAAATTAATGAAATTCTCTCCCAAGAGGCCTCTCAAGGAAAGAGATGGGATTCCCGCTCGGGAACACCCGGTGCTAAACAGCACAACAATCTCAACTAAACAACTGAAGAATGCAAGTAGTCTAAACAGACCATATACAAAATAATATTCCAAAACATAACCCCATATGGCTGCCATCATCTTCCTTATATAGATTATGAGCTTCCTTTCCCTTGGCCCCACTCAATTAGTTCATTTCCTTCATGAAATCAATCTCCCTCCAAAACTGTGTTATCCCTAAATTAATCTCCACTCCTCCATAACAACGTTGTTGACTTGGTAAAAGCTGGTTGAATCAACATGATCCAACCCCTGTTCACACTTGGAGGTGCTTTATTTAGCTGCTAAAATGGTCTCATTTCATACTTGAAGTGTTTTTATTGTTGCTTAGGAGACTTATGGGCCTCCCCACCCACTTAGTCACCTACCTAGTGATAAAACAAACTATAATATTCCATTTAGCTGAAGGCTAAAGTTCTGGAATATTACAATGCTTCTCTCCTTGAAAAAAGTGTTGTCCTCAACGCTTGAGTAGCTTCGGGTGCTTTTGTATAAAATTCTCATCCTTCCATGTAGAATCTTTAGTGGGTAACTTCTTCCATTTGATGAGATCTAGAGAAATAAATTATTTTTATGTTGGAACTTTTAGTGAGCATAATTGTGTAATAACACCTCGTTGTTCTTTCTTTAGAAGCTTTGTCATGACATTAGAGCTTATTATCTTTCATGGCTTCCCTGTGATTCCCCATAATTTGATTTCCTTTCCTTCCGAAAAAAAATTCAAGAAAATTTCTTGAAAATTAAAAGCTACCGTCCCCAAAGATTGTAACCATTGTACTCCTAGAACAACATCAACACCTCCCATTGGGATGGAAAGAATTGGACTCTTCAATACATATTCCCACATGGATAGCTTGATATTATGGCATTTTCCAGAGAAATTTATAGTTCCTCCATTTGCAACCATCACTTGAAATTATGGTGTTGGGTATAAGAAACAATTCAATTCCTTGGATACCTTACAATGAATAAAATTATGGTTACTACCCAAATCAATCCACACTATTACCTTTTTCTTCTTGATATGTCCTTCTATTTTGAGAGTTTGAGGATTGGTAATTCTTTCCAATGCATTACATGATATGGTCAAACTCATCTCTTCTTCTTCTAGGGTTTCTTCCTAGTGTATATCCTTTTCTTTTGAAGTTTCTTGTTCATTTTCTTCCTCCTCTTCACAATCTATGTAAAATAATTTCTTCTCAGCACACTTATGACCTTTAGTGTATTTTCTATCACAACTGTAGCAAAGCCCTTTTTCTCTTTTTCTTCCATTTTTTTTCAGGTGTCAACCTTGTAGGTTGTGGAAGTCTAGGCTAGCAACACTTCCATTTTTATATATGTGAGTGTAGGCTTCCGTCGCCATACCTACATTCAATTTTCTACCAACCCAATGCCTCGATCTCGTGTGCCACTGGTTCATGTTACACCATTTTTTTGGTCATCTAACCCATTATCATTCGATGAACCCAAGTACACCATGTAAGACCAATTTTACCCTAAGTAAAATTGCTTTCACCATATAAAATAACATTTGTCTATATTTCCTGGTCATATTTAACCCAAAACAAGGAAATTAATTAAATAAATCATTATTTATTTAATTATTTCCTAGGAATAAGTTATTCAAATCATTATTTAAATAATATTCCTAGTTAAATTTGACTAAATCATTTTTAAATAATTAAAAAAATCATTATTTATTTAATTATATTCCCACCATCTCCCTAAAATAATAAATAAATCATTTATTTATTTATTGTTTATAAATAAAGGAATTGACCCAAGTCAAAAGACCTTTTCCCTCCAACAAATATAATAAAATATTCCTAAAGGGTGATTCTAAAATTTGATTAATAATATTTTATTCATGCACCGAGTTCTAGAACACCCCAATATTTTGTTATAAATAGAAGGGTTTTCCCCATTCATTAGTCACCTTCATTGCATTAGATCACACTGGATCTATTCTTGGTCACCATTTTTCATTTTTGCTTTATGAGCTCCCATTGAGTTCTATGTTTGTCAGGGTTTTCTACCACAATAAGAGAGACGAATTTTAGATCTGAAACGCTGAGGACTTTCAAGAACCCGTCCGATTGAGGAGAATTGGAAAACCCATTTCTTGTTTTCCTCTCAGGCACCCCATTATTTAATATAATACAAATCAATCTTTTAAACACTTTGTTCTTGTCTTGTCTATTAGATGCATGGAGCCATATTATATTTTATCTGCTTAATGTCTTTTGTGCTTAGATCTAAATTTGTGCAGCAAACTTAATGATATTTTGCAGCCATAATCGATATTAGGGCTAGTTTTTATGCGTAGCTAAAGTGATATTTTACGACGAAAGATTCATACTAACAATTGGTGACTCCGCACGGGTTTTATTTTACGACCGTTGTCGTTTTATCTATTCCTGCATATCCAGTTGTTTCAGACCCTAGGGTTTCTCTTCCATTTCCTGTTTTTGCTATTTTTATGGTGCTTTCCACCTCTAAAACCCTCAAACAGTCAAATTTTTAACTTCCATGTGTTTCTGGCCTTATTGCGCAGGTGACAGACATCAGCCACAGCTGAGACGACAAATTTTTCTGAAATCTGCCGTTGAAAGAGCCGGATCTGCAGGTCGCACTTATCGACCCAAAAAGTGCGACCTGAGCTTGAGGACGCACTTTTCTGCCCCAAACCTACGACCTGGACTGAAAACAGGTCAGAACCTGTGACCCGCACTTTTTCTGCAAATTTTTCAGCACTTTTTATGGGTTTGTCTGAAGCTTCTATCAGGGTTTTCCAGCCTCCGTCTCCACCCGTTTAGACATGTTTCTGATCTGTTTCACTCAAATAAGTGGGAATCTTTCTCCTTAGGGCTCTAGTACCCTCCACTTTTGGTGGGAGAGTTTTTTTTGTTTCAGAAGTCTGAATTTCCAGAGTTTCAGCCTTATTGCTTTCAGATCTGATACCTTAGTTTCAGATCTCTTTAGATCAGCTCTTCCCCCTTTCAAATCACCTCATATAGTTTTGTTTGGGTTCATTTCTAGGGCCGCCTCATTGTCCCTCGTATTTTTAGCTAATCTCCTCCTTTTTTGCAGCAACCTTGCCTCTGCCTCTTTGCTGTTCTCCGCACCTCTTTTCAGCAGACTCCCTCTTTAGATCCCTGTCCCTCTTGACCTTAGATCTATTGGCCTCTTTTTGCGTACTTTGCCTAGCGTTTTTCCTCTCATAGACCAATTTTGAGAGACCCGCCTTCTTGGGTTGGATTGATGCGGTAGTAGCTGTTAATTTTCTGTTCTTTTAATTTTATTTACTACAAATTTATTTTCAGTTACACAGCACACTTTTTATTTTACTCTCAAAACATATGGATTTAAAAAATTAAAATTAATGCGCACCACACACTGACCCTAAGTGAAGAAGAGCCTGGTTAACACTGCCTGGCCAAGACTTTAAAATCAATTGTCACTGCACCTCTCCGCCCTTTACCTCACTTGATTTTGTCCCTCCCTACCCTTGTCAGTTTTTCTTCTTCCCGTCATCATTGCGCCCCCAAGGCGCTTCTCCCAGAGACTTCTTGGCCTTTACCCTCAGTTTCTGGTCAATTGACTTCCTCCTTCCCGTCGTCATCAAGTAAGTCCTCCCCTGAGTCCGCACTCCGACTCTTCCTCTGATTGTTTGGGTTCTCCCCCTCCTCTTGGTTCCCCCCCCTGTTACCTTCACCATGTCTAGTTCCAGACCTAGCCCTAACCCCAGTTCTACTACAGTGTCCGTTTCCAGTGGAAACCCTACGGGACCTACCTCGACTACCCCATTACTCCCTTATATGGTTGGCCTCAGTCTCCCCGATTTCAATCAACTGATTAATGATCTTATTCGCCATGATGTCAGTTGGCCTGCTATGCCAACCGAGCTCCCCTCCAACATTCCCAAGTTTGAAGGCCTTGCTATTGAAGATCCCTCTAACCATATTCGATCTTTTCGCATGTGGTGTTCCTCCAATTCCATCACCGATGACTCCATCCATCTTCGATTGTTCCAATGTGTGCTTACCGATGAAGCTTCTAAATGGTATGTTGACCAAGCCACCTCTTCCCATACCACCTTTGCAACCATTTCCCAAGCCTTTCTATCTTATTTCTAGCTCCCCCTTCAATACGACACTGGTACTGAACTCTTAACTTCTTTCCAGCAATCCTCTTCGACCCGCCTTTCTTCTCATGTCCAGGAATGGCGGCGAAGATGGAGCTTGTGTCGTGCTCCCCCCTTTGAAGATCGGGTTTACATGGACTGGTTCCTTCATTCTCTCTTACCTCCCATTGGCAAAGATGTCGCATCTCATTTTCCCCAAACTGAAGAAGCCGCCCTCGAAATAGCCTTGAAATATGATCTTATCTATTCCCAATCTGGTTATGTTTATACCGTCCTTCCTGACCTTCCCAAGCTCCGTGGCCCTAATGCCTCGGGGGCATCTCACTCTGCCGACGGTATCATTGGAGCCCTATCACATACCTCTGCCCAACCTCTTCCGGGCCATGGTTTCCCTCCAGGGGCCAGCCCCTCTGGCACTTTTTCCCCTCCAGGTAGCACGTATTCAGGCTATGGCATGCCTCCTCCTTTTACCCACCCTCCTGCTTACCTCAATGCTGCCCACCCTACCCCTTATCCATATCCACAACATGGTGTCCCAGCTCCTCCAGCATTTGGACCGCCCACTCCCTTGCCTTTTCCACCCCTGCAACCGCACTTCCTACCCCCTCTAGGGAAAGTCTTTGCATAGCAGGGGGCACCTAATTTTCTTCCTTCTCAAAGAAAAAGGAAAGGCAATCAATCTGCCCCTGGTAATCATGGACCCAATTCTTCCAGTATTGATCCTCACACTGCTACCCAGCCACAGGGTTCTCAGCCCAAGCTGAACAGGCCACTTCGCACCAATAAGCCCCATTTGTGCTGCGGTGTTTATGGTCATTACACTCACGATTGTCCCTTACTACCACAAATTCGGTAGAAGTGGGACTCTCAGACCACCGTGCGGGGACAACATTCCTCCCCTACTGTCCCTCCTACCGCAGCTACTTCTCAACCCACTATGTTTACCAATTCTTTCCCTCAACAAGGATTTGTGGCCACTCAACCCCCTCATGCCCCGGTATCCACTTAACCTTCCCCTTCTGGTTCCTCTGATTACCATATTCTCATGATGGCCTCTGACCCACCTCTCATCGTCGACCTCAACCTTCAAACTTGGTCCTGTCAGTATTCCACACCTCTCGTTCCATCTGTCTCCGCATATCCATCGTAAGGTCCTACAAAGCCTCTATCGACACCCAATGGTCCCTTGCAACTCCCTCTGCCCAAAGCCGAGGTTTATCCCAAGCCTCCTAAGGGACCATTATGCCGAAATGCTGCCTCTGGTCGGGCTGCCCATTCATACAGCATAGTAGATGATCTGGCCCAATCTCCTGCTGCCATTTCAACACTGGAACTCCTCCAGTCGTGTCCTTCTCAAAAGAGGGCTCTACTATCTGACGTGGGCACTGTAGATCCTTCTGATGACCAATTGATTGTTTTCGATGCCTGTCAGTGAGAACATCCCCCTCTTCCTCCTTTGGTTGCTTTCAAAATCCCAGTCAAAATCCGAAACGCCAATGTTTCTTGGTGTATTATTGATGAGGGGGCATCTACCTGCATAATGTCTGCTTTGGTTTGGAAACAACTCGGCTCCCCTGAATTGGCCCCTTCCACCATCACCCTTCGCGCGTGGGATGGCCATGCCTCCCAGCCCATTGGCCTATTCTGTAACTGTCCTATCACCCTTGCCGACAAGACCGTTTGTGTCAACATTGAATTTATCGACACCCCTCTTGACTACAACATCCTTTTGGGGCGTAGTTACACCTACGCCATGTCAGCCATCCCATCCGCAGTCCACCGCAAGATGTTTTTCCCTCATAATGGCAGGATTGTCACCATTGACCAATTGACCTACCATGAACCAAAATCTCAAACCTCCCCTCAGTCCACCATCTCTATTGTCACCAATAAACCAACTATTGATTCTTTGACCAGTGTTTCCCCTGGCATCTACAAAGACTCCTCTTTGCTTGGAAATTTTCCTGGTCCTCCCCCTCCTCCTATCTCTGACCCCAGCTTAGCGAATGTTTGAATGATGCAATCATCTCAGGCTGGCCTTCCACAGCCTGCTCCGGCTAGTCAACAACCTAAATCTCACCCACCGCCTCCTGCTCCTAGCCCTTCGCTTCAGTCAACCGAACCTTTTTCACCTGACCCCTCCCATCACACTCAGGAAACCCCCTACCCTCCTGAGTCATTTCCCTCAGGTATCCACCATATGGGAGCCGTCACCCCTGGTCATTACCCCGCCAGTCAAATCCCTTTCCTTGCCCCCCCCCCGGGCGTCTATTCGGTCCCCGTCATGGCCACCCTTTCCCTACCTAATTTAACCTTGGGAATACCAGTATGGTATCTTACTCCTCTAGCCGAGACCCCACCGGGCCACCCCAAACCATACATAGTTGTGACACTAGTGCAACTGATTCCCTTTGCTCCTTCTACATCTACAGTTCCCCTAGCCCCTCCGCAGGACCCTCCCCATGTTGCAACCCCTACAGGCAAGAAAAGAAAAACTTGAAAGGGGGCATCCAAAGACAAGGCCACCGCACCCGACCCTACCCCTCCCCCTCCCCCACCCGCCAAGTCTTGTGCCTTGTGTGATGGTATCGGTCACCCCACCCATACTTGTCCTGAGTTGCCCCATATCCAACCCATGGTTAAAGTCGCGTTCCCTGAATCAACGGTCCCTGAAACCTCTGTTTCTTTCTCATCCACAGCCAAGACCTCAAAGACTCTTCGCACCAACAAACCCTATGCTCTGTGTGGTATCCATGGCCATTACTCTCACCATTTTCCTCACCTCACGCATTACCAAGCCTCTTTAGAGGTCATTCGCGAGTACGAAATTGAACAAAATCGATCCGCCTCTCCCATCCTTGATCAATATGTGTCAGGTCTACTCGAGGATCCTCCTGCTACCATTGAAATTCCTCCCCCAATGTTGAAATGTCAGAATCTGTTGCTCCCCTCCTATACCTATCATCATCCGCGCAATCATCTGAGTACATTCCCTCCGCATCCACTCCATCTGTTCTGCTTAATCCTCCTTCAGACACATTCTCAGGCTCTTCATGTTTTGACCATATTTTTACCTGTTCTTCTGTCATTCCCCGTGATGACCTGTATCTGTGCCTCTCTTCCCACACTGTTGATTTCAGTAGCTTTGTAGCGTCGTATGGTCCCCTTGACCCTTCCATTCCCTCCCATAATCACGATCATACCATTCGTATATTTGATGTTCTTCGAAGCCTGAGTTCCTGCTCTTCATCCCATAGTTCTCATCCATCTTCCTCTCATTGATCTATGAGTCCTAGACTTCCTACCTAGACTGCTCCCTCCCATAGCCATCAGTGGATGTCTATCCTCTACTCATGCTACCCTCCTTTTTCTCATCCCTCCCATTTTTTGTCCCGCGACACTATTACTTCGACCCTCTCCTCCACCCATTATCTTGGCTATGCCGATGGGGCAAGTCACTCTTCCCAGAATCTCGCTTCGGAATCATGGGCCATCTTTACCCCCTTTCATACCCTGGTTCTTGCAAATGGGATCTACATTGGTAATGCCACCAATAATCAGGCCGAATATGATGCCGTGCGTGGTCTCTTAGCCGATGCCCTCTCTCATCACACCCTCCATCTGCATGTTCATTTAGATTCCCTACTTCTTGTCCTACAACTTAATGGTGTCTATCGTGTGCATAACCCTATCCTTTTTAGACAATATTTACGAGTGAAACTTTTGATACGTGCATTTACATCCATTACTTTCAACCATATCCCTTGACGTCAAAATCACTACGTCGATCGAATTGCAAATCATGTTCCAGACTGGCATTTATCACACACAAAACAATAACATTTCACATCATCCACAAAATATACATAAATCATATATATCATATAACATGTGTTTTTAGAGTCCATATGCTCTGAAACATATCACATGCCCATAGCATGGTACAAAAAACAAAACTACAAAATGGGGGGCACCACTTGCCCCTACAAAAACACTGGGGGGCACCATCTGCCCTACATCTAATCACTCTCTGGAGGATCCCAAGCCAATGGCTCTGCTCCTGCAACTCATAGACCATGCATAGTCTGACCGGCCATCGCCATACATCGCATGATACCTCGCCATTCCCAGGGTAGCCCAATACATAACTTTATGTACTGGTCGTCTAAATCCTGCCAACCACGCTCTGACACACCGGTCAGCAACCCCTCACATCTACGACGGATGTCCTCCACCAAAGCGGCCATCTCCTCGTTCTGTGCTATCCTTGATCCACTCGCACCTGTAGCTCCTGCTACTGTCGGTCATCCCATATATCCGGCCAGTTTCACCGGAGCTATATCTGCATTCCAAAACATATAACAATTAGTACCATGCATACTAGTCACAAACTCTAAAATGAACATAATATATTAGTTTCTTGTCACTTACCATCGGGCCCCCACACTCAACCAGGCAGAAGCGGCAAGTCCGGATCTCCCCAATAACTCATCCCACTATAGGGATAGTCGTCTATGTATAGTGGCATCTGATCCCAATGGGCAAAGAACTCGAGTCGGAACACCCGTCTGACTGCCCCTCCTCCTCCTCTACACAGTAATTGTCCCCATCGACACATCCGAGGCTCTCTCGGACCTCCATCAGGTAATTGTATACGTGGTCACAAGGTCAGGATCTTCTCGAAGAAGAAAGAGCACAAAGCCATCCCATAGGCAAAATCATGATTCACTTGTCGCTTGCATAGCGACAGCTATTGTTTCACCGACACCGAAATCATCTAGTCCCACCCATAGTAGGTCCCACTTAGCACACTCTCCTCAATCATCATCTGCCCTCCAGTGATGTGATGGAACGCCTGGCTACCCAAAATCCGCAACACTGTTGTGGCCACTGCCCGGGTCTCCAACCTCTCTAGATCACCAATGGATATCCGAGTCCCTTTGACTTGGACACCTGGTTGACAATGCCGCTTAAAAAACTCCATAATGTTATGCCCCCGTGGTAACACTGGCTGTGTATTTCCCACCATCCCTAATGGTGGGAGACCAGTCAAGAAATACAAATCCTGGACCGTCAGCTCGATCCTGTGGCCCTGCACTACAAACGCCTCATGATCTAGATCTCAATAACTGATAATCCGGGCCAACAAGGGCTCTCCAGCCCTCATCAAAGGATTCTCCAAAAATTTCAGAACCCCATACCTAGCCAGTGCACGACGGACACCCTGATCCGCCTGGATTTCCATCCGTAATGTACCTAAGTCTCTCTCTCTCCACTTGATCCGTATATCTACCATATCTACACAAAAACATCATTTTTGTCAGCCTCCAGATCAACCAAACTGCAATAAATTACACTCAAATATAATCTCAACCCATAACAGCACTGAAACCCCCCACATCTAACAGGTCGCACTTTTTGGGCAAAAACTAGGCCAGGTCGCACTTTTCAAGCCAAAATCTGCGTCCCAGGTCGTAGCTTTTGCCCCAAAAAGTGCAACCCGACCGTAATGATGAAGTAGGGGCAGTTACTGAGATTTAAAGCCCTACTCTGCAATTTGAATCCATCAAAAACAAATCTTAGGATTAGGCCTCTTACCTGCAACTGACGGATCACAATTCCAACGGTCGGTTTGTCCGC
The DNA here is from genome assembly GCA_034641835.2 of Pinus albicaulis. Taxonomy (NCBI): domain Eukaryota; kingdom Viridiplantae; phylum Streptophyta; class Pinopsida; order Pinales; family Pinaceae; genus Pinus; species Pinus albicaulis. The sequence continues at coordinate 77,313,228 of CM076578.1, forward strand.
TACGATCGCCGCAAGATTGAGGACCTTCTCTCCTCTCCACATTCACCATAGCTACAGAAGCAAATGAATGATTTGGAGGGAAAATGCCTTATTAGAAGAAAACCCCTTTTTTTTCTTACGCCCACTGCGACCAAACCGTAGCCCCGTTTGACACACCGTCCACACCGTTGGAAATCTCTCACCGAGCACTCAAATGGGTATCTGTCAGTTTTTCATGTTTTGATACTTCACCGGGACACATTTTGTCCATGAAGGGTCTATTCACCTCTTCTTAAAATTGAATTTCTTCACTTACGACACCTGTACTTAGGGCACCACTTTGCCTACTTACTCGTCTTCGTTCGTGTTGATTTTCATCATGAGCTACCCGATTGTATTCATGCTTTTATGGTCCCCCATTGGACCCGTACTATGAGGCAGCACCATTGAGTCGCCCTTGTTTAGAGCATCCAAGTCAATTCATCATCACATCCATAGACTCTATTCCGAGCCCCTTTTTACCCCACTATACTCCTCCATCCTTTCTTCCTTGATCCCTCTCTCGTGTTGCACATTATGGCCTTCAGTACTCTTGTCCCCTATCCATCATGATATTGTGTCCGTTGTTGCCAAGCCATTCATGCCCTTTATGCTCTAACAATGGAAGTCGTCCAAATCCTCCTCTGTATCCCGCATTCCATCATAATTATCAGTATCTACTTGTTCGTCACTCTACTATTTTCCCTTGTGCCTTACTTGGGGTTCCCTTATTGCCTCACCTATGGCGGACCTACTTCTGTCGACATCAGCTCATTTAATCCAGAAGCCAGGTCTAGGGGGCAGTGTACTTTGGTTCAAGCTCTTCTCAGCCTAATCGTGATCTATACACTTGATGGTCCAGTGATGCAGCAACAGCTATTGGTGATTCCCAGGCGTGTGTGAGATGTCTCAACCCTCATGAGGGGGTGGCCCTGCAGGTAGCCCCCCACATGCCCGGATGACTTCTTCATTTCCGCCCCTGATGTAGCTCCTCTCATTTGATGATATCGGCCTCAACCACTTGCAGCACCTCTCCGATTTGCATATATCAGTCAGATTTTGTGATCCCTTCCCCGTGTGTAGGGGGCATTTGGGCATATTTGTATCTCATGTACTAAAATCTTCTTGTATAAGTCCTGAAGGTTACTCCGGGCATCACATGTATGTGGGATTCATCATTTTTATCTAGCTCATGTTTCGGCCAACACATGCTTCATTATTGCGTTTCGTGGTTTTCTGGGCGCCTTATTCTTTGTACTATTGTCTCAGCGGGCATAGGTATGCCTCCCCCGCCGCCTTTAACACTAGTACTACTTCATCACCTAGAGACTTGTTGCACCTGTAAGTCTCGTCTCCTCCGGGTTTAGTCCTTTAGCACATTAGACTACCTTACATTCCTCTCTCTCACTTCCCTCTTGATGCCTAGTGATTGAGTTCTTAAAACATACTTCAGTCATACGATTTGCTGTTAACACTCGTACGTTGGGGGGCAATCTATCACACCATTTTTTTGGTCATCTAACCCATTATCATTAGATGAACCCAAGTACACCATGTAAGACCAATTTTACCCTAAGTAAAATTGCTTTCACCATATAAAATAACATTTGTCTATATTTCCTAGTCATATTTAACCCAAAACAAGGAAATCGATTAAATAAATAATTATTTATTTAATTATTTCCTAGGAATAAGTTATTCAAATCATTATTTAATAATATTCCTAGTTAAATTTGACTAAATCATTTGTAAATAATTAAATAAATCATTATTTATTTAATTATATTCCTACCATCTCCCTAAAATAATAAATAAATCATTTATTTATTTATTGTTTATAAATAAAGGAATTGACCCAAGTCAAAAGACCTTTTCCCTCCAACAAATATAATTAAATATTCCTAAAGGGTGATTCTAGAATTTGATTAATGATATTTTATTCATGCACCGAGTTCTAGAACACCCCAATATTTTGTTATAAATAGAAGGGTTTTCCCCATTCATTAGTCACCTTCATTGCATTAGATCACACTGGATCTATTCTTGGTCACCATTTTTCATTTTTGCTTTATGAGCTCCCATTGAGTTCTATGTTTGTCAAGGCTTTCTACCACAATAAGAGAGAGGAATTTTAGATCTGAAATGCTGAGGACTTTCAAGAACCTATCCCATTGAGGAGAACCGGAAAACACCTTTCTTGTTTTCCTCTCAGGTGCCCCATTCTTTAATATAATACAAATCATTCTTTTAAACACTTAGTTCTTGTCTTGTCTATTGAATGCATGGAGCCATATTATATTTTATCTACTTAATGTCTTTTGTGATTAGATCTGAATTTGTGCAGCAAACTTAAAGATATTTTGCAGCCATAATCGATGTTAGGGCTATTTGTTATGCGTAGCTAAAGTGATATTTTACGACGAAAGATTCATAATAACAGTTCCCAAACATGAAATTCGTGTTGGAGGTTATCCTTTAAAGTCCCTATGAAGACATCAATCCTGTGTTCCTCTAGAATATCAGTTACCCTTATATTCAATTTTTGGAAGTCCTTAATGTGCTCCACCACTGAACCCTTTTATTTGAGATTTATCAATTGGCTAAAGAAGGTGTTGCTATTTGTATCCTCATAATGTGCTATTATTTCCTCCGTAAAAATTGACCAAGTGACAATTTTTTTACGGGAGCAAAGCCATCGATACCATACAAATGTATTTTGTTCTAAATGTAAAATTTCAATGCGTACATTTTGTGTGTTTTGCACATTATTCAGATAAAAATATTGCTCCATCTGTAACATCCATGTTACGAGATCCTTCCCATCAAACTTCCTCATGTCCATCTTTGGAATATGGTGGTTCTTTAATCCAACATTAGAGTTCATGAAATCACAACTAACATTTATTTTGTTCTCATCATGAGTTTCCTCTACTATCTTTTCGCCATTAGGAATCATTTCTTGTATCAACTTTGACAAACCTTCCTTCAAACCTTCGATTTTTTCTTTCATACCATTCTTCAAACCATCCATCATATACTCCATGCCTTTCTTTAAACCATCCATCTTAGCTTCCACGCTTTTCTTCAAAACATCCATTTCATTTTTTTTTGCTCTTTGTGAGACTGAATTTTGGCACACTTTCTCTTGTAATTTTGATAGATCATGTTGCAGTTCTTCATCTTCATGAGTCATAGAAGAGTACTCTGAGGGCTTAATCGGTGTTGAATTATTTTTAGGAGGCATTTTAGAACCCAATACTGATATATATGGTCAATAGGCCTTTGGAATCACTTAAAATTTATTTTTCAAACAAGACTTATGCAATTTGAAAAACAATACACACTTTTTTCTTGATTTTGAGGAGCTCAATATTGAAACTGAATTATCTCTATGATTTTGGATCTTCAATATCTGAAATTCTGCCCTGCATTATCCCTTTGAATCTTCTTTCGGATGCCACAAGTCTTATCTGATTTTGATTCTTGAAGAAAAATTATGCCCAATATCCTACGATGACCTAATTATGGACTGGTTCAGTAGAGCGAACTTGTACAACTTGTCATGTGTCACTGTTTCCTCCTTCTGCTCTAAAATTGATATAAAATAAATTAAAATCCACGTTTTATAGAATTCCAATCCAATGCTCAGAGAGAGAGTTATGACTATTTTCCCACATTCACCTGTTTGAGATGAAATTTGGGAGCCTAAAAAATTCCTAACTTCCATAGACCATATCTCCGAAAATATTGTGAATCTATCTCTAAAACATTTCTACGGTGTTTCTCAGGATTGCGGTTTCGCTCTGTGAAAATTTCAGCCTCTGAAACCTCGTATAAAAAAATTTATAGCGAAAATTCCATAATGACTGGTTTAGGTTAAATTTAGGAGCCTGCAAAAATCGCTAACTTGCACAAATCATATCTCCAAAAATATTGTGAACCGAGATTTGAAATTTTTCCACGACGTTCCTCAAGATTTCGGCTTTTCTCGATGAAAATTTCAACTTTTGAACCTTCGTATAAAAAAAGTTATAGCGAAAATTCCACAATGACCTATTTTGAGAAGCGAAACCCTAGAATCCAAAGCTCTGATACCAAATGTTGTGAAACCAGCTCAAAAAATAGAATAAAAGAGACATAAACACCTTATAAATAGCCATTTCAAGGGGGAAACAACCAATACACTACATAAATGAACAATTATTGGATGATACAAATGACAAAACCTCCTTTCTATATATAAGAGTCCATGGGGCCACAATGTAATCCTAGCCGACCTAACAATAATAATGTAAGGGCAAAATAATAACAATATGGGGGTTACAGGGGTACAAAAATAACAATAAGGGGGTTACACTAACAACAATATGGGACTCTACTAGTAATATAAGGACTTAACAAATTCCATGCTATTTTCCATGTGTCCTTCCTTAAGAAGTATGTTGAATATTTTGATCATGTGATTGAATTGTTTGTATTACAGGTGGAGCTAGAAGGAGAATTATAGCTAGAACCTCAGTGCATTTTGTAGAGAAAGATGCTCATTCTTCGGAACTGATTAATAGAGTAGGTTAAAGTCCAATGGAAGCACTTTGGGCCCGATGAAGCTACATGGGAGATGGCAGATCAAATGTGGGATATGTATCCTTCCTTATATGTTGGTTAAGTGAATGTCTTGGCATGCTTTTGGGTATATTTTTTGGTATATGTTTGGTATGATGTTTTGGTATATTTACATATGTATATGGATGTAAATACCCCTATGATATATTTTATAAAGCTCCCAATAAGCGATATCGGTGTCATGTCATTATGATTATATATTTTTCATGTTGTTATATTTGTCATGTTGTCATGTTAGTTTTCTTCTCAGGAGGTTGATCATTCCAAATAATTCAAAAAGTTATGTTATAAAGCTACATGGTCAGTATTGTTTGGCTTACAACATTCGTGTTGTTTGTATGTGTATTTGAACACCAAGAATGATTTTCCCCCAAGGGGGAGGGCTCTGTAACAACCCTGGTGAAAATTCCATGTAATAAAAGTTAATAAAGGAAAAATAATAACCATGGTCATGTGACACATATTGCAAGGTGAATGTTGAGAAACACATCTTAGTGTGGGTATTCATATGGTTTATTTTGGCTATGGAAATTGGAAAAGGTGATGACCAAGGATTTGGAAAGGCAAAGTGGCATTTACTAGCATTTATTTATGAAAATAATGAAAATTAGGAGAAAAGCAAGGTGGCAGGTGACAGGTGACAAGTTGCATGTGAGGAGGAAAATGAAGGAAAATAATGGAAATTTGAAGAAATTAGAGACCTCATTAATAAAAAGGCTTCTGAGGATTATTTCATAGAATTTTTCGAGTTCAGTTTTGGATCTTTCATTTAATTCTCTCTCTCTCGTACTCTTGGAAGCTTAGAGTTTCTTGGATCACTCTTGAAGATTGTGGCATACTTGTATTTTTGGAGCAAGAAGGCAAAGGAAGAGCAATAAATCACAAGAGAACATAAGGATCAACATATACAACGAGTTTTTTTTGTAGGTACCGTGTTGAATGTATGTTTTCCTCACCATTTTTGGCATGCATGACATATGCATGTGGTTTCTTGGTCATGATCTATCACGCACATGGAGGATTGCTTGGATTGACAGAGGAATTTCCTAGCCTTTCCATTTCCTAGATAGCCATGTTGTTGTGGGTTTTAATTTTGTTTTCTAGTTGGTTTTGATGGGACTTTGGTTGTGGTTTGAGTTGTTAGTTCCTTGAAGCCTTGGTTGGAAAAACTCTTTGGAAAACCTGTAACAACTTGGATTAAGTTACTAGAGCTGAAATCCTTGGTGGGAAAAATTCTCTGGAAACCCATGGTCGGTTTAGTTACTAGTCTTGGAAGCCCTAGTTGGACAAATGCTCTGGAAGCCCGAAAACAACTGTGGGTTGAATTACTAGTCCTGGAAGCCTGGATGGAACAAACGCTCTAGAGCCCTAAATGACTTGGGTAGAGACCAATCTAGTGATGGTTAGTGATGTCCAACTAAGAGGTGGAATCACTAGTTGAGGTTTGAGGTGGTTTTTCCTCTCGGATCCTTGGTTCAGTTTTGATTAATGTGTTTTATGAAATCCCATATTCATGCTTGGAATATTGCATGAGAGGGACTGGTTTAAGAGTGATTTGACTCAGTCATGTCTATGGTCAGTTGGTACATGGAAGTCCCTAACTTTGTTGCATTTTTATTATAGAAATCTGAACTCTTTTCCTCATGTATTGATGGGTAAATATTCTTGTTATTATGAGGATTCTATGGGTGTTCTATGTTTGTCCTTTCTTTTATTTATATGTTGGTTATGAATGTGTTTCATGACATTAATGATATATGGTTCTCATCATGTTTCGACTTGTAAATGAATGAAAAATGAATCTATGACCTAATAGATGGTAATGTAGCTAATGTGATGAGGCAACAATGCTTATTAGTGATTCTCATATAAGTATGAGACCACTATGCTCATATGTGTTGTTTAAACCTGTAGATTACATATTTGTGACATGTTTGATGAAATGTCGGTCATGGCTAGTAGGTGTCCAGTCAAGTCCTTGTTCAAGTGATTATGTTTACATTGTTATTCCATTGTTATCTTTCATTTCAGGAAGTTTCATAGAGTTCTGAGCAGTGACCTAAGCCTTGGGCCTGAGAAAGTGGCACACATATCAAGGTCGTAGGCTCATAACTACCTGGGAGAGTCCCCAGTTGCACATATTCACATGTTGTGCGAGCGACTGGAGATTTTCAATCACACTATTTACCATGTCAAGGGAGTGACTTGGAGATTGATGCACTGAAAAATCAGTCTGTCTTAGGGGATGGTCACTTCGATGGTTGGGGTGGCTCCTAGGTGACCTGTAGTAGGTGCAGAAGGTCTGTGTGATGTGTTCTGTTAGTTTCACTTCCTTAAGTAACACATAGAGAGTTGAATCATATCATAGTAACTCTTCATCACATGTTTAATGCGGTTGGTTGGTTATTTTGATAGATGTGGGAGGAGAGTGTTACACATGTCAGCACGTGGCTCTTATTTGTTGAGCCAAATGACAAGTTAGAACACATATTTTCCTTCAATAAAATATTTCATTGTTATATATATTGTTATAGAAAATTAAAGAAAGTGAAGTATAATAATGGATATGATTGTTATAAAGTGAAGCATGATAAGGCATATAATTGTTAAGAAGTGGAGTAAGATAAATAAAATAGTTAGAAATTAATGATAAATAATTAATAAGATAATTAATAAATTAGAATAAATTAAATAATAAAATGTTTTTTGAATTTTGATTTGATTTTTATTAAATCACCCTAGTATATGCTGGAAAATAAAATAGAATAAAACATCTAAACATGCGACTAAAGAATATCCTATACATATCAAATAAAGTAAGAAAAAATACATATAACAACATAAATAATAAAGAAATACTATATACCAAATTTTAGAAAGAAACGTGCTTTGAACCCTTGTGATGGGAAAAAAAATTTCCTGATAAGGGAAAAGTATACGACAATATCCAGACAACTACATGAAGATTGTGTTTCTCATTGCAAGGTCACTCTACTTTCCAAAAAGAAAAGTTCCAAATATTTGTCTCGAAAAAATTATGTGAATCGGAATACAAAATACAGATATTATAAAGAAGATAAACCGACAGATAAAATAACCAAGATAAATCGGCCCACCATTCCGGCCCACCATTCCGAATTGGAGATTATGTCCATTCTTTTCCACTTGAATTTTTCATCTCTTAATGCATAACATAACCACACAAAAAAAAAAAAATACTAGAGGGTACATTGTATCATAGTCAACGTAATTTCTTATTCCATTTTTGTATGAATAGAACCTTAAAAAAGAAAGAGAACTCTAATCAATTCTGCACAAGTAATTTGGTGATTTAAATTAGCACACCATATTACTAAGTATAGTTAATAAGTAGTGGTACAAAAATAGAAAATGATGAAAATAGACATATATCAACCACATTTATTAATATAGATGTGTTATTTCACAATGAATGTGCATAAGAAGAAATAATAAACTAGCAATTGCATCAAATGTTGCAAAAGAAACGCCGTAAGGCAGCAACATATAGTAGTAATTAATTCTTCTTTGACAATTGTTGAAAGACAAAATATTAACAAAAGGCAAGGACCATGCTACAATGAAATCTTACTGCAACACTGCTACCTTAAGCCTTAAAAAGCATCAGGCCTATATTGAAGTTAAAGATGCATGGAGATTTTTTCTCTTGAGAATATGTTGTTCTATGTTATGTTTTCTTTAGGTACTCTTCTTTCCAACCCGAAGAATCCTAAGATCATACTATAATGAACCTAGATTTTTTTCAAATCCCACTTCCATATTGATGAGGGTTTTATTTGGATGTTGTTAACCATTTTATCTTGATTTGATTTCATACTCACTAAGTATGATATTTTATTTGTGGGTTCTTGACGTATTAAAAACTGTTTAATCTAATAAGTGCACATTGTATTTCTGAGTGTCTAAATGCTTCTATATGTAACAGTGGTGCCTTTCATCACTTCAAGCGCAGTAAAAAGAAGTCAATTGAGAAAACAACTCCAACACTTAGAGAGATTTGGTAGAATAGAAACTGCCTTTCATCACCTCAAGAGCAGTAAAAAGAAGTCAATTTAGAAAACAACTTCAACACCTAGAGAGATTGGTAGAATAGAAACTGTGGAATCGGTGAACATGTCTTGCTCCATGGTGTTGGCTATTGGGAATATCTTGCTTGATCTTGTACAAAAGAGTGTAAATTTGCTTTTAGTGTATATAATTTTTTTTTAAATAATTATTATTAGTAGTAATAATTCTAAAATGAATTAAAATATCAAAGGAACATATATAGTTTTAAAACAAAACATGTAACAAGAATTTTCAAACAAAAGTCTTTGGTGGGAAGAGTAATTATGTTCAACATAACTCATTTCATATGACACTTTCTCATATGAATTTTTTTTTTAGTAAATCAATTTAATTAAAAGAACAAAAATAGAATCACTACTATAGAGTTAAATCTCAACTTTTGATTTGTGGAGGTTAAATTTCTACCTTCCATCTAATAATTATTGATAATTAAGTTAAAAATTTGAAAATAGACACACCTACAACATAACAAGTGTAATATGAAATGTGTTATGGTTTTTTAGCACCATGATATTAGTCTGAGGTATTATAGCAAAGAATCTCCTTAAATCAAATGTGGATGAATCTTTTATTCCATATTTTTTAAATATATTTTTTCCTTTAATGTTATATATATATATATATATATATATATATATATATATATATATATATATATATATATATATATATATATATATATAATCTGTTATTATTAATTTTTTTTAATTAATAATAATAATAATAATTTAAAATTAAATTAAATATTTTTTTTAAATTCATGTAAGATGCAATATCAAATATTTTGATATTTATAATATATTAATAATTATGAAAATTTAGGCAATGAGAACGTATATCTTGTGCATGACTATCAAAACAATTATAAAGGCTAGACTTATTATAAATTTATCAATATATCATATAGTAAAACTGAATCTTGTTTTTTATTTTATTCAACTATGTTTAAACTAAACTGCAGAAAATAACTACATGTAGCACTTGTTTAATAACAATTTTAATAAATAACTTTTATTATTTTAAATTAAATGTTATTGCACCATCTAGAATTTGTCAATAAAAAACATTTAACCTTAGTCTATAAAATCTAAACCTAAACCTTTAATCTTCTTCTAAAAAAGCTAGATCTAAATCTAAATTTACTCTTATTATCTTGTATAGGGTTGAATGCCATGAATCCCAAATTCAAAACTTGTCTTAACGCAAACAACTTATGTTTTGACTGCAACCATGGAGATAAAATGATTTTTGATAAACCAATAAAAGTATTTCTTTATATGTATTAATCATTAATGTATACTAATCCTTTTCAGTCAGAACCTCGTATTTAGGAGGGGTTTATAAGTGGTATTTTGAACATTAAACACATTTTTCTTACAAATTCTCTGGTGCTATTAGGTCGCAACTATATTTTTATTGTACAGCAACAGTCGTCGACATATTTTTTCGGGCAGGTCGAAGGCGTTGCAAGGGCAAGTGCTCAGCATGAAAAACCCTCAATTTTCTGCACTAGATGAATCCTCTGTAACACATCATTTTCGCATTAGTTTTATGGGGTTCATAAACACAATAATTTAAAGAAGTTTGAGAAGAATTGTTGTATATTTTTTGTAACTCTAGGCCACTGGAATATGAAAAAAAATTATCTTTACCAAAAAATTAGTCACGGCAGATGTCCTCACATTTAATTGAGAATGCGGAGAATTAATATTTTAAGCACACAAATGTGAAGCTATAATCTTCTTTTCTAATATTTGTAAGCTTAACCAAAAATACTTGCAGATCGCAAAATTTCGACACAAGAAAGGTTGTATAGTATTTCATAGCAAAGTGAAAGACATTAGTAAGGTTTATTGAGCTTGTGAATATATCATATACTAAAATTAAATCTTGTTTTTTACTTTATTCAACTATGTTTAAACTAGACAACATAAAATAACTACCCTTAGCACTTGTTTAATAACAATTTTAATAACTAAATTTTATTATTTTAAATTAAATGTTATCGCATCATATAGAATTTTCCAATCAAAACAAATCAAAAAATTTAGCCTTAGTCTATAAAATCTAAACCTAAATATTTAATCTTCTTCTAAAAAAAGTTATATCTAAATCCAAATTTACTCTTATTATCTTGTAGAGGGTTGAATTCCATGAATCCCAAATTCAAAACCTACCTTAGTGCAAACAGCTTAGGTTTTGACTGCAATCATGGAGATAAAATGATTTTTGATAAACCATATGTATTAACCATTAATGTATATTAATCCTTTCCAGCCAGAACCTCATATTTAGGAGAGGTTTATAAGTGGTATTTTGATAATTAAATTCATCTTTATTTCAAATTATTTGTTTCTATTAGGTCACAACCATCTTTTTATTGTATAACAACATTCGTCAACATAATTTTTTGGGAAGGTAGAAGGCGTTGTAAGGGCAAGTGCTCGACACGAAAATCCCTCAATTTTTTGCACTAAATGAATCCTCTATAACACACCATTTTCACATTAATTTTAGGAGGGTTAATAAACACAATAATTTAAAGAAGTTTGGGAAGAATCAATGTATAGTTTTTGTAATTCTAGGGCACTCGAATATGAAAAATATTTCATTTTGGAAAGTGATTCTTTCAGAGATATAGGGGCAGGTATGATAATATGTTAGCAATGGTTTTTTGTAATTGCCTTTTTAGCTAGAAGACTGTGAGAGATATTAGCTAACTCATTATCAGTTTAAATTACCAAAAAAAAATTACAAAAAATGAACAATATAGAAATAAATAACTAGTAATCTCGTACACTATTTTTAATTTCATGAATATTAAAATATCAAAAACATTACTTAACTAAAGCGTATGAGAGAAGTGACAAATCTTATCACCCACTCTCCTTCAACACTACCAATCTTTACCAAAAAACAAATGTCCTCACATTTAACTGAGCATGCGCAGAAGAAAACCACTCTCCTTCAACGTTGCCAATGTTTACCAAAAAAATAGTCACTGAAGATGTCCTCACGTTTAACTGAGAATGCGCTGAAGAAAAATTAGTCACGGAAGATGTCCTCACATTTAACTGAGAATATAATGGGGAGAAGAAAAATTAGTCATGGCAGATGTCCTAACATTTAACTGAGAATCCGCAGAGGAAATTTTTCGCCAATATTTACCAAAAAATTATTCATGGCAGATGTCCTCACATTTAACCGATAATACGCAAAAGAAAAATTAGTCACGACAGATGTCCTCACATTTAACTGAGAATTCCCAGAATGATTTTTTACTTAGAAAAATGTGCAGCTATAATCTTCTTTTCTGATATTTGTAACCTCCGCCAAAAATATTCGTAGATCGAAACACATAATTTCGACAGGAGACAAGATGTATAATATCAATGTGGAAGACATTAGTAAGGTTTAGTGAGTTAGTTAGGTTGAAAGAGGAATTGGATCTAATGGTCTAAAACATTTCGATCGTCTAACATTTCATCCAGTGGCCCAAACATGGACATGGTGGAAGCTAGGGCAGTTGTTTCCAAAGAAGAACGCCTTTCGACGTAATTATTATTGTTAATATTACTTTTATTATTATTATTAATATTAATATTACTATATTACATTATATTATATAAATTTTATTAAAATTATTATTCTTATTATAAATATTTTTTATATTATTAATTGTAGATTATTATTATTATTATTAATCAACTTTAGTAATAATATATTATTATTAAAATTTATTAAACCATGATTACGAATAACCAAGGTTGATTTTAGTTGACTTTATTCAACCACATTTTATTATAATTGAATATGGTCAATGTTAACATTCTAATTTCACATTATTATTATTATTATTATTGGTCAATTTTTATTTTTATTTTGTTAACTTGGCAGTACTTCTCTATTCATTATCTATAAAGTAGGTGACAAAGGATGTGTTCCCCACAATCTCAACCTACCCGTAGGAAACTAGGTTTGTTAGCCACCATTATGCATTGTACGCCATCAAAAACTTAAATGTTTTTAGAATGTAAATTCAAGTTTTTGATCATTTACTATATAATATCATGCTACATAAACATAAACAATTGGAAATTTAAAATCTATCAGACATCATTATATCAAAATGACAGAAAAAAACGTTGAGAGTTGCTAACAATTAGTCATTTGAAGAATCCACTGGTGTCGAATCCTTCACAATTGAGCCTCAAATTTCTTGATGTTGCATCCTCTGCAACATCTTCTCCATGTGTCCTAGCTTGGTGTTCTAGTGGAACAACTGAACCTGCACTGAGTGAATTTCCTTTTGGATCACTAGCAGAATTGGTTCATCTTCCCAGTTATGAATTTGTCCCTGCTGGAATGGCTCCTCTCTCTGTTGGTCGTTTTCAGATATCGCTTTCACCAATAAGTTCTTCATAATCCAATAAGTGGATGACTTGGAAAAACAAAATAATCCTACGTATAGTGTTTCCCAAGTCCACAACCAGTGGATCCCATTCCTCTTCGTGCACATTTTTCCTTGCAGCTCTCCCTCTCAATTATGTATCCCATTTGGATATCTTTGATTTCATCGGTGCTGGCGAGCTTTCACTGTACGCATGCAGTAAGTTTTGAATTATATCGACAAAATACCTCCTTCTTGTTTTACGAGGAACCTGGATTGTGGTGGTTGTTGCTGACCTTTTCCCTCTCTCATCTTCCTTGCGGCCCTCCCAACACTTCTTCCCTATCGCTTCCTCTTCCTACATTTTCTTTCCCTCTTCCCTTGCAACCAACTGCTCATTCGTGACCACCCACACTAGATGACTCTTGAGTGGGGCAGTGGTCACTCCCTCGTGGTTGTTACTTGGGCTTGCAAAAAAAGTAAAACTCGTGAAAAAATTAAGGGCAGTCTCATTTCCTCTTTCAATTCTCCAATTCCTATTTACCGACTCTATCATCTTCGTCCCTCACATATGGAAAAATCCTGACACATGGGGTGGCGCCTCTATAATCATGGATAGTGCTGGCATAGTGGGTTCCCCTGTCTCTACTCAAGTTTCCCCCCATATCTATTCCCCATAAAAATTTCTCCACCGCCCCCTCGATGGACCTCTCTAAATTGAACACAGGGCCTTAATTGGCCCGCAAATTGGGCAACATTTCTTCCCATTTCCTAAGTAAAGGAATGGTTCATAATTTGGGATCTACCCCTTTATTTTTTAGTCTCGAAGGTGCTACTCTACCCCCTTACACCCCCCTAACCTGACCCAATGGACACCCCACTCTCCCTTTTCTCCCCAACCTTGCACATCCAACCCCTTGGCCTACAAAGATATTTCCCTATCCCGCCTTCCCCCGACAGTAGAGATGCAAACACTCTCCCCCCCAAACCATCCCATTCCTCCTCACCAAACCTCCCTACCGAAGGCCCCCTTATTTCCCAAAATACAACACACATGATCACAGGAGAAGGCATCAAGGTGTGACCAAGCGGTTCACTCACAACAAATGAGATGTGCAGAAGCCCATGCAGCAGAAGACCAAGAATAATAAAAACTAAACCCACCTCACCACCCCCGTCCATCAAAATCCAACATGAATTCATCTTCCTCTTTCTAGTTTCGTGCACAAGGAGGGTATGGGTTACATATCAGTGTCTAAGTGGTGTCGATACCCTATAATGCATTTGATCCCTCAAATGCCTCAGCATACTCTTTCTCCCCTTGATCCAGGTGGATCGAACAGGTCCACATACAAGTGGCTTGATTATAAAGTCTCAAAAATCAAAGTGTTCGAAAGCCTCTCGAACTAGGCTCATGTTGAAGATTTCGTCTTTATGATTCCAATGGCGTAGATTACACTCAATTTAGAGTCTATATGAAGTAGTTAGGAGTAGTCAAAGTTTGAAGGTTGACTTGGTGATGTGGTAGCTTAAGGAGGCAACAATTTTGCTGGAACCCGACCACCGAATTCCATCCAACTCCAGTTGGATTTCGGGCGAAATTGTGGCACACTTAATTGCACTCCTTCGGTAAAAATTCTAAAGGTTCAAAAAAATCAAGTTTTTTATAAAAATAAAAACATATATATATATTGAAGGGTGGGCCATCACCCCCGCCCTCCCAAACCAACCGCATAAAAAAATTAAATTTAATTTAAGGGGTTCAGCGACCACGACCCCACCTCCCCCACACCATAAGGTCACCACATATTAAAAAAGGGTGGGGCCAACGGTCGTGACCCCGCAGCCCCAACCCACCATCGCAATTAATCTATGGTGACAACAGAGTTAAGGGGTGGGCTTCCCCATGCAGGCCTGACCCCCCCTCCAACCTTATCTTAGTTCATACGGTAAGCTTTAAAATTAAATATGCAAGTTTTAAAAAAACAAACTTCTAAATAATTATGGAGGGGTCGGGGTTTGACCACCCGAACTCCTCCCACCTAATGTGGATCATAACCATTCGACCAACGACTAGACTTGGTTTATCAGCCCAACTTTCCATTATATAAAATTTCATTTCTGCAATGTGTCCAGGGCAGACAGGAGTGGGCATGAAAACCAAGGCAGCGGAACCCTGAGAAGTATGCAGGAGGGGGCAGAACCATGATCTAAGCCATTTTTCTAGAGGGGTCATATTTTCACTCTATCAGATTGGGACAAGTTTTATATGGATTGTGCACTACTCGACGCCACAAATCCAACGGTGTTGCCCATTTCGTCATGAGAGGTCTAAAATTTTTGGGCACTTTCATCCATGGAGGTATAAGGGTGTTATTTCTCATTTTTGTACTTGTACTTTCATTTTTTCCCCTTAATGAATAAAATGGCCTCCCCACTATTTGAGTAGGGCCTGGAGACGTAGTCCCTCTTGGACGAACTCTGACATAAATTATGCGTCTTCTTGCATGATTTTTAATTGCTTCCCTCTTTTTTCGTTTATGCCTTTAAATTTTCTTGTGTTAAGCTACAATTTTCACATGTAATTATTTAACACATCTCGAACAAAAGACTTTGGATCAAGTGGTATCAAAGTAGGTGTTCGTAAATGTGAATTATATTCTTGTATGCTAACTAGAAAGGGGCTATGAAGAGGCGAAGGGGCATTGCAGTCTTTTGATCCCGAAGCGGGATGTGCACATCAGAGAAGGAACATGAGTGATGAGGATCGACATGAAGTGGAGCTAAAATTTCGCAATATTTTCGACACCATGGCAGATCGGGTTGAGAAATTGTTCTCTAGACTTGAGAATTTAAAGAAAACAGGGGAGCATGTTTCAAAAGGAGAAGGTTCAGAAAATGGAGATAGTGGAGGAGACCCACCTCCTTCAGGAAATGAAAATCCTTCCTCCTCTTCTCACCCTCATAATAAAAATTCTGGAAATGCATCTAATAAACATTTCTTTAAGTTAGATGTTAAATTTTATCTACTAGTGTATAATGGTGAAAGTAATGTAGCGAAACTAAATAACTGGATTAGGTAGCTTGAAATCTACTGTAGGATTTAGCGGATTGTGGAGGAAGAGGCAAAAATCCAGTTGGCTTCTCTTCGATTGAGTAGCACATGAGCTCTCATCTGGTGGGAGAGAAAACTTCAAGGCAACAATAATTTGGGTAACCTTATTTCCTCATGGTCAAATTTTATTGTCGCAACCAAAAGAAGGGGAGAAAATCCCTCTTGCACACATTGTGAAAAAGAGGGACATGACGAATAAAATTGTTGGAAGTGGCACCCTAAGTTGAGACCTGAGAGAAATGACAAAAAAGGGAAGCAGAAGACCGCCACCACTATACAACAAAATCAATAATCTGAAGGTTCTCGATCCAAGGAAGATGAAAAGATTGCAGCTGTAGGATTTACACGAGGGCGACCAATTGACCCGAGGTCCGATTCAGGCGATGAAATGAAGCTTTCAGCCTTTGGTATCATGGCAAAAGGACCCATAGACTTGGGTTCCGATTCAGGCGATGAAACAAAAATATCAACACATAGTGCACCAAAGGAGAAAAGGACACTTACTGCGGCGGAGTTCCAAGAACTTGAAGAGATTAACCAAGGAATCCATGCAGAAAATGATGAGCTAAGAAGGCTCCTACAGGAAGCAAGGGAAGAAAAACAAAGGTTACTACACCAGTTATAAGCTAAGGATGAGGCCTTGGAAAAATTGCGACATAACCAACCTGAGGTAAAAATTAACCCTTCAATTTCATATATTTTTCATGATGATTAATTTGCTTCTTTTGAAAATCATACTACAGGGATCAGGTCCAAATTTCTAAAGAAGATGGGGTATCAAGGAAAGGGCCTCCGAATCAATGGCCAAGGCATCGTAAACCCCATCAAAGTCGAGGAATTTATGTGTCATGCAGGGCTCGGATACACCAAGAAGGAAGTGGGAGAAAGCTTCAAAACAACCAGTGACCCACCAACAATAGATGATGACAACACCTCCTCACACCTCAGCGAAAATGATGGATTCATGGGCACTTATCGTAGTCACGTTGGGAGGAGGCATTCCAAGATGGCATGAAAGATATGGAGGAGGAAGAATCATTAGAACAAGAATGAACCCCAGAAACCTGCATGTCAAACACGCCAAGATCAAAGAACACCCATACAAAGTCTGGTCCCCGAAGTTGTTCCCATACGTTGCAAGTAAATGTAAACATGATGGTGTGTTTCCCATCACTTAAAACAACAATGATGATATTTTGGACTTCTTTATGAGTAGTTGAGATAGTGATTGTTTTGTTTTCTTTTATGTAATCCTTGGCCAATGAGTCTGTGCTATAAACTCTTGGTAAGGGGGGTGGTTGAGTCATGTGTGGTATGAATGATTGTAAATGATGTACCAGTTTTGTGTACAGAGGATTGAAAGTATGGTTTTGAAAGGACACAAACAGTGTGCTGAGAGTGTTAATGTTTTTGGGGTCCAAAAGCTCTTCAGTGGGAAGGAATGATCCAAGTGGATCGAACAGGTCTAGGTACAAGTGGCTTGAGTACAAAGGCTTAAGAATATATGTGTTCAAAAGTCTCTCAAACTAGGCTTAGGTTGAATATCTCGTCTTTCTGATTCCAACGGCACAAATGTCACTCAATTCTAAGTCTGCATGAAGGAGTTAGGAGCAGTCAAAGTTTGAAGGTTGTCTTGCTGATGTGGTAGCTTAAGGAGGCAACAATTTTGTTGGAACTCGGCCACCGGATTTCGACCAAATCTAGTCAGATTTCAAGCAAAATTGTGGGACACTTAGCTACACTCCTTCGGTCAAAATCCAGAAGGTTCGAAAAAATCAAGTTTTTTATAAAAATAAAAACAAATATATATATATATATAATTATATTAATATTATTATATATATATTAAATATATATATATATATATATATATATATATATATATATTTATATGTATGACCCCTCCGCCCCAACAAACTAATATATTAAAATAATAATTTATAATTATTATAATTTCGGCCGGTTTCACACACACACACACACAGTAAGAAGGAACCGCCGGACCCCCGTGGCCCCAACCCACCACCGTGATTAATGTATGGTGACAGTGGATTTAAGGGGTGGGTCGCCCCATGTGGGCCCGGAACCCCCTCCAAAATTATCTTAGTTCATGCAGCGGGCTTTCAAAATATGTTGGTTTTAGAAAAAAAAACTTCCGAATAATTACAGAGGGGTCAGGGTTTGATCACCCAACCTCCTCCCACCGGATGTGGATCATAATCATTCAACCAACGACTAGACTTGGTTTATCTACCCAACTTTCCATTATATAAAAATTCATTTTTGCAGTGCACCTAGGGCAGACAGGAGTGGGCATGGAAACCAAGGTAGCAGAATCCTGAGCAATGTGCAGGAGGGGGTGAAACCATGATCTGAGCCATTTTTCTAGAGGGGTCAGATTTTCACTTTGTCAAATTGGGACAAGTTTTATATGGATTCTTCACAACTCAATGCCACAAATCCAACGGTGCTACCCATTTCATCATCAGAGGTCTACAATTTTTAGGCACTTTCAGCCGTGGAGGTATAAGGGTGTTATTTCTCATATTTGTACTTGTACTTTCATTTTTTCCAATTAATGAAGAAAAGGGCCTCCCCACTATTTGAGCAGGGCCCAGAGATGTAGTCCCTCCTAGATGAACTCCGACATCAATTCTGTGTCTTCTTGCATGAGGTTTAATTTCTTCCCTCTTTTTACGCTTATGCCTTTAAATTTTCTTATGTTAAGCTACAATTTTCACATGTAATTCCTTAACACATCTCGAACAAAAGATTTTGGATCACCCCTTCATCTGCTTCTCACTTTTCCTTCAACCAACTCTGGGTTGCATGCTCCGCATGAAATCCCTTATATACCAACTATCGGACATCTCCTCTCTAGTGAGCCATCTAGCCCACTTTTCACCTTCCCTTGCATTCATTGTCATTCTCTTTTGATGACGTCAATTTCCACGTTCTTCTCCATAACCTCTTTCCAATCCCTTCCTCCACGTGGTGTTTGGCTGAACCATCTATCCTGTTCGCACCTTGATCGAGTGATTATTGGTCAAATTTATTAAAATTAACCTAATAATATTATTAAACACTTTTAAATATTGAATATCAGGAAATATTTCGGTAATAATCACATCAAGAATATTTTGTCAAGGTATCTCAAACTATCTAGTGTGGTTCATCATCTTGTACTAATGATGAACCAAACTAGATGGTTTGAAACACGACAGCGAAATATTATTAATGTGATTATTACTGCAACATTTCCCAACATTCATAATATGGATTACAGAAGCCTGGATTCAAACATTTAAATCTTGATTGTGATCGAGCATGGATGACCTTAGCTAACTAAGGTTCAAAATATATGACTTTGGTCAACCATGATTGACTATAATTGAATATTGTTGAGTTATGTTGACTAAGGAAAACTATGAGTGAAGAAGGTTGAGTATGTTAAATATGGTAAACATAGGGTTGACCAAGTTTGATCGTGGTTCAATATCTAACCATTGACTATAAAGGTTGGATTTGTTTGACTAAATTTGACTATTAATATTAATTAATAGTAATAATAGGAAAATATATTTGACCATAATTGAAGAGTGATGATTGTGAAACATAGTCAAAAATAGTCAACCACATTAGTAAATGTGGTTGACTAAATTTTTAGTATCGCATTGCGACATTGAATGAATTGCAATGTACTGTAACATTGTGATAATGTTTGTCATAGTGTGACAATGCTTGTCAGCTTATGATGTTGAATAGACTTGTAACCTATTCTATTGTCATAATAATAATAACAATAATAATAATAGTCAAATTTATTAATATTAATATTGATATTATTAAACATTTTAAAACCTTGATTGTGACTGACCAAGGATGCCCTGAGTTGACTAAGGTTGAAAATGTTTGACATTGGCAAACCATGGTTAACTATAACTGAATATGATTGAGTTATGCTAAATGATGATTACTATGAGTGAACATGGTTGAGTATTATTAAATATGGTAAATATAGGGTTGACCAAGTTTGATCATGGCGAACTATAACATTATATTCAATAATAATAATAATAATAATAATAATAATATAGTCAACGATATGCTTGATTATTATCAGTCAACCATATTATTATTATCATTACCAGACAACTTTATTAATACTATCATTATTATTAAGCTTTTTAAAATATTGATTATGACAAACCTAGGATGACAAAAGTTGACTAAGGTTGACATTGTATGACTTAGCTAATCAGGGTAGACTATAGTTGAATATTAGTCAACGTTATTAATGTTAATATTATTTATATTAAGCATTTTTAAATATTGACAATGCCCAATGAAGGTTGAAATTGGTTGACTAAGGTTGACAACGCTTGACTTTAGACAACCATAGGTTTTTTATAAATGAATATGGTTAATATAACTAACCTTATTATTATTATTACTATTAAAATTTATTGATATTAATGTTATATGGTTGACCAAATTTTATTATGGTCAACTATTAATGTTATATTCTTTAATAATAATAATTATTATTATTATATATGATCATATATAATATTTATATATGATCATAACCTTTCATTATGATCATCTATAAAGATTTTAGATGATAATAACCTTTGGTTATGATCATCTATAATCTTGATTGATTATCATAACCTTTGGTTACCCCATCACCCCACCCTCAACCCAAGGACCTTCGGTTATCTTATTTATTGTTAAAGTATCGGCACACACCTCTCAACTGCAAGTACCTTAACATCCCTCCTCATTGGCCCTTTCCCTTGGCCTGACAGCCCATATCCCCATCCTCCATCCCCTCCCTTGGGGGGTTTAATTTAATAGATTAATAATAATAATAATAATAATAATAATTTCATCCCTAGTATTATCATTTCTATGAGTTAACTTTAGTAATAATAATATTATAACTATTAAACATTTTAAAATGTTTATTGTGACCAACCAAGAATGACCTTAGTTTAGTTAATTGAGGTCACGAGCTTCATGCTTGAACTTATCTAACTGAAATGAGTGATGACACTTTAACCGGTGAGTTAGTTGACATAAATACTTCTTATGATAATGTAAAGAAAGAGCTCAAATAATTTTTAAAATGGAAGAACAATGAAGAGGGTATAAAGTCATATGTGCCAAAGATTGATGAGAGACAAACCAAGGTTGTTCTTAAAATATGGAAAGCAAGAATTTGTGCAATTAAGAAGTCTCTTAATGAGTCTCAAGATTTTTCCAACCCTATAGTAGAAGCAGTGAATCACTCGTTATTTGAGGCCAGTTTCATTTCAAGACACCTTGAAGTTTCTTTGCAATATATTGAAAGGTTACAAAAGCAGTGGAATGAGAAAGGAAATGAGGTTACCAAGGAAATAAATCAGTTGAAAAAGGTAAATATGGAGGACAACTGGAAATATTTGGTAAAACCTCATAGTCATTTGTTGCTATTAAAAGCACTAACAAATAGAACCACTCAAATTGTGCCACAATTTAAACTATCTATATTTAGTTTTCAAATGCTAATGAAGCCCCAAATTCCTACAGAAGTGGCACTACTGCTCGAAGTCCAAAATCATTGGAAAAGAAAATTTGGTTCAAGTTCAACGACCCTGGTTTTATTATAACAAATTTATTTTTATGCATATTTTGTGAAATTTATCTAGGTTTTCCCAAAAAAAATTTTATCTCCCGTTTTGTAAAAACTTTTATAAATACCCCTTAAATATTTTTAGGAAGGGTTTCTAGATTTTTGAATGAAAGTGAAGCTTGTGTTGCACTATTGTACTCAACCTTATATTTTTAATATATATATATATGAACCAATGCAATTCTGTTAATGAATAGATCGACATCGTTCTTGATCTTGTCTTTATGCATTATTTCTTTAAATTATAAATTTTTTAATATTGTTCTTGTATGTTTTTATGTTAACTCTGTCATTTATCACTTTTGATGTGTCTAGATTAATTATTTTTACAAAGAACAATATATTAGATTTATCATATGTGGAGAGTTTAATTTTTATTTGTTTAACTATTTATTCAAAACAATAACTTAAATCATTATTATAATTTATTTATAGTAATTTCTTTATTATTATGAATCACTATTATCATTTTAGTACATGTGATTTGTATACCCGAGTATTATAAATAATTTATACACTATATATATATATATATATATATATATATATATATATATATATTTTTTTTTTTTTTTTTTTTTTATCACCTATTTCACTTCACCTACCCTTATTTTGAATGGGTAACTCGAAACCTATTTGAACCGGTCGTAACCACCAACTTTAATGGAAATGGGTCTAATTGAGGCCCCGACCTGGTGGATTCCTCGAATATTGATGATGTTAGTTTTGGCCATTAACATTTTGGTGCTAGAAGGAGGGCCAATATACTATGCATGGAAATAAGATCATTTACTAAATCTAGTAGCCATCCCAAGAGTCAATATCCTCCATAAGAATTAACTACAACTTCCACATCTCATTCTAAATCACCTCCTCCTATATTTGAAGTTACAAATCCATCTTCCAAATATCCTAGCCCTCTTAGAAGATCAACTATTGAAACTTCTGTAAACACTTCCTTTCCTTATCAGATAATAGACTCTTATGAGCTTCAAACTATTATACATAAATTTGATGGAATTTCCATTTATGGTGAGCAAACTGATCAACCTGAGCCTTCTGAGGGAAGTGTTACATCTTCACTAAAATCTTTTGGAGTCCTTACCAAGGCACAAAGTGAAACTTGGAATCAAATCCTTTTAATTCCCATTACAAACTCACCATAATAAAAAGCATATCTCGATATCAATTCTTCTGCTCGTGAGAACATTACATCTTATGCACCTCCCACACCTATAATTCCTTCAATATCATCTCAAACGGTCCCATTTTCTTCATTACCATCCTATTCTCATCCCTTATATCCTCTTATTCATTCATATACAACTCCATCTTCATCCATTCATCCATTTTCTACCCAACGAACAAGCACTACTATTGTTAGTAGTTCCATAGGGGCATCATCATCTGTTATTATTTCAACTACCCCTTCAACAAGTAGATATACTTATGGGTCTAGCTCATATACTACTGGTCATATCATCAATCCTAGTGTTATTCATGATCAAATGTGATTGCTCTTAAGTTAATTAGGTTGGGTCACTTAGAGTTTAATAAGGTCATTTGAATTCATAATTTTCAAAAAAATGGACATATGTGAGGGGTCTTAATGGTCATCATTTCTGTGATAGGAGTCAATGTCAAAGAAAAATATAAAAATATCTCATGCATGAGAAAATTTGGTCATTAGAGTGAATTTGACACTTTTACCCATGTTCGTAGCGAAATCAGTGTAAAACAATCAAAATTTTCTACGAACTTGCCTAATGCTCTGTTTTTCAAACCTTATGATTTTGTGATCTTTTTGAGGCATTCAAGGCATCTAAGGAGGTAACTTAATCATCAAATTACTTCAAGAAATTTCATTGGGCCATTTGTTTAAGGGGGTAGCTCAATAGTCAAACTTCATGTGTATGACAACTCATCAAGGCAATAAAGCATGCCAGCTCCTCAATTGGAGAAATCACTATCTCAACCTAATGTATTTCAAGTTATTAAATCCATTTTATTAGTGATCAACACCTCAGCATGTCAATTTGGTTCGATAGAGATGCTACAAGCTAAATTGAAGAAAAAGGGTCTTAAAGTGATTATGTGATATATTGATGTTAAACATGGTAAGCCACACATATTGGGTCACTTTTTGTATTATACCATTATCACAAGACATATGCATGCTGAAAAGATGATTTTTGTGAAAATAAGAAGAAATTGAAAAAAATATGCCAAACCCAGTGAGTTCATAGTGTGCCTTAGGCTTGAGGCTAATTTTTCGCTACGCACTCGCTATAGGCTTCCTTAAGCTAAAACTCCTTCCAAAAATACATGGTAGAGGGTGATAGAGGCATTTATTTAGCTTATAAGACTCAAGGAAGACCCTCCAACAGACAGAGAAGTCAAAATGGTTGCAAAAATTTCCACATGGAAAACGCTACGAACTCTCCTCAAATTTCCTGTACATGATTTTTTTAGCAGTCAAATTGTAGTTTACTTCTTGACCAAATAAAAAAGTATTTTGCAAATATGAAAGATTTTTTTCTTCAGAACAAGTCCATCTACAAAAACCTCTCTCAATTCTTGCAACGCCATAAGGGTTTGGAAATTATGCACTCATATTTGAGGCCTATTTTTCAAAAGTTTCATTAATCGGATTTATGAAAATTTTGTAAAATTCGACTTGGTGGAGGTCGAGCTCATCATCCACGTGGCATAACGACACATCAGCACTCCATTACACTCATCAAATTAGTTATTTTCAGTTCATAAGGGTTATTAAATGGATTCCTTGACTTATTTGATGAAAGAAGAGTCCTTTTTTTATTCAAACTCTGCAAAATAGAAATATCCCTAGGAAGTATCCAATTGATTTAATCCTAATTGAAATAGGTCTCTGAGGTGGGAATTTGAAGCTAGCAAGGTGGAAAATCATTTTTATGAGTCCTCACTCTATAAATGAGAGAGTTTTAGAGTTAGAAAGGGTTGAATGATGTTGAGTACATAACTACTATTGTAAAAACATCTTATCAGTAATATACAGTGGCTATTTGCTTTTCTTCACCTGAGATTCACTGATGTTTTCATGAGCATTTGTCTTATGTATTCTGCTATATTATCTTCAGTACTATGATGTTTTATTACTTATAATTCATGTATATCATTCTCTAACTTCCTTCAAGCATTATATTTTTGTGTATCTATGTATGTTATCTTCATCAAAACATCTATATACCTCAGCTTCCATAAGAAGAGTTCCTATGTCATTGAGTTTCTTTACACTGACTCCACTTTCCCAATGGTAGTGATTTCATCACATCTTTCACCTACATACAAACACACTTTGAACACTATTTCCATAATTAAACATACTATACCTATGCTCCCAAGCATTAAGCTTGTACAAAAAAAGCTTACAAAAATTCATGCAAATCTTGAGACTTCTATCAAAACTTAATTAAACAAACTACTTAAAGCTAATATTATCTTACACGTTAAACACTCAAAATGGGTTTCTATTTTGGTGCCAGTAAGAAATAAAAATGGTGATATTAGGATTTTCATAGATTTTATAAATATGAATAAAACCTCTAAGAAAGATACTTTCTGAGTGCCTCCTATGGAAAAAATTCTATAGTCAGTATCAGGATCAAAGCTAATGTATTTTTTAGATGTTCTTTTGGGTTAAAATCAAATTTTGATTCATCCTGATGATGGGTTGAACACTGCGTTTAGAACCAAATGGAATACTTACGATTATCAAAAGATTTAATTTGGTTTAATCAATGCAGGAGCTACCTTCTAGAGAGCCATTTATTTAGCATTAAGAGGCCTCGAAAATTTTTTTTTGGTAATATACCTCGATGATATAAATAGTTATTCTAAGAAACGAAGTAGTCACTTGAATGATCTTAAGCAGATTTTTGAAAGATTATGAAAATATGGCATCTAGGCTAAACCCTAAAAATCCTTTCTTTTCCTTAACCGATGGCAAGTTATTAAGATTGATTGTTTCTAAGGAAGGTATTACCATTGATCATGATAGAACCAAATCTATTATCAAATTTCACTATCCTAGAGTAAAAAATCCATGTAGTCATTCCTTGGAAAAATTAACTTTGTAAAACATTTTGTCCCATATTTTTCCCAAATTGTTATTCCTTTGCAAAATATGATTAGGAAAAATAGTATTTACAAATGGGGGGCAAGAGAAATAATTTCCTTTGAAACAATAAAGAAAGATATAGTTGAGGCTCCTTCCTTTTTTCCCTGACTAACTTATTTTGTATACTTTCACTTCTAACCATTATTATGTAGTTGTCCCAACACAAAAGTATGAGGAACGAGTATAAGTTACTATTGCATTTGATATATTGTCTCTTCAAGGTGATGAGTTGAATTATTCACAAGTTGAGAAACAAACCTTAATTGTCTTCAAGTCTATTAAACATTTTAGACCATTTTTACTTAAGTCACATACCAAAGTGATAGTACCTTTCTGAGCATTAGACGTTTGCTAATACAGAAAGAGCTTAGAGAGAATAGAGTAAATTGGTTCACGACATTACAAAAATATGATTCGATTAAATTATCCAATATTGTTCGTGTTCAAGGTTTATGTAAACTAGTAGCTAATTCTAATGATTCTTCATCGGAAAACATTTCAGATGAAGTACAAGAGGTATGTTTGATTAACTTAGAATCACAATATGTTGATCTTATTCTCTTTCTAACTCATGGATATGCACCTCTTGAACTAGATATGAAGAAGAAAAGAGCTAATAAGCTATACCTTACACCTTCCTCCCCTAAATGGAAACAATCTTTGTTTTCCTTCGAGTCAATAGCGAAATAACGAATCGTAACATAATTAGTTCTTAAATTATAACATAAAATAAATGATACATTTTTTTTAATATACAATTAAATAAATAAATAAAAATTGTCTAAAAGGAAAACCAAGAAAACTATAGTGAAATAGGAGTTGTACTTTGTAGCTTAATGAATTGTTTTGAATTGTTTTAAATTTCCATGATAGAACATTTGGCAAATGATATAGCTTGAGTGGGCCTGATGGTTAAGAGCATGTGTTTCCTCCTAAGAGGTCACAGGGTCAAACCAGAGAGGGGTACACTATGTATGCCTTCGTAGACTTAGCAATCAAATCAGTGCACGAAGGTGAGTCCCTTGTTCCACAAACAAAAGCGTCTTATACATCAATTTGATGTGTCGCTTGACCGTGACCTTAAAATTGCATAATAAGATATATATATATATAGGAATCAAACAAATAAAGTTTTGATAATAAGGATTACATAGTAAAACACATTATATTTAAATGAAACATCTTTATCGTGTGTGGCGCACATTGGGAATTTGGCATCTTCCTTGATTTTTAAAAGGGCAAAAATTAATGTTACATTATAGCATCATTTTATTATTATTTATATGTCAATATACTTTTGAAGTGGGTAATATTGGCTTGGTCGGGCCTTAAAGAAGTCGGAGCTAGCCGTGGAGGAAGGTTGCACGAAGAGGTCTCCACACCGACCTCGGGTGGGACCCGTATGGTCGGCCCTTGATGTGTTCGCAAAACGTTGGAAAAATAAATGAGCTAACCACCGACTACAATAAAACTATGACTTGAGGTTAAGGTGGGCGTGAGTTTCGTCGTGAAGTTTCGCTGTCGTTTTACGCTAGACCCACACTAATTGACTTACTTGACTTACTGAATTGACTTCTGTATATTTCTCCAATCCTTCACATGGTAATTTTATGACTATCATGAATTGACATGGAAAATGGCACTGACAGACTCCATTGCTGGTTGAGTGTGTTGTACATGGTTTTTCATGAAAACATTGAAAAAATAATGGCAAACCTGGCGCTAAATATATGCAAGATGGCTAAATTTCTTCAAAGGGAAGCAACATTCATCAAAATTTCTTATAAACCATCAAATTGTGGCCTATAAATATGCATGAAAACAACTAAAAATCAAGACAAGCCGAAATTACTGACAAACATGGAAAACGATATTATCCCGTTAAAATAGCAAAGAAACACAAACCTCAAAACAATTAAAATTTGTTGAGGGGAACTGCCCTCTAACGGTTTAAATCGAAGTTGAAATAAGGCCAAATTGGAAGATGGGATTGCGCAGTTAAAAATTTAAAATATTTAGTTAGTTAAAATGTTTGAATTGCATTTTTTATAATGAAAATAAATTTAAAAACATAAAAAAAAAAAAAAAAAACCTTAAAATATTTAAAATACTGAAATTTAACTACTGTAATTTAAATTTTCAAAAAAAATTACAGAAATTCTTACCTAAATTTCTAAATTATTCTGTAAAATTTACACTACTGTTTCTAACAAATGACACTAGTACGGGAACAACAACAATCTTGGGGTCAATGCTCTGGCTTGCATGCTGATGTCATTTAAATAAATTTAAATGAAACTAAAGTTCAAAGTATTTATTTTTTTGGTACGAATTAAAAATAAAATCAATGTACATATTAAATAATACAACTCGACCAATCACATATGTCACTGCGTAGGTAGTCACTTAATAATATAATATAAACGTTTTAAAATCCGTCATCGAAAATTAAAACTACACATACCAGCGATGTAATAAATAAAATATGCGATATTTTTTTGATTTAAGGATATATTTAATGCGTGATGCATCTAAAATCATATAAATAAATACTTTAAAATAATATAAATATAAAGCTTTTAATTTTTTTAAACATTATTGTTTTTTAATTTTAATTTTAAAATTTAAAATTAAGAAGACAAAACCAATTGAATGTAACTCCATAGACTTTAAGTGAGGAGTCTTCAGCCTGCCACAACATTGTCTGATCACAAATAAATAATAAAAAAATATAGGAGTGCATTTAGTTAGGGAGATCAAACAAATTCTTGAATAATAGGAACTAAAACCTAATTAAAACAATAATCTAAATGATACAACAATTTTATCCATTATTTCTAAGTTCTTTTAATGGAGAAAGTATTAATCTTCACACCTAATATCTTTTTAAACAATTTAAATTTCATCTTCCCAAGGGTCTTTGTGAAAATCTTGGTAGCATTTTCACAAATATTACAATATTGAAGCAAAATTTCCTTGTATCTTCTCTATACTAAA
Organism: Pinus albicaulis; assembly: GCA_034641835.2. Lineage (NCBI taxonomy): Eukaryota > Viridiplantae > Streptophyta > Pinopsida > Pinales > Pinaceae > Pinus > Pinus albicaulis. The sequence continues at coordinate 77,342,314 of CM076578.1, forward strand.
ATGAAACTGAGCATCAACATTCTTTGTTCTTGCATGATACAATGGATTGTTTTCCAACTTGATCGAGCTTTGGTTATCACATTTTATCATTGTAGCTTTCTTTTGTTCTTCTCCTACATCTTGAAGAACTCTCCGACCAACTAAAAAACTTCACAAGCTTCACAAGTTGTTGCACACAAAGCTTTATATTCTGCCTCAGTAGATGAAAATGATACACTTGGATGTTTTTTGCACTACAAGGAAAAGACCCTCTAGTGGACGTTTTTGAGGAACCCCTTATAAAAATACCCCATACATCAGTTTCTAGCAGAGGTTACTAGAGGAGGTTGGCGAGCTAAGGGTTTTGTGGATGTTTTCCGCTCGGTACAGTTATCATCCAAAATCGCACCAGTGCTCTCTACAAGCGAAAGCACCGGTGCGCACAAAACATTGGCACACTGGACACCGTGCACTCCGTACACACCTGCTTGGTGCTTCGTATTATTGTAGAGCACCGATGCTTCACAACTATTCCACGTCGGTGCATCATAAAACACCGCGCCAAAACAGATACCGTCTGGTGCGGTATTAAGAAACCACACTGGTGCATCACAAAACACCGCGCCAAAACAGAAACAGATCGGTGCATTTGTAAGAAATAGCACCAATGCGCTTATAAACCACGCGCACCGGAAAAGGGTTAAATAAAAAAAATTATGGCCAAAAAACTGCATTTTTCACTTTTTTCAGTGCTCCAAAGCTCTCAATCACTGATGCGCTCTACAAGAGAAAGCACCAGTGCACACAAATCATTGGCACACCAGACACCGTGCACTCCATACACACCAGCCCAATGCGTCTTATCACTGTAGAGCACCACATTTTTCACCTTTTTCAGTGCTCCAGAGCTCTCAATCTCTAGTGCGCTCTACAAGAGAAAGCACCGGTGCGCACAAAACATAGGCACACCAGACACCGCGCGCTTCGTACACACCCGCTCGATGCATCCTATTACTGTAGAGCACTAGTGCTACACAACTCTTCCGTGCCGGTGCATCATAAAAAACCGCGCCAATATAGAAACCGCCCAGTGCGGTGTTAAGAAACCATACCAGTGCATCATAAAACACTGCGCGAAAACATAAACCGACCAGTGCGTTCATAATAAACAACACCGATGCGCCTATAAAACCCGCGCACCGGAACAGTGTTAAATAAAAAAAAATTATGGCCAAAAAACCGCATTTTTCACTTTTCTCGGTGCTCCAGAACTCTCAATCACCGATGTGCTCTACAAGAGAAAGCATTGGTTGCACAAAACATGGCAAATCAAACACTGTGCGCTCTATACACACCCGCCTGATGCATCCTATTACTATAAAGCACCGGTGCTTCACAACTATTTTTCCCCAGTGCATCATAAAACATCGCGCCAAAACAGAAATCGCTTGGTGCAGTGTTAAGAAACTGCACTGGTGCATCATAAAACACCACGCCAAAACTAAAACTGCCTGGTGTGGGCTTAAGCAACTGCACCAGTGCGCCTATAAAACCCCGCGCACCGGAACAGGGTTTAAAAAAAAAATTTACGGCAAAAAAAATCGCATTTTTCACTTTTCTCAGTGTTGTAGAGCTATCAAGCATTGGTGCAATTTGTCCTTGTCTAAGCCACTCTGACATCGATGCTCCCATTGCACCCATTGCACACACTACTGCTATGCATTGCCCACCAATTTCCAGCTTGCATTTTGCAAAACGGTGGGAAATTTTTCTTTTGAAAATTCTACAACCAACATGCCTCCTCGACGGCGAAATGTAAAATATTTTTTCTTGTTTTTCCATAATTAAGCTTTTTAGCGGATTATAATTTCAAATAACCTTAAAAATAATCATTTAAGAGAAGAAAAAAATTTGTCGTGTGGTGCACACGAGCTGTTCGACTCGCACCGGTAAGCGGTGCTGCCTGTAAAATTTACAGGTCGCCCCGCAACCGGTGCTAACTGTATCTGCACCGTGTCCGGGGTGGTACCAAAAGCCATTGCGTGTTATTTTAAAATAAAAAAATAAAAAAAGTGTGGTTTGGTCATTTAGCAGGTCGCATCGTTGACCATGGGAATAGCAACGTGGTGCTTTGATGGAAATATCTGCCCCGGTGTCTTTCAGCACACCGCATTCGGCATTCCGACGGGGTCAACAGTGCAGCCTGGTCAAAGACCGCACCATTGACTATGTAATTTGTTAGGAAGTCGGTGCACTGACATAACTATACGCGTCAGGGCGAATATTTTAGTCAGCACACCGCTCTTTTGACACCATATATAGTCAACGGTGCTTTAAAAAGTTTCAGGTGCACCGCATACGGTGCGTTGTATGTCATCTAGAGCATCGTCCCTAGTGCGCTACAAACAAACGCCGCACCGGAATCGGTGCACGACTATTTTTGTGGCGCACCGATTGGTCTATTTTTATTTTCCAAAAAAAATTATATATGTATATTCCTAAATACATGTCTGATTTAATAAAAAATTTATTATTTAATATGTCAATGATTTAGAGAGAAGAGGAGGAACAATAACAACAACAGGCAAAGCAATATGACATGGTTTTCCTGTGGGAGGCACGAAAGAGGGAGAGAGAAGCGTACCCTCGCCCCATTACAACAAACACTGAGGGGAGGTATGCCTCCTCATTTTCTATGAGGAGGCTAATTCCCTAAAGGCCCATCGTGTGTTTTTGAGACATCTTATCTGCAGGTGGAATGCCCACCGACATGCTTTCCAGGTTGGTCTTGACTAGTGGTACACACCCACTAAGGAGGATATATATTTCATTACATGGCTATCAAGGAGATGGGTGGATTTTCCCTTGTTCCCAGTGGTTCGAGCTAGTTTTGTAGCAAGGAGTCAGTTAGTTTACTCCCAGAGATACATTGGAGCATCAATATTGTCTACTTCATAGTTTCAGGTCACTGGAGGTCAGTTACGTATTGCTGCATTTGGTAGTAAGGACATGCAGTGCCTCTCACTTCTCATTTCAACCATCTCACGCAACACCAGTGATGGGCAACACATTAGTTGCTCGCTTCTATATTATGTTGATTTTTTAGTACAGGAGCCACAACTTGTCAGGCAGTCTGCCATTTTTTTGTGGCAGTTATGTGCAGCCTTAGATAGATGTTGTGCTCATGCATAGGGGAGGGTCAACTTCCCTTTTGCGTCAGAGCCTTTTTGTTTAATTTTTGAGAGGTTTCTAGAGATGAGGCCTACTTTTGTTCAGCAACCTCGTAGGCCGATGTTGGAGGCACAGATGCACATGTGGGGGCAGATGATGCCCAAGAAGGAAGAGACTATGTTTCTAGCCAGGATATCGCATGATGCACTGGACTTACAAGCCAGTTTTGACAAGCTATATCCCTTTATTATGGCCCCTTGTCCTTATGCTAGATTGGATTGGCGAGGGTGTGCCAACATCCTCTTCATAGATGATGAGCCGCTAGATGATAGAGGTAATATTACTGTTTTATTTATATTTATATTTGTTTTTATTAAATTGTGTAGTGAAATTGTCTAATTATTGTTGTGTACTTGTATATATTTTTCATACGTTGGCTCTTTTGATGGCGAGGAGATGCCAACACCACCACATGATCCAAGTGTCGATCCTGATGAGGATCAGGGCATGCCAGATGCCAAGGATCATCAGGAGGCCAGTGTAGAGAGACATGCTCCCACTGGTGTGTTGGTACCGCATTTTCTAGGTGCAGTCGACCTGATACAAGATACAGGATGGAGTTGGGTGACCAACTCAGTGCATTGATTATTGAGGCGGGCATCAGGCCCTCTCATTACAGAGACATACAAGCTGATGATAGGCTATTATAGATATGGAGAGGCATTCCACATGACATGTAGAGCTTGATGTGGCATGTTGTAGGAGCTACGACAACTGTTACGCGACTGAGGAGGATAGTTGCACGGTATAGGCGTGGTCAAGCTGCAACACATGATGAACAATCCATGAGCAGCGACCATCATCTCATGATCGTTCACCTCGTGCCACGCCTGCAGATGAGCATGAGGATCCACTAGCATCTAGCAATCATCATGGAGATGAGGCTGGATCATCAACCACGTCCAGTCAGCAACCTGCAACATCCATCAGTACTAGTCATGATCATGAGTAGGCTGGACCATCGACCGTCGAGGCTGCACCATTGACTCAGCAGGCCTCCACTAGTACTGCTATTGATGTTGTACTACCACGAGCTAATCCATGACATTTATATTACAGTTGTATATTTTTAACATTATATATATATATATATATATATATATATGGTCAATGTATTTTATGTTCATGTTGCAATTGTACTTAATTTACATGTTGGTAATCATCATGATGTGTATATTGTTAGGTCATGTTAGATATGTTCATTTATTGTGCAGCTTGCAGATAATGTGTATGTTATAGCATGAGTTATTTGACATGAGATGTATATTTGATGTTTGTGTTGTGATGACGTTAATATATAATGTTAATGTGATGTTTGAATGTGTTTTTTAGTCGAATATGATGTTTGTACGATGGTTATCATGATCGTGATGTTTATTGATTAATTTAATATTAAATAACCATGATATTTATTAAATATTATGTCGTGATTGTAATTGAATTTTAAATTTTAATTGTATGTAAAATTGTAAAATTGTATTTGTATTTGTAATTGTAATTTTAGCTATAATTGTAGTAAAATATTTGATGTTAAATTTTAATTGTAATTGTAATATTTAATTAATTGTAATTGTATATATGACAAATTGTAAAAAATTGTAATTGCAATTTTAATTGTATGTAAAATTCTAAAATTGTAATTGTATTTGTAATTTTAATTTTAATTGCAATTGTAATTGTAAATGTAATTATAATTCGAATTGTATGTAAAATGTTTGTAAAATTTTAATTGTATTACTGTGAAATGATTGTAATTGCAAAAATTAAATTGTAAAGCTATTTGTATGTGAAATTAAAATTCTAATTCTAATTCTAATCGTAATTGTATGTGAAATTGTAAAATTGTAATTGTAATTGTAATTATAATTCTAATTGTAATTGTAATTGTATGTAAAATATTTATAAACTTTTAATTGTATTGATGTGAAATGATTTTATTAAAATATTTAAATTTTGTAAATTTGTAAATAATTGTATAATAATAAATCTAGAATAATATGAATTTTTGTGACATAATAAAGTTTAGAAAATAATGCAAATAAATTCATGTACTTTAGAATTATCATTATTTTATTATGATCTTACATAAAAAAAGAACTTTATACAGTCTCGTGTGCTCATCATCATAACACGCACCGGTGCGTCTTAGTACTCAGACACACATGTGCTTCACAACTCTTCTGCACCGGTGCGTCATAAAACACCGCGCCAAAATGTAAACCTCGATCTTACAAATCACTTCGGTGCACCTATAAAACCCCGTGCACCGAAACAAGGTTATTCTGTAAAGTGTAGTATTGGAGCAGCAGAGGGTTCGAATCGTGGACAATAATTTTTCTAAGGAGATAAGGGTTTGAAAAGATGAGAGTTTGAATTTTGGCTGGGAATTTTATAGCAGAGAAAATGACTGATTCAAACAGAAAGACAGACAAAGATGCTTACAGGGATGCAAACAGCTATAGAGCTCGATAGAGTACAAAAGAAGAAAAGGAGTAGAGGTTGAGACCGGCAGACAGCATTCAATTGAGGCTGGCGATAGGGTTAAGAGCTCCCATGATGGAGAAATGGGGAGAATATTTGATGGCAGAGAAAGATCAATCGAGGCAGTCGATAAAGCGAAGAGGCACCATGAAGGGAAGGATTCGCATTCCCTTAAGGACAACAAAGAAATATCAATTGACGTTGTTGATCGAGATGCTAGGTCCCATGAAGGGAAATATTATCTAGAATGTGTTTAAAAGCAGCTGGGAGTATTGTCTGAGCTTCGGTTGGCTTAAGCTGACGTTGCATAAAATCACATCTTTGGCTTTCAATTGAACCTGAATGGCATCTCTAACTTGTCTGAGCTATGGTCCTGTGGATAAAACCAATAAAAATTCTGCTTGTATTATAAATGGAAATCTAGTGACCATTTATGTGGGAAGAAAAGCATAGATACCTACAACTACCATATTTCCACCTGAAATCAGTTTCCCATTGGAAAATATAATTTAATAGCCCATTTTGCAATGTCTTTCCTCTGCTCAACCCTATACTCATTTTCTATGGGAAACCATTGCCTCCACATATAATAACTACATCGTCTAGTCGAAAATTGGTCTTCTTCTACTAACAAATGCAGAATGAAGGACTCGTTGTCATATATCCCAGAACATTCAAGGTCAGTTTCTCGTAAAACAAATATTGTATAAATTTTGTTAAGATCAAGATAGAAAGCACAAAGGAGAAAAGAGGAAATTGGATGCCAAGGTGAAGGAGGAACTTACAAATGAGCAAGTAGATCATGGGTCAGCAAGCAAATCATGAGGCATCTTTTCTTGTTGTAGGTTATGGAAAGGTTCAAGTTTCTTTTTTTGAAAGAAGAAGAGGTGTAGTTTTGAAAAGAAATGGCCCAAATATTTTCACAGAAAAATCTACATTTCCAATATGTCTAAAAACTAAAATATCTCCAACTTCAATAAAATTTTCAGAAACGAAACTTTCCCAACCATTTGTGAAAATTGCCACATCTTAGCATAGCACAGGTTCACATGCCACAATTTCCTACTTTGGCCCTGTAGTATTGCATCTTCACACACCCCACATTGCATTCTCTCCACATAATCAGTGGGGACCTCCTGTAATAAACAAAATGCATTGGATGAATAGTTATTTCCATCAATAATTTATCCAATTCCAATTCTCAATTCTAATACTAATTCTAATTCTCAAGAATAAACAAAAGTCTAATTCTCAATTTCTATGGTTGGAGTTCACTAAATTTTGGTGTACACACCTAAAAGTAATTTCGGTGCCTTAATAGGAAATCGGTGTTACTGTACATATAACCGCACTAGTGTGTTTTAGTTACTGCGCACTGGTGCCGGTGTTACAAATGGACGCATCGGTGCGGTTCTATTAAGTGACGCACCGGTGATGAATAAACGGAAATAAAAAAAGTGCAACTCTATTTTCTTTAAGTGAAAAATAAAGTGGCAAATTGAAAAATGGGCGGAAAAATATTTTTGAAAATCTAATTTCATAAAATAATTCTTTAAATACTAAACACTTTTCATTATTTCACTATTTTTGCTAAAATTTTGAGCCAGAGATTTGCAGGAGACATACCTGGAGCAATAGAGCACGAGAGCACTATGGAGCAGCGAAATATGTTCAAACATAAGTATACAGCCAATCAAAAACCAAGCCTTTGGTGATTCAAACCCTGTATCATAGAATTTTAAACCATATCGTGATTAAATTTGATTAATTTTTTTACTTTTTTTTGCAGTTTTTTTACTTTTTGTGCAGTTTTATCCATTTTTACCCTAAAACCTTCATTTTTTTTGTTTTTTTCCCTTTCTTCTCCCTGTTTCTGTGATTTCATAATTAGGAATTTTAATTTTAGATTGACATCCAACCCACAGGACGATTTGCATATTCGGATCCCAATTCATTCGGCCATTGCGTGAATTTTTGGAAAATTTTGATTTTTTTTTATCGGTGCACCCTACGTAACCTAGTGCATCGTGCAAGTACTGTGTAATAAAAAAATTGAAAATGATTTTTTTTAAATCAGTGCACCATATCTGAAATAGGGCACTGGTGCTCCATGTTACGAGGATATCACCATACGGTCTATTACACTGTTTGTGCGGTGTGTTTATAATACCCCCACGCACCGTACGCTCTATTATATTATTTTTGTGGTGTGTTTTTAATACCCCCACGCACCGACGACGGTGCGTACATCAGGAAAGGCATGCTAGTTTCTTGAGATTTATTTTTTACCTAAAAAGTTGATAATCTATTTATAAATATATTAATGAATGATATGGTACAGGTTTCAGATTGATAAAGAAATGACTGACAAGAGATCAAGTAACAAAAATACTAATAACACATCAAGAAAAGCAAAAAAGGCAAGTTCTTTGTTAATTCTTTATAAACAATATTATTTTTGAACTATATGTGAGTTTAACTAATATGTATTGTTTACTGTGTATCATGCAGAGCCACAAAATGATGAAGCTCAATAAGGTTATTTATGATTTAGGACCAGAAGAGCGTAAAATCTTGATGGAAAAATTGCAAAAGCATGAATCAGGTGAATCAAGAAATACTATCGATCCAATATGAGTTTCATTTTTTTAATTATCATTAATAATATACTTAAAATTATTATATAACATATGTCAAACAGTCTATTAATTCACATATGTTTAATGTTCTACAGGGACCAACAACTCATAAAAGGAATGTTGTTCTAAGAAAAGAAAAAAAAATAGAACATGCAAATGAAAATGAATTTCTCCTTAGCTCATCTGGAGTGGTGTTAGAGGTTAACGAAAGGGGGAAAAATTTTACAAAAGTTTGAGGGATCTAGTGGAATGAATGTATAGACATTCTTTCCACTTACAATACAAAAATCAATCCAATGATTCCAAGAACCAAATTTTATCTAAACTACAGGAAGAGTTTCCAGAGAATTGGTCAATGAGAGATGTCAGACTTTTAATAGCAAAAACATACAACAACAAAAAAGAAGGAATGAAAAAGTGATATTCCTTTAAATGTTTGTATAGAATTATTTATAAATATTACTTTTGTTATGTTTACTTTTCATATATAAATATAAAAATTAAATATTTTATTGTCATGTTACATTTTTAGGAAGATTATGAAAATCTCAAAATATGAATGAGTTGATATAAGAAATATACTAGTAGGAATGTCCAAAAAGGTGTACAAGGAGATGGTCAAAGAAATGGACAAAATTGCATCGCAGGAGGAGCCATCCCAACAACAACGTGCTTCAAATATGTAATCATTAAATTTTTCGATCATTAGGTACAATAAATAAAAAAATTAGCATTAAATATTAATTTTCAAGAATTTTCTTGCAGAAAAGAAAAGAAAATGGAACCCATTCAGCACATAAAACAGGACGACAAGGAAGAAAAGGGTTGATATCTAAGTTTGTCAGTAATTTTTACTTCCTTATAACAACTTAACTAGATTTCATTTTTGTATTTTTTAAGTTTTTTTACAAAAATCATCATTGAATGTCTTCAAAATGTGCTAACATACAAAAAATAACCATTAGATGAATTTATTGAAATTGTGTTAAATATGGGTTGGAGTATATGTTGGCATATCAAAAATTAATTGTGGAATTTGTAAGTATCTATCGATCTTATTTTACTTAGCTCTATCTATAATTAATAGAACAAAAAATATTTTATATTAAATATATGATTTGTTCTGGGGTATAAAACTTGCAAGAAATAAAGTATGGAACTGCGCCAACAGATGAAATTTTGAAAGATGGCATGTTAGATGGTTTTGAAAGAATGTGTGTAGTTTATGAGTCAATTGTTGCTATGGTACGTCATTTTTCTTTTCGATTTACATTGATGTATATTATTTAATATTGAAATTTTTATTATTCTCGCCAATGTATATACACTCATTTCAGTTTATTTTTATGTTTGTAGATGGAAGGTGAAAAAGACGAAAACAATCAACACCGTGACCAAAAAATTCCTGAAAATAACCCAATTCATGGAAGTAGCTCTCGCAGTGACAACAATTCAAGCGAAGAATGATGATCACTATGTTTGGATATCAAAGCAAGGCATTGTATTTTTTGAAATATTTCTTTGAAATTAGACATTTTGCTTAATGTAATGGACATAGTGTCCCAATTGAAAGACAAAGGGATACCAATAACTGTCCCATTTTGTATGACATATACTGTCTTATATATGTGTGTGTGTGTGTGTGTGTGTGTGTGTGTGTGTTTTAATTTATTCTATTGCATTCTCCATTGTCATTGTTGCGTTCTCCATTGTCGTTCTCAAATGCACTAATAAAAAATTAATTCATATTGTTATAAGATATATATGTATCAACTTTTGATGAATAACAAATTTTAAAAAACCAAAATAATTATGATATGGTATAAAAAATTAATCCAAACATCACATTCAAATGCATTAATAAAAATTTAATTAATATGAATATTGTTATAAGATATGTCAACTTTTGATGAATAATGAATTTAAAACAATCACAATAATTGCACTATCACAGTTAGATGTTTCTAAAAAATACAAAATGAAAATTGGTGCGTGTTAGTTACTATACACAGATATGTTTGTATTCTGAAGTGCACCGGTGCGTTTCTGTGACCTATGGGCACCGCACAAATACCAAAACCAATTAAAAATATCGGTGTGTTTGTGCGGTACGGCGCACCGATCCGTTTATCTGTCTATACGCACGGGTGTCGTTGCATGACCTATGGGCACCGCACGAATACCGATACCAATTATAAATCTTGGTGCGTTTGTGTGATATTGTGCAATGGGGCGTTTATGTGTCTATAAGCACTGGTGCATTTGTACGACCTATGGGAACCACACGAATAGTGATACAAATTATAAATCTCAGTGCATTTATGTGATACTGTGCACTGGTGTGTTTCTATAAATCTGTGCACCTGTGCGTTGATACGACCTATGGGCACCACACAAATCCCAAGGCCAATTAGAATGGCCCCATGCGTTGTATCACCAACACTATGCCCGGTGTGGTTTTATACCTTAATGTCCTGGTGCATTCTCCTTCGACCGCCTCGGGGCACCTTCTACATGTACACACCGATGCGTTAAAGCTAGAGTAGTGCACCGGTGAAAAAAAATATCCGTAATAACCTTCGTCCACCCATTTTGTTTTAGTTGAATTTCCATTAAAAGCTCCACCAAAACCTCTATAACCATAAATGGATGTTGTAGAATTTTTTTTTTTGACAATTTTGGCCAATTTTATAACACTAAAAACCTCCTTTATAACCTCCTCTAGACAATCTTTTCTTCTAGTGTTGTTACTCCTTGAAACAATCCAAGATCCAATGCTAAAAGCATAACTTGTAGTAGATCTCCTATCATTTGGACTACCAGACCAATATGAGTATGAGTAACCTATTAGCTCAACATCAAACAAATTAGTATAGTTAATACCAAAATAAATTGTTCCTTTAAGGTACGTGAGTATATATTTCACTTCTCTCCAATGAATTTCTAGAGGTGTGACCAAAAACTGACTGAACACATTCACAAAGTATGCTATGTTAGGTCTGGTTGTAATAAGATGATTCAAGTTTCCAAAAATTTGTCTATACAATGTACCATCAACCTCCTTTGAGCCATCATCAACATGAAGTTTCACATTCTGTTGCATTGGAACAAAAGTTGCTCAGCACTGATCCACCTTAAATTTTTTAATCAATTCTCTTACATACTTACCATGAAAAATAAAATTTGATCAACAGTAATGTAACTCACCAAGATATTTCATCTCAAATACTTGTGACATTTTCACCTTAATTCCATCAATAAGTTTCACTGAATTTCCTATAATAATTAAGTCATCCTAATATAAGGAAATATGTATTACATGACCCTTTGCATCAAATTTTTTATACAAATTTAGATCACTTTGACTTCTAGTAAAACCATGTTGAATAAATGAGGAATCTATCTTCTCATACAATGACCTAGGTGTCTGATTCAACGCATACAAAACATTCTTTAATCTGCAAACTAAATGTTCCTACCCTATTTTCACAAACCCTTTAGGTTGTGTCAAATACACCTCCTCTTTTAAATCACCCTTTAGAAGAAAAAAATTACATCTAATTGGTGCAAGTTCCAATGGTACTTTGTAGCTTATGTAATTAGCAATCTAATAGTATTTAATTTATCTACAAGTTCAAATATTTCTGCATAATCAATGCCCTCCTTTTCTGAGTACCCTCTTTCCACCAATATAGCTTTATATTTATTGATACTACTATATGCTTTAACTTTTGTTTGTATAACCATTTTCATCATGTGGATTTTTTTCCTTTAGGAAATTTAGTCAATTCTCGGGTTTTATTTTTAATTATAGATTCATATTCTTCCTTCGTTGGTTTTCTCTATTCTTCATGTTCATTAGATTCATTCAAACTAATGGGTTCTATGACACTCAAAACACTAATCATCATGGCATAGTTCATATACCTTTTAGGTAGGTGAAGCTATCGAGTAGATCCCCTTCATACTTTACTATCTTCACCCCTATTCTCTAAAGATACTTATCCACCTCTGGGTTGGATTTGGCTACTGGTGATGTCCATATCATTGGATTCTTCCTCAAGCTTTTACTGCTGACCTTTTCCTACTTCTTCTTTATTGTCTTTATATTTAGGAAGTATATTCCACCTTTAATATATGTTGTCCTTGTTGCCTTCATCTTCCTATTCATGGAAAATTACATCTCTCCTCGCAAATACTTTGTGAGGAGATGGATCAAACATTTTATATGCTTTAAATTTTGAACAATATCCTACAAAAATATAATGTATACCTTTATCATCAAGTTTATTTTTGTTCTCCTTTGGAATATGTTCAAAGTACTTAACACCCAAATACATTCAAATTATGAAATGTTGGTTTAAAACCATACAATTATTTTAACGGGGTCTTGAGATCAAGAGACCATGTTGAAATTTTTTTCTTTAAATAAACAACAATACTAATCACCTCTGCAAAAAACACCCACTACAAGAAAAAAGGACATTGGTGAGGGTCATGTTTGTGATGGACCTTTAAGGTCCATCACCAATGTCACATATGGTGACGGTCCTTAAAAAAGCGTCATTGTAAGTGTATATAGTGATGGTCCTTTACAGTCTGTCACCAAATCCATTTTCAATGACACTTTTGGTGAGGGTCGTTAAATTCCCATCACTAATTCTCTATTTGGCGACACTTTTAGTGACAAACTTTTAATGACCCTCACCAATGCTCTTTTTGTTACTTTTGGTGACGGTCAAAAGATGTTCGTCATAATTGATCATTCTAATGAGTTTTTTATGACGTTATATGCTTGTTAATATATTTTTGTCAAAATATAATGATTTAATATAATTATTGTGGAGTATTTTTTATAATATGTCCAAGGCCATAGTGGGTAGAGTTAGACAATTTTCTAAGAAGTAATTAGTGTATGTCATTTCCCTCAAGTAATGACTAGTCGAATAGAGTCTTCCTATGAGTCAACACATGATTCATATCTATTAATTTTATTATCTAGAAAATTCCCTTTAGATAAAGTCCCAGTAGTGTGCATAGGAAATATATTATTTAATAAAAACCGATCTCTGTCAATTTTATTAATGAGAAAGACGTAAAAATCTTCAACAATCTGGGCACACCTTAAATTAATGCTTTGGCACACAATAAAATTTCTTAGCACTTCGCATGTCTTGGAACATCTTGTCATGACAATGACGCCCAATCACATGGTGGCATGTGTATCATCTGTTGGCATGCATGTAGTCCCTAGCATGCCCTCGAACACCTTGGTTGAATGCATTGACATACATTAGCACTTGGCACACAAAGCCACTTAGCACACAATGCCACTTGGCATATATTGGGACCTATTATTAGTGTGGCTAGCATGCCCCTTTTGAAAAGTCCCGACTTATTAACCCCATTTTTGGTTCTTCCTTTTGCTTCCTTGAAACTTCTTTACACATATTGGCATACCCCATAACCCTACACATCCTTAGCACCTGGCATGTATTAGCATATCTTGGCATTATTTGGCACATATAATTAGCACACCTTGGAACTCCTAAGCACAATTTGAGACTTCGGGGCATGCCTTGATATTCCCTAGCATGCCTTACCAAGCCTTAGAATACCTTGTCACTCCCTCCTTGGCATGAAAACTAGCACTCATTAACACTAGTCCCTGGCATAGGTTCCTCATATTCATTAAATTCCATGAATTTTGACCTAGTTCTCCCTTAGTGTTTTGTCCTATTACTCCTTAACACTCCTCAACATGCATTAGCAATCTCTAGCACACCTTAACACTCTTCAACATGCCCTTCCACTTCATAGCATGCATAACACTATGTGACACATATTGGCACTTGGAACGTGTTGGCGTTTAGAAATTCTTAGCATGTATGGAATATGTTGACATGCCTTGGTATGATTTGGCATGGTTTAATATTAAATTTATTTGATATCAACTATTGGAAAGTAGATGAGAAACAACAAAGGAATACTTGGCACTTAGAATGCACTAATACTTTTCACTTGGCACCTATTGGAACCTAGTGTTGGTGTGCCTAGCATGCCCATCTTGGAAAAGGTAAATTGATGACTTATTAACCCTCTTATGTGTTCACTTCCTTGTATTTTAACTTTTTTTTCCCTTTTGTTTCCTTGACAGTCCCTGTCATGCATTGACACACCCTTGTACATATTGGCATGCCTTATCACTTGGCACATCTTAGCATGTTTGACATGCCTTCACACTATCTGACACATCTTAGCATTCCATAGCATGCCTTGGCACTCATGTCCTCACAACCAGCCTTTACATTTTTTCATGACTTGGGAACCCAATCAATTCCTTGGCTACTGCAGTTCATGTGACAATATTGGCTTGCTTCAACCGAAACAACTTCACCAATTGCACCTACTACATGTAGATTGTGACTTGTTCACCTAAGAACTACTTATAACTCATCTTCTCCCACTCATTTCCAAGCTCAACTTGTCCCACTTAAGTAGTTACGAATACAAGGATAAAATGATCTAACCATGGCCATAAAACAACTAATAAACATAAATTACATAGGAAATATTTCACATGTATGTTAATTTTATATAAACAGTAGAACATTAACTGAGAGTTTTCAAGAACCACATTATGCACAAGGCACACAAGATATAAGCCGACACAAATCGAGTGCCTGAAACGTTATACACAAAAATGTACAATTTGAAATTATCTAGAATACTTTAAAACATGAGCATGTATCCAAAGTGTGCCACATCTCATATAAAAAAAATAGTTAAAGGAAAAACGATGTTGAGCCTAGCACAAAGTGATCTCCCTTTGTCTAAAAATTCTTTGTCGAGCCCCATATAAAAACTGTAGGCTTGCCTCCTGTAAATCCTATTTCGAACTTCTCCTAACACACTTCGTCCTTAGCACACTTGAATTCATTGACACTCCCTCGCACACACTCTTATTCGTTCCTTTCCATGCATTTTGACCTAGTTATCCCTTGATATGCCTCGACGCTCCCTAACACTCTTCAACATGCATTGACATTGTTTGACATGCGTTAGCATGCCTTTTATTTCCTAATGTGCATGCCCTCACAACTACCCTTACTTAATTTTTAACTTGGGTACCCAACCAAGCCCTCACTTGACTACAAGATCTTGACCAAGTTACAGTTACTACAACTTGACTATGTTGTTGAATTGTGTATCTTGGGAGGTACTCCACAAGCCTAGTGATATGGGTTTGTATGAGTTTAGTCAGAAAAGGCTATGTCAGCAAAGAAGCCAAGAAAATGGATTTTGGACCCAAGATAGGGTTTAAAATATAAAAGAAAATTAAAAAGGAAAATTAATATTTCCCAAGGTCTAAGTGGATAAAACCTGTAAGTTCTATAGGGTTCCTAAGAGTTCTAGGAAAAAATATTTAATGAGGCCTTAGGATGAAGTAAATAACAACAAGTGAGAAGGATCTCATTTGATCAAGGTGGAAAAGAGAGATGTAGTCCTAAAGTATGTCAAGTAAGAGGGCCGAGTAAGGGTTGCTAAAGGGACGCCATGATCATCCTCCAAGAGAAAAATCATCATGTGAGGGTTCACAAGAATTTTGCATACCTTAATGGTCAGTTCGAGCTAGGAAGTAGGATGGCATATTGTTGGTTCTCTTATGGAAGAACAAGCTTAAGAGAGGTTTCTCATGAGAATTATCTGGGCATGTGATTTCAATGGTGTCTTTATGTGAAGGCCACATCAAAGTATGAAATGTTGAAATTTGCAACAATAAACATTGAAATTGGAAACCAAAAAGGAAAAAAAAAAATTCACCCACACTGGTGAGGAATTTTGGTGCACCAGGACTGAGGAATGTGGGGCGTCTAATTTATTTTTCCCTTAAATAATTTGGACAATAAATTGTAATTTGATCTCATAACAAATTTTTTCAGTTAACTAATTCATGATGACTTAGTTAGCTCAAGAAATTCGAGTTAAGGGTCTAAGATCAGGCATGTAGAGGGACTAATCTAATATTTTTTGGGTCCAGTTGTAGTTGATGCATTAGTTGGGTGCATGTGTGAATTAGTTAACTCAATTAAATGATTTAAAATCAGTTTAAATAGTTCTAAATAAGTGATGAGCTAGTGAGAGGTCGGCTAGTGAATCAAATTAGATCTAATTCACAATGAGTGATCAATCATAAAACTAATAATCCACTATTAATAGTTGCATGCATGTCAATTCTGATGAATACCCAGTTGAGAAAAAGGTTAAAGGGAACATAAATATCAGCTTTATTTATACAAAAGTTCCCATTTGAAATTATAAATTCATTGCGATGCCATGATGGATTGAGCAATCAAGGAAGTCTGATTTTCCTAATTAATAGGGAGATAATTTCCTAGGAATTGCATGAGAAATTCATGCTAAAGGAAGGCAAAGAATTGGCTAAGTACTAGACCGAGTTTGCCTAGATCAGCGGGAGACAATTGGCAGAGTGTTGGCGAATCTCATGAGAGATTAAGCATTGTATTGTTTCGTGATAGCTTGACTTAATACACAATAGAGATAGAGCGGTTTTGAGCAGTTGATTTCCCCAGATACATCTTGTGTTGTGCGATTGATAATTTATTTCTCTTACTTATATGTGATTGTGCGATTGTGTTTTATTTCCAAAAATTGTAGGAAGGATTAAGTATCATGTTTTAGTACATTACGAGGTCAGATTGAATATCGTTGGTTATATTTTCTACATGGTATCAAAGCAGGATTTTTTTGAGCGGTGAGTTTGCAAAGAATATCTGAAGATTTTGGTGTAAATTTTTCAGAAAAAGAAAAAAAGAAAAAAAACATATTAGGATTCCTTGCTAAAAACCACCCAAATGGAAAATCAATTCGGAGCTCAGATGAGGGAGATATCATCGATTTAGAATCAACCCTTTTTTAGAAACTTTTGCAATGGCGAGATAATTACAATGTGCACGAGTCAACAACCTATATGCACTTGAGGTACCAGATGAATCAAAAGCTTTGAGGAGAAAAGTAGAGGTTAGAGGCTTGGTTGTTGAGAGGGAGTACAAATTACCTCTCAACATGCAGCCTTAGAATCCGCCCTAGAAGGTTGTGGAGCAGCCTTAATTGGAGAAGCAGACAGGAGACCAAGTGGAAGCGTCCACTCAAGAAGAGATCTCCATGAGGGGTAAATTTCGAGCCAGATGGGTAGAGGGATCACATGCAACTATACCTCCAAGTGAAAGATGGGGTGATGTGTAGACATAATTCGAAGATAATAAATTTGGTCAGATTCCATTGAGACGGTGTGTCTCATGGATTGAACCTAGGTACGAGGAGTCCACAGTACAACAGTAGAAGGAAGGATCATTTATATGGATGCAGTCAGATGTCAGGAAGACATAAATGAGAGTGAAAAATGTCAGATATTAGAGCGCAGATCAGAGTTGGAAATAATGAAAATGGCACTAATGCAGATGTCAAGAGTAGCGCAGAGAGTTTGGTAGACAGGTGTAGTAGCTAGCATCAATCATAAGACTCTGATGAGAAATTTAATATACTGATTCAGTTGTTCAGAGGCTATTCAGTTTCAGGATTTGCAGGTGCAAACAACACTAGAGAAGTGTTACATGCAGAATTCCAAGGTATTGGATTGGAATAGATTGAATTCCTTTCTTGTTCAGAGGGAGTGTTGAAATTTGGAACAAGAAATAGTGAAGTTGGAAACTAGAAAGGACAAAAAAAAATGCACCCACACTGGTGAGGAATTTTGATGTACCAGGAGTGAGGAATGTGAGACATCTCATTTATTTTTCCATTAAATAAATTGGACAATAAATTGTAAGTTCATCTCATAATAACTTGGGCCAGTTAACTAAGTCATGATGACTAAGTTATCTCAAGAAATTTGAGTTGAGGTGATCAAGGTGGATATTGGTGGCCACCTTCCTATTCCACTTGGGCCATCGCCATTGTCTCTCTTCATTTTTCAATTTCCTTAATTATAGCACAATTTACTATTTTTGTCAGTTTTTCGGGGCCTGAACTTCCAGATATGTTTTCAGAGAGATATTTATAATGAGGTATCATGTGCATCAAAGTGAGATCATATGACCAAGTTACAACCCCGGGATGTTGGCTGCCCAACTACCCCCAACGGGGCCCAGAAACTCTTGGTGTTACATCTCTTCAGGCTAGGGTTTTCTCTTATTTTTGAATAATAAAAAGGCCCTTGAGCCTTATTGTAACAAAATTTAGAGGCATATAGCCACCACATCTCTTCTCAAAGATAATCTACCATCGCCCGAGCTATTTTGTTTTCCATTCTATCTGTGAGCATTTTTCAGTGTTTGATATTAATGAAATGAAGTGTTATTCCTACTGCATATCTATGTTTATGTTTATTTATGTATTTTATTGCGTTCCTCCATATGTTCGGATCATGAGGATCTAAGATGAGGCATGTAGAGGGATTATAATATTTTTGGGGTCTAGTTGCAGTTGATGCATTAGTGCGGTCTAGGTGTCAAGTATTTAACTCAATTAATTGAGTTAAAATTAGTTTAACTCGTTCAACTTGAGTGATGAGCTAGTGATAGGTCCACTGAATTAAATTATGTTTAATTCACAATGAGTGACCAATCAGATAACTGATAATTCGCTACTAATAGTTTCATGCATGTCAGTTCTGAGGAATACCTAGTTGATACATAGGTTAAAGGGAACATAACTATCAATTGTATTTATACAATATTGCCCATGTGCAATTATAAATTCATTGGGATGCCATGATGGATTCCACAATCAAGGAAGGTTGATTTTCATAATTAATATGGAGCTAATTCCCTAGGAATTGCGTGAGAAAGACATGTTGAAGGAAGGTTGAGAATTGGCCAAGTACTAGACTGATTTTGCCTAGATCAGTGGGAAACAATTGACAAAGTTCTGGAGAATCTCATGAGAGATTAAGAATTGTATTATTTCATGATTCCTTGACTTTATACACAATAGAGATAGAGGGGTTTTGAGTAGTTTCTTTCCCCAGATACAACATGTGTTGTGCGATTGATAATTTCTTTCTTTTACTTATATGTGATTTTGCGACCATGTTTTGTTTCCACAAATTGTAGGAAGGATTCAGTATCTTGTTTTAGTACACTACAAGATTAGATTTAATCCCATTGGTTATAATTTCTACAAGAAATAGAATAGATGGTTGATATGATCTTGTCTTGTGGTGATTAGTAGGCCCCAAGGTCTGCGATGAATAGTAACATAAATGGAGGAGGACTTGCACTGTAATTTAGATCCAGAATAGAAGTAGACGTAGGTGTAATATTGACTGAGGTAACCCGAGTTTGAGGGTCGACATTGAGATCTAAAGTTCATGTCAATATTCAGTCAAAGAAATTCCCATAATCTATGGATCCATAAGAACTAGGTCAAGTCCCTTATGGAGGAAAGAGTTGTGGTTTTTTCTATGGGTGGATAGGGTTTTTTCTACAACAATTAGAAGTTTTAAAGTGTAGTTCCCTAGTTAGTAAAATTTCCTAGCATGTTTAGTTCATAAGGTATTCCCTTAAGACTGTGACCAATTTGCGTAGAAGAAGAGTGGTTGTGACCCTCAGAGCGAGGTTTATTTCTGCAATATAGACCATAGATCTGGAAGATGGTTTGTAGATTCAATATGTGTGGAGATAGTAGATCCAAAGGAAGGTAGAACCTAAGTAGAAGATTCAACATGTAGAAGGAATGTGCCATACGAAGAATGTATTGACATTCATAGAAGTTAATTTTGGTGGAATATCCCAAAAATATTGATGGTATTCCAAGTACAGTTGGAGGGTTGTTAGGTGACTATAAAAGAAGATCCCTAACTCTTATATTTGTGAATGACAACAAGATTGGTAGAAGGGAAGATGTATAGGGCATAAGGATGTGCAGACTTTGAAGGACTAAAGTAGTAGTCAAGTGGGCCAGCCAACAAGCGCTAGTTCACTATATTGTAGAGGATTAATTCAATGAGAAGAAAGGAAACCTACATAGCCCTATACTTCTCATCTTGGAGTCGTAGTATGGAAAAAGTGGGAATACCAAAGAGTTGTTCACAAATGGAGTTGTTAACAACTTATTATCACTCAAACTAGTAGTGGACCTAAAAGGGGTTCCTAAGAGGGCAACTGCTAGGACAAGGAAAATGATGGAGGTTTAGCCCATTGTCACCACAACTAGGGCTCCTTGCTCTTCATAGAATTTCACTGATGGGAGGAGTCTCGGTATTTTAGGAAGTCATTTGTAGATTATTGGTTAATGAATAGGTGGGAAGTGACCCTAGAAACCATTTCCTTAAGATAGAATAAAGAGTTGGGCTTTCTTTCCTTTTAAGTAATGGACTTGATATTTTAGGGATAGAGGAGGGGGATTGAAGGATTGCGGGAGAAGAATAAGACTTATGAAGGAAGTTCTCAATCCCTAAAATCCCTCCTTAGCACACCTAGAACCCGTTCATACTCACTGTCACACACTCTTATTCATTCATTTCCATGCATTTGAGACTAGTGCTCCCTTGTTTTTCCTTGGAACTCCCAAACGCTCGAGCCTGGAATGCATTGGCACACCATAGCGCCTGGCACATCTTAGCACATTTCACTCGCCTCTAGCATGCCTTAAAACTGCCTAGCATGCCTTGGCATCACTCCCTCCTTAGCACACCCAAAACTCACTAACACTTCCTGTCACAAACTCTTATTCATTCATTTTTAAATATAGTTTTATCCGGTTTGTTATGATGAATTGTCTAGTGGAATATCCATGTTAGCTTACGAATCACCCCAACATATATCCTTTATGCAAGTCATATAATGATATTTATTCACAATTATTTATATCTAGTTGACCCAACACAGTGCAGGTCATCACCACCACCCTTGCAAAATTGAGCATGATAGGCTTGTGGTCCTATCTAAGCTTAGAAGAAAATTTCAAAACTTAGTTACACAACATGATGGAATATTATTATAAAGGTTTCCCATGCATTCTAATCAACAATATCTGGTGGGATTGGAACAACAACAAATTTTTTTCACGAGAAATATCCATGATAGTTTATGAATCACCCCAACATCTATCATTTATGCAAGTCAGATGATTATATTTCTTCACGCTTATTTATCTCTTATCCCAACACAATGCAGTTCATCACCACAACCCTTGAAAATTTTAACATGATAGGCTCGTGGTCATATCTAAGCATGGAAGATAATTTCAAAACTTAGTTACACAACATCATAGAAGATTATTATAAAGGTTTCCCATGCATTCTAATCATCAATATTTTGTGGGATTGGAACAACAACACAGTTGTTTCATAAGAAATATCCATGATAGTTTATGAATCACCCCAACACCTATCCTTTATGCAAGTCGTATGATGATATTTCTTCACACTTATTTTTCTCTTGTCCCAACACAGTGCAGGTCATCACCTCCACCCTTGACAATTTGAACATGATAGGCGTGTGGTCCTATCTAAGCTTAGAAGAAAATTTCAAAACTTAGTTACACAAGATCAGGTAAGATTATTATAAATTTTCCGCATGCATTCTAATCAACAAATCACGTGTGATTGGAACAACAACACATTTTTTTCACGAGAAATGTCCATGATAGTTTATGAATCACCCCAACATCTATCCTTTATGCAAGTCATATAATGATATTTCTTCACACTTATTTATCTCTTCTCCCAACACAGTGCAGGTCATCACCACCACCCTTGAAAATTTGAACATGATAGGCTTGTGGTCCTATCTAAGCTTGGAAGAAAATTTCAAAACTTAGTTACACAACATCATATGGAATATTATTATAAAGGTTTCCAATGCATTCTAATCATCAATTTCTGGTGGGATTGGAACAACAATGCATTTTGTTCATGAGAGGTATCCATGATAGTTTATGAATCACCCCAACATTTATCCTTTATGCAAGTCATATGATGATATTTCTTCACACTTATTTATCTCTTGTCAAAACATAGTGCATATCATCACCACCACCCTTGAAAAATTGAACATTATAGGCTCGTGGTCCTATCTAAGCTTGGAAGAAAATTTCAAAGCTTAGTTACTCAACATCATGGAAGATTATTATAAAGGTTTCCCGTGCATTAATCAACAATATCTGATGGGATTGGAACAACAACACATTTTTTTCACAAGATATATCCATAATAGTTTAAAAATCACCCCAACATATAACCTTTATGCAATTCATATGATGATATTTCTTCACACTTATTTATATCTTGTCCCAACATAGTGCGGGTCATCACCACCTCCCTTGCAAAATTGAACATGATAGGCTTGTGTCCTATCTAAGATTAGAAGAAAATTTGAAAACTTAGTTACACAACATCATGGAAGATTATTATAAAGGTTTCCCGTGCATTCTAGTCAGCAATATCTAGTGGGATTGGATTAGCAACACATTTTGTTCACAGGAAATATCCATGATAGTTTATGAATCACCCCAACATATATCCTTTATGCAATTCATATGATGATATTTCTTCACACTTATTTATCTCTGGTCCCAACACAGTGCAGGTCATCACCACCACCCTTGCAAAATTGAACATGATAGGCTCGTGGTCCTATCTAAGCTTTTAAGAAAATTTCAAAACTTAATTACTCAACATCATGGAAGATTATTAGAAAGGTTTCCATGCATTCTATTCAGCGATATTTGGTGGGATCGGAACAAAAACACATTTTTTTCATAAGAAATATCCATGATATTTTACGAATCACCCCAAAATCTATCCTTTATGCAAGTCATATGATGATATTTCTTCACACGTATTTATCTCTTGTTCTTACATAGCGTAGAGGTCATCACCACCACCCTTGAAAAAATTAGCATGATAGGCTTGTGGTCATATCTAAGCTTCGAATAAAATTCAAAACTTAGTAACTCAACATTATGGAAGATTATTATAAAGGTTTCCCATGCATCCTAATCAACAATGTCTGGTGGGATTGGAACAAAAATAAATTTTTTTCACGAGAAATTCTAATAAAGATCACAATTGAATTGATATTAAACAGTGTTTGGAAGACAATATTCATCCTAAACCACAAAAATAATGGATTCTGGTAATTCCTCCACTCCCTCTTGGATGCCCTTGTGACTTCTTTGATGGCGTTGCACAAGTTATCGCACCTAGATACAAAGTGGGTGTGGTACTCTTCCTCTCCTAGTCTTATAGCGAGAAAGTAAGATATACGCAAAGTTAAGGCTCCAACAACTGAGTTGATTTCATTGCTCTTTGTACCCTTCTGGAAATTTCATCCATAAAAAGATTCAAATCCCTATAGATCATGGGGGATTCAAAAATCATGATCAATTGGGTCAATAATTCATGATAGAAAACATCTACCTAGATCCCATCCTACAAGATATTATAGATTCCCCAAACTCTTTAGACTAGCTATATTTTAGACACATTCTCAAGGAGGTAAATACCAAACACACAAGATTTAAAAATAATCTCTCAAACTGCCCATCGATACATTTGTGATATCAGACTCCATCGATAGGATGGAGTATGACCAAATGATTATTCATGTCTAAGCCCGAAAAACAAGCCAATGTAGATTGATGCATGCACATTCCAATCATAACAATCCATTTCTACCTCTTCTCAATAGAAAAACAAGTTATATTTTTTTGTGTTCACTTTAGAGCATAAACACCAATTTCACCCATAATGTTAGGATAAGTTTAATGATATGACCGAAAAGGTGGGAAGAGTATTTTGTGGTGTATTGAACAGGACTAGGGGACACACATGTAGCATGGATGGGTAGAAGTGGGATGTCCAAGCATGGTTTACTAAGATCTATAATCCACACATTAGAGAATAAGAAGGAGGATTAAGATCTAATGTCATAGGGGCTAGGGGGCCTAGAGGGAAGGTAGCAAGAGAAATTGAAAGGGGAACCCTTAATAGTGTTGATAAGGGGATTAAGGGCCCCATTATCACAATCAATAAGCCATTAACCCATAACCACTAAATTCCCTATCCCTTAATCGTAAATCCATAATCCCTTAACGCCTACACTCATAACTCATAAGCCATCAACCCCTTAATGCATTAAACCTTAAGCTAATAACTTCTAACCTAGAATCCATGAACCCCCTAAGCACTAACCCATTATTCTATTAAATTTTGACCCTTAAACCTTAATCCATAACCCCTAAACACCTTAAAACCTAACCCCTTAACCCCTAACACCTAAATCCCTTAATTATTAAGCCCTTAACCCCTAAACCCCTTTCCCCACAAGCCCTCGACCCTTAAATCTTAATCTTGAATCCCTTAACCACTTAGTATGAAAGGAAAAAAAAAAACACCTCAAACCAACAAAATAAATTGTTAGGAGAATCCTTCACCTCTAACTAAGAATATTGGTACCATTTGATTTTTAGAGAAATAGGTACTAGTCTCGAGGGTGTGTTTTTGTGGGTAATGCCCTTATTAACATGTCTACCAAATGTAGAACAACTGGATAATTTTCAAAACCTCAATAACTAGAATTTCTTAGAATATCTACACTTCATGTTGACATGGAGCTTGTAGTGCTATCCCACATAAGGAGTTCGCAATGCATAGATCACTCATAATGATGCAACCTCTTCAACCCTAATGAACAAGGAGCTAACCCTTGATACAAATATTTTTTTCTTCTAAAAAACCGTAATTTTGTCAATGTAGAATACTATACATAAAAGAAAATAAAATCATATTATCCTTATCAATGTTTGAATTAGCCTCACATTTTCCATGAGTGATGAGCCAAGGGGTGAATGTAGGGCACTATTAAAGTTACATCATGTTTAAATTCCTTTTACATCATAAGATTGTTCTCCATTAGGGTTGATGCATCATCACAAGGGAGCATGACACCTTTTTATGGGGGAGCAATTAAAGTTGTAACATGATTCAAGTGACATACACCTCCAATGTAAATGAAATCATTATGTGTTTGTGTCAATTTGTTAAAGAGGTTATTTATAAACAATAAATTTAGTAATTGGACTTCAATTTTTCATGGCCTTGACTCTAAGATGGATTTGTACTAGGAACACTTCATGCAAATAAGAGGGGGGCTTATATTTTAACCATCATACACACAAGAGCACTAGATGTTGCCCTTCATATCCAACTTGGTGGTTTCAAAGTGGGTTTACATTAGTGTCTAGTTGAAACTAATGACATCATGATATTTCTCTTCTTAATAACATATTATAGCTTTTCCATATACACAACATTGAGTTAGAGGATCACCTCATCTGTAGATGACCATTTATTATGGGATTCAAGGGATGTCATATTTTCTTTTATCAATATTTAGATGGCCGTTATCTACTTTCTTTAAATACATGTCTAACTATTTTTATGAGGGAGGTCCTTGGATTTAGATCTTTATATAATACCTTATGTGGCCTTCCCCTTTTGAACTTTTCCAAGGGGGTCACCTCCTTCCATGTTGGATGACAATGACAAGTTGTACAACACATGGAAGAGAACACTTTCTAGTTTAAGCCACCCATACCCATGAGGTTGGATTATAATCATAATAGAGAAAAAATATTTAAACTATTTGATACTTCCATGATGATTGATGAGTAAACCGTTATTACAAGTAATAACATACATTATTCATGTTAGATTTATATATTATACTATTTAGAAATACAATTATGAATAAGAAAATTCATGATACTTGAAAAGAGTCATAAAAATGTTTCCAAAAGAAATTAAAATAACAACTTCCAAGCAAAGGGAAATGGCTTACAAAATAGTGTATAAGAATGTTTTCCATACCACATGTTGAAACTTTCAAAATATTGAGAAAACAAAAAATAGATTACAAGGGGATGTGTAATATGTAAATGATCAAAGATAGAGTTTTGGAGAGATAACTAAATATTGATAGTTTATTAAACTCTCAAACGAGAGTTTTATATAAAACTCTCGTCCTAGAGTTTATAAAACTCTCATCCTAGAGTTTATAAAACTCTCGTCCTAGAGTTATAAAACTCTCATCCGAGAGTCGGCCTTATGTAAACTCTCGGGCACAAACTCTCGGCCGAGAGTTTAGCCGCATGGTTAAATGTAACCTGTGGTGGTTTAAACTCTCGGTCGAGAGTTTGAAATTTCTCAGCCGAGAGTTTAATAAATGTCTCGCTCGAGAAATTATCTCGACCAAGAGTTTCTGGTCAACGAAAAACCTAGAAAATTCTGCAGTTTTGAGGAACCTACAACTTTGGAGGGGCGAAACACCTATGAAAACAAAATGTTATCTTTCGGACTTGGTACCATTAGATTCATCTCTGAATCTAGTTTCTAATGATGTAAGATTTGTGGAGTTTCATTAAAAAAATTCAATTTTTTATTAATTTTATACTAAAATGTGTCACTGTGGAATTTCATTGTTCTGAAAAATTGCACTGAATGAAAATTCAATAACTTGAAAATGGCAACACCAAAAAAATTAGAAAAATCATATTGCAATTCCTCTCCCTGTCTTCTTCAGAAGGGTATTCTTATTTTTTTATTGATGATTACATTGAAAATAAAATCTAGGGCTCATAAAATGTACTGAAACATCACCTTTTTTTTGTCTTCGTCCATTTCAAAAAATAATAAAAAATAGTGATTTAATTTCAAAATTACCAAAAAATAGTCATTGCACTAGTACAATCTATGTAGATTATGATGATATGGTTTATTTCCAAAAAAAGAATAACCTTCCCTAAAAAAAGTTAGGGTTCAAAAAGTGACTCTTTATGTTTGCCTGAAAATTTGAAGTATATGCAGTTAGTAAACAACAAATTTACCCCTCTATATGTCAATTTTTTTTTTGAAAAAAAATATGAGTATGGAGGTAAGACAATTCTCTACAAATCTTGTTTTTATGTCAAAGCGTAATTTGCATTGAAAATATGAGTTTAGTGGAGTTTAAGTTGAAAAAACATAAAAAATTACAATTTTCAATGTCAATAAAGGGCAAAAAGTGTTTCCCAACTTCACATTGCCTTGCCTTAGGGCCAAAATTGACAAGCCAATATTCAAACTTCTTCAACTATCAAATTGGTGAAGCCTCATACCTCTTATTGAACCCCTTAATGGGACATTATTTCTCCAAAGAGACTGTTGAGGATTTCCCATTACCAATCAGACGTTGGATGTCATAGGACCTATTACCCCACTTTCTATATGAGTTTGTAGTGGATACTTTTAAATTTTGATTGACATCTAAACCCTTGTGATATTAATCATTTTCCAACTGAGATATATGAATGGCTGTATAATTTGTTTGATGACACCTTGCCTTGCCCATCTAGGACACTAGGTGACGTAAGAAGATGTTGCTTTAGCGATCACTTTAGCTTGATATATACGATCCATGTATATATCTCTAATGTGTATTGTTTTTATTGTGATCACTTAAAGACTCTATTCTAACTCTTAAATGTTTTTTCCATAAATTTTATGCTGAATTGTTCCATGGTGTTTGATAATTTTACTCATAAAAATGTGTCATCTCAATCGTTTAAATATATAAATGGTGGTTTGTTTCATAATCCTAACAAGACAATGTAGATTGATGCATGAACATTCCAATCATGACAATCAATTTCTATATCTTCTCAATAGAAAAAAACAAGTAATATTTTTTCTCTTTACAACCTAAACACCAATTTCACCCATAAAATAAGTTTAATGATAAATATTAAAAATACTTTTATTTTTAAAAAATAAATTAAAATGATTTTTAATTAATTAAATATTTTAATATTTTAATGTAAAAAATAAATCAATTATTAAAAATCTAAATATAAAAAAAAATTGAAAATTAAATTTCCGCCTAGCCGCTTTTAACTAAACCTAACCCAAAACAAATAAAGAAAAAAATAGTGTTGCCCAACTAGATTTTGGCCCCACTTAACAAATATCTAAGCCTGTTTGAAGAGTTTATAAAAACCCTTATTTATTTATTTATGTTTAGGGCTTTTGATGTTTAGTTCTTTTGGAACAGGTTGGAGGAGGACCGTATTTGCCTCAGGGGATTGGATCTTTCAAAAATTTTGAAGTGTGTTTTTGAATCTACTTAGACAAGAAAAATTGGGCAAACAACACTAACATTTCCAAGTATTTGATGTTCTCTTCGCTGTAGTACATGCCAATTGCAGTCTATTAAGAGGTAAGTTGAATTAGTTTATGGATATGGTAATTTTAGTAGGTTCTGGTAGCTGGTTATGTTATACTGGACGCTAGATGTTTATAGTTGCTATTGAGTGCTCTGCATTTGATATATATTTATTTCAATCTACAATCTGTAGTGCACTCTGTAATGGTAATTTATATGCTAATTTCTATATTGAAGCAAAATAATGACTCTTATTAGCTCCGTCTGAAAAAAATTTGAAGCGTGTTGTTAATTTGAAGGAAAGACCACTCCTCCACTCTTCTTCGCCCTTGGCTTTCTAGGTTTCTTGCAGTGGAAGTTGAAATATTCTCTTCGCTCCGGTTTTAATTTCATTGTATTTATTATAAATTAAACTATATTTTTCCCTCTATATCAGTTTGCAGAGTAGGTCGGATTCCAGTAGTTTGAGAAGACTTGAGATTGATTTAATTTAATTTAATTTCAGATCATTTTCTTTTCTTTGACTATGGATCGCTGAGGAAACTCTGGCACAAGAGGAATAGGTAGAGGTAGAAATGGAAGCCGAGTCCAAGGCGAAGGTCTGGGTCAAGGCGAGGGACAAGGTCAGGGAAGAGGCAGAGGTAGGGGTTCAGCGGATCAACCCAAAGGTCGATATTTTTAATATTCCTGCAACTGCTTGTGCAACTGTTCTAGGGTACCTTTCATCACGACGCAAGTGCCTCCACCTGCAGCTGAAGCCAGCTGCTCGACATCGATGACTTATGCGCAGGAGTCTGCCACGGGATTTAGCAGTGTCCAAATGCCTTCGAACTCTGTTTCATTCAGATCCATTATAGTAGAAAGAAAGTTGGAGTGTGGACAAAGATTTAAGGCCACTCGTGTTCCCATTAATCAACCAGATGGCAGAGGAAAGCGAGCCATTGGGCCTATCAGAATTTATGTCAATCATTTCGGTGTTAACTTTAATCCGAGAGTGAAAATTTTCCACTATGACTTCTATATACAGAGAGTCAGTAATGGATCTGGGACTTCAAACGGGTCGTTCGCATCGTCATTGCCGATAATGAACTGCACCATGTCATTCACTGCTTCCTGCAACTTTGACTGCAGGGCCGTCAACTTTCGGCTCTTTAGCTCAGGGCTCATTAACACCCTCTCTAGTGCCCATGACAAGCTCTTCCCGTCTCTGTTACCAGAAACGCAACACTGGTAGATGTTTTCGGTGAAAACCACTTCAGAAACCAAATGGTACAAGACACCACATTTTATATGGGTGTTCTCATTTTCATTGATAGGAAACAGTTTCCAGTGAAACAGATGTTTCCCACAGCGTTTTATGAAAACACATCTATCAGTTTTGGATGAAACATTTGCGTTTCGCCTCCGTTTTTCCTCCATTCTTTAAAAACTGAAATTTCCTTTTCGGTTAACCTCAAACATACTAATTTTTGTTTGTTAGTGAAGTTTCCTTTTCTAGTTGCGTTTTCATACGTGTTGTCTCCCATTGCATGCGATCCAGCAGTGACGCTTTAAGCTAAGAGCAAGAGCAAGCTGCAAAGTAGATTCATCCTTTAGCATGGGCGTCATGACTCCTTTGTAAAGCTTGGACTTCTTAAGTCCTTTTTAAAGCTTGGAGAAAAGCGCATCCTTCAGCAGACATGGGTTTAGCTTGGAGAGAATCTCATTCAATTTTTCGATTCAGTTTCCTAGTATGCTTTGATATCAGCCTCTATATCTTACTGTGTGTTAATTTTTTTTTTTAATTATGCCTCACTGTTGACATGAGAGTTTGCCATTTGAATCAAAATTCCTTTATCACATTTGTTGCATCTTCAGTTGAAGTTACAAGAGGCTCAGACCTATCACAAATATTCTGCACCTCACGAACAACTTCACCCTGATAAAAAAAAGGGCTATAGCAATGAGATTTTAACTTTCTCTACAAAAAGGTGGCACATTTTGATTTCAAGATTTATATAAACAGAATTTAAGATAGATAAAAGTGAAATTTCTAAACAAACAATACATCATACCTCCTGCTCAAACAGTTTTAAACACTCTCTTTCTGTAGCTAGTATAGATGTTGCATCGATACAGAGATCCTGATCATCTATTGTTTCAGAGTTGTCTTTGATTCAACCCATTTTTTCTGCGTGAGGTCTGAAATAGTGATATATGTGCGAGTAAACAACTAGTGCATGCTAAAAAACGAGTGGAAAAGCAACTTCTTGTTGATGTTGTGCTAGTTTCAAGCTAAATCACCATAAAACATCATACAAAGGATTGAGTAATACCACATGAGGATTTAAATGTTCTATATGCATATATGGTACAATAAAATTGAGAAAAGGAAAAAGGCAAAAAAATCTCTCAAACAACAATGTCAAGCCTTAGTAATAAAAAAGATCAAACACAAGCCGATTAATGGTTAACCTTTACATTAGTCGATAATTTTCTAAATTGCATGCTGAAAAGGTTCTCATTAGGACTGAAATCATAATCTCTTTCCTCTTCATTACTTGAAGCCCCAGTCATAAAAAACTTGTTATAGTGGTAGTGCAAATTGTTTCTTGAATTTCCCTCAGCAACTCTAGACATTTTAAAATGGTTGTTGTCATTGTACCCCAATTTTGAAAAATTGGTACAAGAGTCTAAATAGAAGTTCTATAGAAACAGAAATGCACTGATTCTTTGTAATGGTTAACCCTCATCGTTCTCGTTGTTAGTGTGTAGTATGGAGTCAGATTTGAACTTTAGGTGGAGGCTTGTTGTAATTTATGAACTAGGTATCTAACCCTTGGTGGAAGAATAAATGATGCTGATTAAAATGATGGGCTAAATTCTTGGCTCTGGCAAATCACGAAATTTTTCTTAAAACTAAATTTTTCTTTATGAATGTTTCTTTACAAACTTTACAAATTCACATGCGAAAACATTGAATTTTTATGATTAATGTTGTGTTTTATATTGTTCACTTTTAATCTTGTTTTTCTCTCTGCTCCTTTATTGAGGCGAAACCTACAAATGGTGTTTCTCATATTGTTTTTGTTTCTCGTTTCGTTTCTCGTTTCTCATTTATCATTTCTGGTAACATAGCTTCTGGTAACATAGCTTCCCGTCACTAGGTTTATTTAAACACGGCCATGTAACTATTAGCTTCTCGGTGTCCTTTCCACAGACACGATAAAACAGAAATAGATAAATAAAATGCAATACAGGATTTTAGCACTGAAAGTTGTATATCAAGGAATTGCATTCGTTATAGAGGGAAATTGCGATGTCCATCACATTCATAACAATCAAAATTTTCCTGAGCCCAATCTTGGCCTTTGGCTTTTCTTCATCGCTTATTTATTTACTACCAATGAAGCGATCACAATTTTTCGGAGCCCAATATTTGCCTTTGGCTTTTCTTCATCGCTCATTTATTTACTAACAATGAAGCGATCACAATTTTCCCGAGCCCAATCTTGGCCTTGGCTTTTCTTCATCGCTCATTTATTTACTACCAATGAAGTGGTTTTATGATAAGTTCACTTTACCAATGAAGTTCTTTTATCATAAGTTCACTTTTCCCATTTGCCCTGGTAGAGAAAGGTAAAGTCTGGAATTTCATGGAGTTAATTTTAACATATTTTAAAATCTGCAAAGAAAGTAAAGAGGGCAAGCAATATTTATGCTCCTATACGTTATTTAAGCATTGTAGCAGAACGTGGTAACCGTTTAGCGGGAGCTAGGGTTGTTGGAATATTGAAAAAGATTGGAAGAGATAATGTAAATGATGCTGTAGGAAAAAAGAGGAGCGTTGTTGCAATGGATGGGGGCTTTATGAAAAATACCCCCTCTTCCGAGAATATCTGCAAAATGCAGTTACAGAATTGCTTGGAACCAAGATCTCAGAAAGTGTGGTTATAGATCATTCAAAGGATGGCTCGGGTATTGGAGCGGCACTCCTTGTTGCATCTCACTCGATATACTTGGAGGAGCAGTGACTTGGAAAGTCACTAGTCTCTTTTTAAGACACATGCCCTAGGGTTATTAAATCACCCATGTGGTTGTAATAATAAATCTGCAATCATCTCCCTTGGAGATAGTCTCCTTTTCTAGAAGCAGGCTTCTCAAGAGCCATAATTTATGCCCCCTCATGTATAGTCCTTTACAATAAAAATATTAGTTCAAAATCAAGTATAGTTTTTTCAGTCACTAATTCTATTCCAGAATTTCGTATTGATATAAATAATAATCTTGAATTCCTCAGTTTAACCAGGCCAAAATTGCCAATTTAAAGACTAAGTGTTCTTCCGGTGAAGATGATGTCCTTTAAATTGGTCCTTTCTGGTTAAGCGGACACTGAAAGTGAACGTTCTCATTAGCATACAGTGAAGCAAATTGGAATAAATTTATTCATTCAAATTTGGCAGAGGTTGTAACTCGACAATCATACATGATGTGCAAAAATGCACCCTTTTTCATGAAATTCTTTGTATACAGTGATGGGAGTAGCTTGTATTCTTTTCACTTCCGTTTCTTTGATATAAGCTAGAACGATGTGAACAGGTTAGACCTGTATTTGAATTTGATTGTGTGATTGTTCCTCATGCATAAATCGCTTTAAAAATCGTTGAACATTGAACAAATATGTGCGACAGTGCCATATAAATTTCCATACACCTTTCAGTACAGTTTTGGAAATTTAAATTTAAATTATTGAATCAATTTTATTAGATGGAAGTATACTTCACTGTACACTTTTGTTGTTATTATTATATTGTAGGTTAAGTACTTCAATGTAGAATTTTGATGTTATTTATTTTCTATTTATTTTGTAAAGAAATAAGTTCATGTACCCAATAGCCTTAATCAATATTTACTTTTTACACCTTTATACGTCATTTAATACACTGTAAGGAGAAGGATTCTCACAACTGGTTTAATTGTCAACCATGTGCATAATTTTACCAACAAACATTTTCCTTTTAAATGGTAATGGATTAACATTCATTATCTATGAAAAATTTCCACTATGTCTTAGATATACAGAGAGTCAGTAATGGATCTCGGAAGAAGGAAAAGGAGAAGAAACTTGGGAATGCAGAAAAGGAAGTGAAAGTAGGTAGGGTTTCCAAAGAAGATAGAATGGAAGTTAAAAATAAGTTCCTGATACAAAATTGTGCATCCATTGGTAATGCTAAAATTGTTTTTGATGGGAAAAAAACATATGCAGTAAGTAGTGTTTTCCTAAAGGAAAATACAATGTTAAACTACTGGAAGATGAAGATGCCCTAGGTGACTATTCAAATCATAGAGAGCCTTCTTCAGTCTACAGACCTATTGCTCCTTCCCTGAAACCTAAAAACAGTATGGTTGATACATGTAGACTTCTTCCCGCAAATCTCCATTAAGAAAGGCACTTTTCATGTCCATACAATGGGCCTTCCGGCCAAATTGTGCTAGCATGGCTAGAACCAGTTGGATGGTGCTCATATTTTTTGTAGGAGCAAAGGTGTCCTCATATTCAATGCCCTATTGCTAAGAAAACCCTTATGCAACCAACCATACTTTGTACTTTTCAAATGTATCATTTTCCTTGTACTTGATAATGTACATCCCTTTTCAGCCAATAGGTTTCTTCCCTAATGGAAGTGATATGAGACCACAAGTCTTATTTTTCATCAAACCCTCATATTTGACTACTATGGCTCCTTCCCAATTCACTCTCCCTTGTGCTTCCTCAAACATCTTGACTCATAGATTTCCTTAATATTGACCATGAGAGAAAAGTTGACTATGTTCTTTGTTTTCTCTTTCCACTCAATAATCATCCCTTGATCATTTTGCGTACTCAAACATATCTAATGGTGTTGTGCCATTACTTGGGTCTCTTATTGTGATCTTCCTCATCCAATTCAGTATTGTCACTATGACCTGGACCACCTATATCTGGATCATAAATTACTAGTCTAGGAGACTCATCGTGCTAAAAATATTCCACCCCCCTTCAAGTGTAGCTACCTAAAGCTTGACACCTGAATCCTCAACCCCTTCTAGCTTCTAAGTAATAAGTTTAGAAAGGTCCAACCTCCTCATCAACAACAACTTCACTATTGAAGCTTACCCTATCAGTGTCAATATCAATCAACCTATAAACCTTATAGTGTTGTCGTACCCTATAATCATTATCTTTTCTCTTTGGATCTAATTTGGTTATCTTCTTAGCTAGAATCCAAGTTTAGGCAATACAACCAAAAAATTTAAGATGGCTTACATGGAATTTCTTCCGAACCATGGTTCTTTGTGACCTTCTACTTCATCGCCATCGTGGGAGATCTATTCAATAGGTGTACTATTGTGAACATTGACTCAGCTCAAAACCTATTTGGAATAGACTTCCTCTACAACTTACACCTAGCCATATTTGTAATAGTACAGTTTTGCCTCTTAAC
This sequence comes from Pinus albicaulis, assembly GCA_034641835.2. NCBI lineage: Eukaryota > Viridiplantae > Streptophyta > Pinopsida > Pinales > Pinaceae > Pinus > Pinus albicaulis. The sequence goes on from CM076578.1 coordinate 77,377,333, forward strand.
CAATACATTTTGTTGTGGAGTGTAAGGTGTAGTATATTGTCTTTGGATCCCATGTTTAGCACGAAATTTATTGAAATATTTTGAGTAGAATTTCCCACTAGTATCATATCTAAAAGAGGCAATATGACAACCTAACTGTTTCTCAATTAATGCTTTGAACTTTTGAAATTCATTAAACACATCATATTTTAATTATAAATAATATACCCACAATTTTCTACTGAAATATTCAACAAACGGAAGGAAGTACCTAGCACTAGTGGTTTACGTCATGTTCATTGGTCCACATATGTCTGAAAGTACCAACTGAAGGACCCTTTACTCTCTCCAACCTTGTCCTTCATAAAATGGTATTCAATGTAGCTTCCTTGCTTGACAAGCTCTGCAAACTCTGTGGATCCTCTACAGAATGTTTGAAAGTCCATCTACTAGTTTCTCTGATGCCAACTGAGAGAGATAGTTGAAGTGGAGGTGCCCATACCTATGATGCCATAGGGGTGCTAGATTTTGCAATAACAATTACCTTTAACTTACAATTTCTAATAAGATCAATATTCAAAAATCTTAAGACAATGAAAGTTAAGAGATTCATCTAAAATGGATTATTATAATGTTGGACATAGAAAGAAATCATTGTTGCATAGTTTCCCAAAAGGTCAAATCACCTCAATTATATGTTGAACCTACCACTCAATTTGAGGTTCAAATCTTAAGCCATCAAATTCTCAAGTGCATAGGTGAAATAAGAAAGGTACGAGTCACTATAGGAGATCAATGTTTCTTTTCAAATTTATTCTTCCTTCAACTAGAGGGAATTATGAGATCCTAGGAGTTTTAAATTTAGTGTTTTCAAACCTTGGGAACATATGACATGAATCATATGAATGTTTATTTCCATTAAGCATGAGGGTAGAATGATTAAATTAAATGGTCTTTAATACAATCCCTCTAGATTTGTCTCTTCAAATGTGAGGGCACCCACTCTCATGTTCGAATTTACTGATATTAGCCTTTAGGGAAAGATAAGAAAATATAAATTGGACCAATGTATCAATCCATGTGAACATGATACCCATTCGCTCTCTCACACACTCAATGTGAATAATTTGTCTCCTAAAGGACATGATTTGGGTAGTATATTAGTTGCCTTGAAAACTTAGGTTCTAGTCAATTCTTCATGCAACATGATACTAAGAAGTTGCTAAGTTGTCTCCTACTAATATGTTAAACTGGTCAGCATCAGTTCAACAATTCTAGATGACTCTCATGGTGTTGCAATGTTATTTAATCTTACAATTTGGCATACTTTCTTAGTCCCACAGTGGTGAAAAACGTTCCTCAACTATTAATCCTAAAGAAGCCCAATAATGGGTGAACATGGATAGGCCAGCTTGAATTTTCTCACATGTCTCCCATCTCACTTAGACACTTATTTTGGGAACTATTATACATTTACTATGTCAATTTTCTAAGGCCTAAGATGGGAAAAACAAATAATAAGTGTGTGCTAGTAATAACACACTTGACTAGATTGAACTCGGCCTAGTCTTATGATGGATGTACATTTTAAGGGCTTCTTTCCTAATTCAAAATTGTTGAAGCTATATAAACTAACTATTTCATTTTTCCTACAGTTCCAATAGTGCACATGGAAATCTTCTCTGCAAAACTCTTTTGTTGCATATGGTAGGCCTCTGAATAGACTAAGCTTGTACTAGCATAATGCAAACATGACTTGCAAGTCACCACTGTGTTTTGGTTTCTAAAGGCTACTGCATTATTGACTGACTAGTGAAGTATCAACTAGTGAATAAGTTTCAAGCTTTGGAGAAGTCACAATATATATTATAATTTTTTCTTGCAAAGTAGCCTCTTGACCATTTTTTTCTAAGAATGCCTCTTATGAAAAAGTAAGTTCTTTCCTAATAGGTTATGACCCTCTTGAAAATACCAGGTTCACTAGAACATTCGAAGCAAATATCTAATGCACACATCATGCTACCACTACAAGCCATTGCATAAAATAGAATCCAAGGTGAAAAAGGATAAAAACTACATTGTAGATGTGTTACAGTGACAATACTTTCTTGAATGTCTACTCTCTAACATCCATAGCATTACCACAAATAATCATAGTTTGTATTTAACTCCAAATAATATACATTCCAATAAGAAGTTGTCAATCATAGTTTTACCTTGTGGCAATGATTTTCCTTATGCCCTGCTCTCATTTTCAGTCAAAAACTAGATTTCCTATATTGATGACGTTCCTACTGTAATATGACCAACTATCAGACAACTATCTCATTGTAATTCTAGATAAAATGATTAGTGTACCCAAATAATAAAGAAACTAAAAATGATAGTAGTATATTGCCGGGTAAGCAACTAAATAGGTAGTACGCATGATATGCAATTCCATAATTCACTACCTTTCCCATTTATAAAATACTTTCTACAACAATTTTGCTGCATATTAGTTCTTTATGTTTCATATTAGTTCTTTATGTTGCTATTTATTAAGATTTTGGCTTACAAGGGGATTACAAGAAGCCTTTCCACAGGAGATACATATGGCTTATGCAATTGGCATACCATTGTTGTTACTGTAACTAACATTTCCTAATAAGAAGTTATAGTTGAAACATTACATTTACTTGTTTTGGCTTCCTAATTGTTATGTATGGCATATATAATACCAATTGTCCATTGGGATTAATACGTGACCAAATGAAAAAGGATTTAACTATTGCTAAATCCAAAAATGTGACAGGCTAGGATTGGAGGGATTTTGTGAAAATTATAATGAAAAATAAAAAAGTGAAGGACTGCACCTCCAATGTAGTGATAGTAGGGTTTCTTATTTATAATATTCTAGAGTTATTATTATTATTATTATTTCGTTTATTTCTGACTGTTTATCCCTGGTCAAGGTGTTTCTAAAGTTTGTCAGCTTTGAATGCTAAACACGAAGCTTGATGTCTTGCAGTGGAAACACCTCACATCTTAGCATAGGTCCAAGATCTAGTTCTGGTACAATAACGCAAATTGTGGAATATTTGGTAAGTGTCTGCTACTGAAAGCCTTGCCACTGTGACCCAAGTGTTATTTTGCCACAGCTAGAAGGTTAGTGCATTGGGCAAAAGAGAAATTTTTGTGCGTTGATGCTGCACACAGGGAATCTTTTTGCAAGCCCTTTTTCCTATTATGTGCAAGAGCAGTTTGCATCTGCAAGATGCACATAGCATTCTCTTTGCCCAATAAAATAACCTTCTAGTGTTGCATGAGCTTCTATCCTCTTTATACTAAGGAACTGTCCAAAAATTTGTCACTCTTGGATCGTAGTTATCCTATGAGTTTAGTCTAATTGCAAGAATTTTTCCTTCACATTCCTTCTCAATGTTTCTGCCATAACCTCAGAGCTACTTGGGTTTGAGGTTTTTACCTAGATATCTCTTGGGGTCTCGACCAACCTCCTGATCTCCTGGCAACATTTCTATACCTCAAGTAGGTATATCACTTATCATAGGAATTTTTGTTTCTCCAAAATTTCGTTACTCGCAAAAGGGTGCATTTTAATTTAAGATAATTTCTCCCACAACTCAACATGTTTTGTGCAATGTGGTGCATATTGGGTGATTTCGATGGCTTCTACAAACTAGTTATTAGACAATGTTTCTAACCTCTTAGGAAGGAGCTACTTGGCGGTGGCTACCTCTTTGACAATTGCTGGTATTGATTTTTCATTAGTATATTGAAAAATTCATTGTCGGGGAGTAATGTTTCAATTTTATCAAGTGTCTCTTCTTTCACATTCAACACAAGATGGAATTTCCATGCACTCAGTTCATTGGAGAAAGGCTTTCTGGCTTGCCTTGAATATTGAAAGCAATTTACAGAAGCGATCCCTAAATATGGAGCATCATTGACAACAATTCAAGCTCCTCTCAGTGGATGTTTTCTAATCCCTCTTCTTTTGCTCCTTCCCCTTGTCATCTTCATTTGTTTACAAGGCATGACAAAAATACCCATAAGTCTAAATTTTAGCCCAAAAGCAATTGTAATGATAGTGAAAATTTTACGAGAATATTGTTATTATCACTAATGGTCTGCACATTCTAATGAGGGATGTCTTAAGCAAAGAGTTCTCGACACATATTTTAGTGGCTGAGCAAAGGAAGGAGAAGGTTAAAATGATTATAGTCAACAATCCTAGCTACATAAGTGGTTGTTGTGGACTTCCCAATCCATGGCGGGAATGCCTTTGCTACTAAGTATAGTAATTCTAACAATTCAAAAAAGAATGGAAAAACAATTATAAGCCCACAATTAGTCTTAATCATCACTAACTACTTCACTTTAGACAAGGATGCTTTGTTTGTGAAACATAGTTGCATTATAGTTAATGGTAGTGATAAAAAACTTATTTCACAAGATCATGTGACTTCTCTTAATTTTCGAACAAAATGTTAACCTTGGTCTAAAATTTTAGGGTTGGATTAAGGATAAGGAACCATTGCAAGTTATGAAGGTCCGTCAATTCACTTTTTCTATTGACCACTCTTTGATAGTATTAAGCATGATGGCACTCTTGTTGACTGATGTGGTCTTATTCCTTGGAAGGTTTTATCAACACGATTTCCATGCAAGCTATTATACATTGTCTTGAAACTTCCCTATTTTTGTAGAGAAGTTAGCTTCATGCTAGTGATTAATTTGAAACTATATTTTAGTGGAAAAATTCACTATTTTTTGGTGGAATAGTTCATATTTTATTCTGATATTTTTTTGCAAGTGTACCAGCCACGATGATAAATGTGTGGTTTACTTCAGAGCGTTCTCAGTTCTTTCTAGATATGCTTTTCATCATTTTCTTTGAATACTTCTCCAGTGCTTTACCTTTATTTTATCCCCTACACAATTTCACCTCAGGTCCATGTTTTTATGTTTATTGGTTGTTTCTGTGGAAACGTTTTCCTGAGGTTTTTCAAGGTAAATCCAAATTCAAAAAATACTATTTTACATATTGATATTTGTTCAAGACATTCTTGTGTGATACTCGAATTTCATAAATCTAGATTTCTATTTCGTTATCTATATCAATATATAAGAACATGCCCATGGATTTTTCATATTTCTCAAACTGTGGAGTTGCTCCTTTCTTGTTGCATGTTCTTTTATATTGTTATGTTGTGATTCAAATTTCTAGTTGTGCTTGCTAGTTATTCTCCTACGTAGTACATGCTTTGTTAGATTATATCAAAATTTATTCTTATTGTCTTTTTATTATGTATATTGAACATATTATTTCTAGCAACTATTTATCTTCCTAGATTTTCTATTCCTTTGGTGTATATTTGCACCTTTAGGGGCAATTGCTAGTTTAAAGCCTAATTCTTTAAAGGGTGCTAGCTCAATGGAAGAGCACCTGTTTTACAAGCAGGAGGTTGGTGGTTCGATTCCATCGTGCCCTCATATTCATAGGGAATTATGATGATCATTTTTTGATGACGCATGCTCTTTTCACCATCACCAATAAGCTTATGGTGACATTTTTCGACCCTCACCAAAATATGAAATGGTGATGGTCAACGAATGCCACCATATATACGCATCAATAGTGATGACCATTAATGTTCCGTCACCATAAATCTTTGTTGTTGATATGAAATGGTGAGGGTCATTGTTTTTCATTATAGTCATTATTCGTGACGGACCTTGATGTCAACAATGAGTTTACAGTGACAGTCAATGAATGTCACCATATATATGCACCAATAGTGACGGCCATGAAAGGTCCATCACAAAAAAATTGTTGTTGTTCATATGAAATGGTGACAGTCACTATCCGTCATTATAATCAAAATTCGTGATATACCTTGAATGCCACCACAACACATACTTTCGGCGACGCCACCTTTGGTGACAGTCAGGTTTTTGGTGACAAAGGCTATTATCTGTCACCATTGCTCATATGAAATGGTGACGGTCACTATCCGTCACTATAAATCATTATTGGTGACGGACCTTGAATGTCACTACAACACCTATACTTTCAGCGACACCACCTTTGGTGAAGTTCAATTTTTGGTGAAGAAGGCTCTTTTTACCCTCACCAATGAGCTTATGGTGACCATTTTCACCCCTCACAAATGTCCTTTTTTCTTGTAGTGACATTTGAGAGGTTCTTACCTTTGATCATACTCTATGCACACTCCACCAACATTTTTTTTCCTTTCTGCAACATTGTTCTGATGTGGAGTGTAGGGTAATGTAAATTGATGAACTATTCCATGATCCTTGTAGTACTTGATGAAGTTAAACAATTTACAGTACCATGATCCTTGGAGTACTTGACGAATTTCTCTAATCTGTATTCTCCCCCTCGATCTAAACAAAGGATATTCATGAAATTCCTTGCTTTCTTCTATGTTGTGTTTTTAAATTCTTTGAAATACTCAAAGAAATCACTCTTATTTCTAATAAAGTACACCCAACTGTATCTTGTGAAATCATCCATAAACAACATAAAATAATAAGCACCTCCTAGGGATTTGGTCTGCACTAGGGAAAATTGTAAAATCCCCCTAAATTTATATGTATAATAAATGGGTGAATCCCCATGATACATAGGAAAAATGGAAGGCGATTTTAACAATAATATAATATGTATATATAATTTTTTGGTGAATCTCTCACCAAATTATATTATCTTGTAAAATCATGGCAAATCTCTAACCAAATTATATTATCTTGTAAAATCATGGCGAATTTTTCACTGAATTATAAAATATTTTAATGTCTTGGTGAATATTTCACTGAATAATAACGGCTTTGTAAAGGGCTAACAAAGTTCATAATGATTATTTCTTGTAATGGCTTCAAGCCTTGTTAAGAAATCCATCAAGAACCAAAAAAACTATATTCCTTATATAGAATATAAAGATATTTGTCATGGAAAGTCAATTAGGTTTAGCGCAGGTGGTAGGGAGAATCCTACATGTGACCTAAGGCATTTGAGGTTTGCACCTTGCCTTTTTTATCCCTATCGATGTTTAATAAATAAAAGGATAAGATGGATTTATGTTAGTTTATAGTTGCTTAAAATTTGAATATATAAATTGAAATTAATATGACGTCATTTCATTTTTATTTTATGTTGAAGTCTTTAAATAAACAAGACATCGGGTCTTTTTTTCTTTTTTTTATTAGTGACACGCCCACACATGGGGATCTCCCCCACCTACGACTATCAAGCACCCTACTTCTGTTGGCGCAAAGAATAAATGTGGCATGAGAATAGTATGGTTCTTACCCATTTTGAACTTGAAGGAAGGTTACAGTTAAGAAACAAACATTCAAACTCTTATAGTTGATTATTTGTCTTTCATCAACATATGTGCTTGTTATAACACCATTTGGTTACTTTTTAAGAAACCATAAAGACTTTGGTTGATTTCCATGTGAAATGAATTCTATAAAGGTCGATGATAGGAATACTATTGTAGGCTATCCATACCTTTCAACAATTTAAATCTTTTAAGCTACACGCAAACTTTTCATAGGTTTCATTAATATGATCTTTTGCTCCCAATATTCCATCCCTCCACTTGACATACTTCAATGGCCTCCTTTGTGTTGTTATATAGTTAGGTGTTTTTGCTTCAACCTAGATAGTTAATTTTGTGTTTTAGAGATATGTCTTCTTTTCAATTACATTTTTATTGTGCTCTTAATGTATTCCAGTATCTTCAACAACCTCCTTTGTGGAGTTCTATAGCTAGGTGTTTTTGCTTCAACCTAGATAGCTAATTTTGTGTTTAAACGAGATGTCTCCTTATTGGATACATTTTTATTGTGCTCTTAATTTATTTCATAATCTTAACAACACTTCCCTCTTTCCATTATAACAAAGAATTAATTTAATTCATAGTATTTATTGTAGTTGGTGCTAATCCCATATTAACATCTGCATGGATTTAGAACTTTTTTACCCTTTATGTTGAATTTATATCTATTGTAACAAGTATAAGGATGAAAATATTTCTTTCTCTCTTTTACCAATTTGATCTCTTTTAATTTTGTGTACTTGCAGTCATCCAGGACTCATGGAGAGAGCTAGAAAAACATTGATACACCACAAGTCAGAAGTTTTGTGCTAGAAATATTATTTTTTCATAGTTGATCATCTTGGTCATGCATATTATTTCAGATAGACTCAAGACTTTAGTAAGAAAGATGACATTATAACCTGCTCTTGCTACGTAGGTACATTTTTGATGCATCCCGAGTTCATTGCATTTTTTAGGTAGGTGAGTTAAAGTGGAAGACATTTGCAACTTAGAGCTTGGAAATTCTAAATTTTATGAACTTATATTAAGAATTCATGTCGCAGATAGCAGGTGGGATAATCCATCAAAAGTGAGAACAATTACAAGACATTGTATTTCAAATGACATCGACTTGTAGTTTCGTGGAGTTAAATGACAAGGTATAGAAATTCATTGTGGGAGTTAAATTAACACCTTCAATTTGAGGAATTTTATGAAACACTTTCCAATATTGGCTAGGAATATATGGAGATGGTAGGTAATGTTTGTAAAACAAGATTTACATTGCATAATCGGAAGAGCTTAAGGAATCCACGCTCAACAGTACTTTCCAATTTATGAATAAAAAAACTGGAATTCCTATCTGATTCTAAAAAACCTTTCATTTATGTAGTGACACCCATAGTGGCAAGTTAATCTCCAAAATGTTCACTTGAGAAATTATTACAAGGGAGAAACCCTTTGCATCATTTTTTAGGTGAATCTAATTTTTTTGTAGACTATTACCCTCAATTTTGTTGGGTATTAAACGAGGAGCCCTGAAGAAAAAACCTTTTTTTTCCTTGCAAGATTTTTAAGAATCCTACTTTGTAACTGTCATATGGAGGAATTGTGTATATTTACATAAAGAGTGACTTAGAGCTGATACCATTGCATGATAAGTGATGTGATAAGATACACTATGAGAATGATTTCATCATCTTGTGACTATGAGGAACTTGAAGATGCTACCAGGGCCTTGTAAAGGTTGGCTGATCATTTTATTCAGAATGATCAAAGCATTTGGAGGTAGTGAGACACAATGAATGGAATTTTTGTCCTAATCATTTAATAAGGTAAGGATGATGTGTGGATTCCTATCATAACATATCAGAAGGAAAGAAGATATATTGGTTTTGACCTTATTGTACATGACTATGTATGAGGAGCACTGGTTCAGCATGGAATCTCACCTGATACCGAACATACACATCATTTTTCAATGCATGTAGTAATGATGGAGATATGAAGCAAGACTGGAGTTGTGATGTCATTGCTTAATACATCCTTATTACCAATGGGAATTATTGATAAAAAATGTGTGCTCGTAGGTACCATGAGAATTAGCAAAGAGATGTAAGATCTTGGGTTCAACATAGGCTTAAAGTCTTCCATCCATTGGAACAAGTTCTTACATCAATCTATTTTGCATAAGATCCAGTATTTCTAGGTAGAACATGTTGAACATGTGTCTTATGCTAATGTACTAGATGGTGTTTGCCAAATTGAAGTTTCTTTTGAAAAGAAAAGTTGGTCTATACATAAAAACACTTTGATCCATTAAGACAATCCATGGATGAAACATATGCCAACATATCATTTGACAGTTGGCTGATGCATATGAGCAAGTTAGACCAGACAATTCCATCTCAATTTCCAGCCTTCAAAACTATTCTTATCTGTTGATAACTTGTCAGTTCTTGAATATTTAAGCCAACAACAACTTATTACTAGCCTATGGTGTGATATTTTAGGATTGTGAATAGAGGTGCTCTAAAACATAGTGTCCTAGTAGATGAAGATAAAGGGAAATGATAGGATTGGTGATTGTATGCATACACATTCATATGGATGCTGGAAATAAGTAATGAATTTTTGACCTTACAAATTCATATTTAATTGAAATGACCAACCTAATATATCATATGATTGGTGATTGGCATGAATAAATTAAGAAGGTATGACCTTCAAACTAATCCATAGATCCAACTTGTGTCTTTGGAAGTTTTAAAAGTGATCTAATTTGAACAAACTGACTCAAATTGGCTGAATTTAAACAGTTTTTAGATGGAGTTGATTTATGTAGTGTTTGGGGTTCCCTTTGGACGGTCATAAAATAGAACTAAAGGATATTTGTTTGAATAAACCCCTTTTTTTTGTCCACATTCTTGCATGGAAAAAATATTTGGAATGATTTCTTATGAAGAAAGGATAGCATTTTGGTGGTCTTTAGAGGTTAGGATGCCCATATTGGAGCGTTATTTGTCCACTTAGAAAAAATATCGTTTTAAGATTGTATGTGGAGCGTTGACATTTGAATGGCCTTTGGTGGCAGGATGCTTTGCATTGAAGCCCGTTTGTTTTGGATTTGGGTATACACCTAAATTTGAGGGATCATTCCCTTTATAAATTGTACACTTATCTTGGAAATACCCAACATTATATTATTTAGGATTATATACCTAATCATGAGGTTTTTTACCCTCTCCATAAGCTATATTAGGGGGATTTCACTTAGAAAAATATGTTTTTAATGTATAAGGAATTTTAGTCTCTTTCCCTATAAATAGAGAGGCACTTCCTCTCATTTTTCTCATGGTTGGTTCGGGGAAAAAATCCCTTAGCACGTGTAAAAATTTCTGTAATTTTACTTTTCTCTTAAATATGGCTATTGATGGATGAGTTAAGTGACCTCATCATTGTGGATGCATAACCACATCCAAGGATATCCCCCCCTTGTTGTAGAAGTGATAGGAATGCATAGGCCTTGATAAAAAAACGAATTGTCAAACTATTGGGGATAATTTGATTGCAATTGTATGGAATTCACCTATACATGCTGAGAGATTCCTCCCATTATCCATTCATTGTGTTATCTTCAACTTATCGACATACAATGGAGAATAATCAATATGAGAAGTCAAGTGGCTTATATTAAAACTTGAGATAACAAGGCTATGTTCTCCAAAAGGACGAATTAACTCGAATGAATTTTGTTTGACAAATTAAAAGACTAATGTAATGATTTTCCATTCACATTCAAGTTGTGCCATTTAGTTTCCATATGATAATAAATTTTATGATAAATCATCTTCTTTATGTACTTCTATAGAAAAAAAAACTCAAATTCTACCATCGTAATTAAATTTGGCCAACATTTTATGCAAAAAATATTATATCAAAAATATATCTGGATTGAGATGTTGACCACCCTATTTGACAAGTCCACATATGTGGCCCAACTTTATTAATAGTTACTAAACCAACTGAATCATTTGGGATTCATCTCCTAAATTCACACCCAATATATAATGTGTCCTTATCTTTGTCAGAGTCACTCTTACTAGAACTCGAGATACATCTAGATGTGATAATTCATCATCACCAATGTTAATTCCTACTTGTTTATGAAGTGAGGCAGAAAGTACCACTTCAACCTTTGAAATACTAGTATTACTCAATTTTTTCATTTCCAATCCATACATACTCTGAAATAAATAATTGTATTCATTATGAACATGTCTTGCATAGACATTCTATCTAACAATTTGGTGAGCATACTCTTTTCTTCCCTACTTTGAATATGTAAACTTTGGTTTAATTATTTCTTGTTGTATTTGTCTAGTAAATCCACACCCAATGTACACATTATGCTCCCAAATCCAACATTTATTTTCTCATATTTAAAATGAAACCCATTTGTAAGGAGTGTTACTACATTTGTTGCATGAAAACACTACTCTTCTACAAATGGATATGGAACTACACTTTTATGTGCATCTTTCCATGGTTTTGAATAGAAATTCTCACCTCTCTCTAGTATCTCATGATTTGTGGCAACAAAAGATAGATTGTAAAATTTGTAGACAAAAAAGAATCCAGATAGTGCATAAAAACTCCCATCTGGTGGTGGATGATTCTTTTTAAGGGAACAAGGGTATCGCTCACAGTTTGTAGCTATAGATTAATGTGACCATAAAGAGGAATTAACAATGGATTTAGCTAGTGCTTGGCATTCTGCCTAGTCAGAGTCACCACCCATATAAATATTTGTTCAATAAATTTATTTCCTTGTAATCCTCCTACCATTTTGAAGACTTCCATCTTGATGTGGATAAAGTTTAGAACAATGATATGATTGTATGTAGCTAGCTTGAAAACATGGATTTTTTATCTCCCAATTCATTTTATTGTTGGAGTAGTGTAGTTCTTCATGGATCCTCTTTGAAATCTTCTTGTGTAGGAGTATGATTGACTTCTCGAAGGACTCATTCAAACCATAAGCTAGAAGTGAATATACATAAATTTGGTACTTCATTGATCCAATGTTTAACTTCACAACATATTCACCTTTTGTCTCTTCCCTAGGTTGAAAAGTAACTCCCATTGAGGAACCACCTAAGTCAAGTGCACCAAAATTTTTGTGCTTGTGTGTATTACCTATGTTATCCATGTTTTAATTAAGATCCACCCATCCATAATAGGCCTCTTCTACCCCACTAATAACCCTTACCCAGCTCCTCTGACACATAAATGGATATGACACCAATATTTCCTATGCCTTGTCCAAAGTCCACTTTGCATAAGAAATTGACAGTTTGAAGAGGCCAGTTGTAGTCAAAAGAAAAATAGGAACCTTTCTATGTGCATAAGAAGGAACATGTTAATATTTCCAATTCAGAAGATGTTTTATAGAAAACCTCAATACAGATTAATTGTACAAACATTTATCAAGTCCAGGTTCAATTTTCACCCTGAGATATGCAAGGCCATTCTCATGACCATAAATTTTAGTAGATTATCCAAATATTGAATGCACCACTCTTGGAATATTTTCTTGAACCTTCCTACTACCATGTCACTACTCATGCACATGAAATTGAGTAAATGTGCTTCCAAAATCCAAAATTATTATGTAGTGTGATGGGTCTAGTGCCCAAAAAGAGATTTTCCACCCATATCCTAAATAAGAAACACTTAAATAGGAAAAGAAATAGAAAACCTACAACTATTTTTATCCACCTTACATTCAAAGAGAATATGGAGAAAAACACATTTTCCTTTGACAGTTTATCCTTTTGCAATTTCAAATATGAATACATTGTCTGAACCAATATTTAATGAATTTGTGGTTCTAAATTAGTTTTAATCGTGATGCTTGACAACTCTAGAAGAGAGGATGCATGATGCAGACTATATCCTCTTTCATAGTCTACCTGTTTCAAATCAAAAGGGGGGCTGGAGAGTGGTAATGAACTAGATGAGTGTGAAAATCCTGAAGTTTGTGTGGATGCTGAGAAATGATGGGAAATCACCACATATAATGTGGCCAAGTTATTGAGCCCCATATAGTATTTCTGTCCACCTTCTAACATGTCTTTCCAAGAGAAATAACAACCCTATAATTTTTGAATATATAAAAATATACTCAATATAACAAACCTATAAGTATTGCACAAATAAGCCCCGGTCCTTCAGTAGAGTAGTTGAATCCAACACAATTTCCTGCCATAAGCTAACAAGTACAATGTTTAAACTTGCTCATCGCAGTTAGTCATTTGAACAATACAAGTAGGTATGTTCTGGGCCATTACAAGAATTATGTAAGAATTATACAAAATATACTAGTTTTTCTGGGCATGGTTAAAAGATCAATACTAGTTTTTCAAATGAAAGGAACACATTATATTTTTTACCACTTGGATTCTTAGGCTTCAAGAATTGTTCCTCGCAACTATGAACATAGAACAATATATGATGAAAGCATATTTCCAAAACTATGCAGAGAGTATGGTCTTTGAGATGTTTGCAAACTACAAAGAATTTTAAGATGAACAGTTTTCGATGATACATATACAAAGCTAGGTTGTTTGACCCATTTCCTTATTATATTCACTCTATTGAATATTGAAATGTTGTCATTTAAAATTGTAGAAGAGATCGCAAACGGCATGCATGGCTACCATTTTCAACTCCCCTGTTTTGGGTTCATGCAGATTCCCTTGACAAAATATTAAGAATAAAAATGCATAGATGACCCCTAGGGCCATTGCTTTAATCAGTTTTAGCTTTCAAAAAATAAATCCCATCTCCTCTATCTCTGTTGGTTCCAACTACAGCATGACACGAATCTACCTAAAAACAAAAATAAGTAGACGACTGCTTCCATCTATATCTCCTCTCAACATAATATGGAATAACACCATACAAGAGTTTAAAAATAATCAACAACTAGGAAAAATTAACAAGTTCACTAAACTACGCATTGTACTAAGGGATAGTTAATTGCTGGAAAGCCCAATTTAATAAAGGAAAAGGGCCATCATGGGCTTGCTGTGCACATTCCTCCTTTGCATAACTTCAACAAAGTTTCCCATGAGTAATGAGAAGGAAATTAAGATCAAATTTGAGATCATTTGGGATGCGAATATCTAGTTGCAGATATACATTAGATAAAATTGGCACACACACTCAATATATTCTATATTATGGAATCAAGGAAATTACACACATATATATACAAGAAAAAGTCTCAAGATAGGAATTCTATCTTAGACGTACAGTAGTGTGGTTGAGAGATTCTCTCAACCACACACTAAACTAGGAGAAACTATATTCTAGCTAATTCCTATTATGTAGGAACAAACTCCTAAAGTGGAGAATTACAACCATAGACAAGTAGGAATTAAATATTTCCAACACCCCCTCTTAATGACTACTTGTCATGATAGTGATTCAAAAAGTCTGGTTGTGGTCAAACATAACAAAGAATATGTCGACGTCCATATAAAAGAGCAACCATCCACCGGAATGCATGGGTACCAACCGCTGCAACCGCTAGTCCTATAGGATGTCCTTCGCATACATGATTCTGTCGACCGTTTTCACTGCATATATGTACCTACAAATCCACCACCATCAGGCGAATTGCATGTGCAGAACCTCCAAAACACACTCTGCCTCTCTCGGACAGATCCACAACTTCTCCGATCTGCGTCTCCGCAAATCATCAAACGAAGTTGAGGCTTCCCGCGGATCTTCCAATCTGCCTCTTCCGGATAGGTCCGCAACTTCTCCGATCTGCTTCTCCGCAAATCGTCAAACGAAGATGAGGCTTCCCGCGGACCCCCATGAAGTTGAGTTGGCGTCTTCCTGAATAAAACATCGTGCACTTCCGCGCCATTCCCGTGATTTGGCGCATTGACACGAGTATGTACTGAACAGTCGCGCCAATTGTACTTCTCAGCACAACTGTCAGCTAAGAAAGCATGCCAACCCCCTTCTCCTCAGAGATCGATCAATCCTCTGAGACTGAGCCAGGTGTTACTGCAGTCCACCTGCTCGATTGAGCACAAAGCTCTGCTGAGCACACAGCTCTCATGCACACGCGGTCCACTCGTGTACATGCGGCCACAAAGGCACTTTTAGCCACGAAGGCAACCAGCCACAAAGGCTCTACAGATGGTTTCTGGATCACCACCAACCATCACTTTACAGTGACAAAAGATGGTTTCAAGCTGACCATAAACCATTACAAAGTGGTTTTAAGATCACCACGAACTTTCAGATGCCTTTAAAAAGCTTACATTTCATTCCACATTTTGGAGTTTCTGGGTACATACAATAACCATTACAACAACTGGACTTGCTTATAACATGCTAGGGAGTCTATTCACACTAACTCAAACAAACATTTACATTGTTGTCCACCATTAACGTTATCACTGCTCCTTTACCTCATCTGTTCATTGTTCACATCTTGGGCCTCCTTGTCTTTGTTAAATAAATTCTTGGAACTCCACGCTTAACCTGTCACTTGTCAGAGTCGCGAATTCTAACAAGATAACTTTGCCTACATTGAGTTAGCTAGGCTCAATAAGGCTCAATAACTTTGAACATGAATCCAAGAAACAAAATGAAACACAAACTCTTCAGATTTAATTTCTCTATATCTGCCCATAGATGATTATTTTCCAATCACTACAACAAGGAATATAAACACCATCCGAGATCGAGCACTGGCGTCCAGCAAAATGCCCCCCAGACCTGCTTATCCAAAATCCGCAGCATACAAACCGTCCCTTGCCTTCCAGTTGTGTGGAGACGGCTTCCTTGTAGACCCGTCTTCGGAGAAAAAACTCTCCGCAATTCTTGAGCCAGCGAAGTATTGTACTCTTGTAACCAATTACTATGCATATTCAAAACCAACAAAAAGGAAATAGTTAGCATAGATATATTCTACTTCGTAGTAGAGACACCGTCTGCCTTCATTGAAGGCTTCTCGAAATGCTGTATGTAAATTATTTAAACATCAATGGAGATTCTGGTTCTGTTTAAACACTTAAAACAGTCCAGCGTTTCACATTGCATGGGCGCAACACAGGAGAACGCAAAAAAAATGGACCCCATTCGAAAAAGAAAACCGGCTGAATGGATGTTTATGGACTGCCCAACATTGACACTTGACCTTTACATTTTCGAAAACAAATTCAGAAGAAGAAGTGGGATTACGTGAGATTTCACGCTTTCCATCGCTTTTGCTGATAATAATATGGTCTGTCAGTGGTAGTAGAGGTGGATGTATCTGAGATGCATTCGTTACTGTTTCCAGCATATTCCATAAGGAAATGAGCTCAGCTCATATGAATCATACAGAGTACTCCCACAATCCCATTGATCAACCCACCTCCAGCCAGTAGCCCCTACGTATGACTTGAACCACCACCGAGCAGGAAAAAACCCGTATGGTGCCTTCGCAGATCGAAAGCCTTTCGTTGGTAGAGGCCTGGAGGCGAGCCGAATCGACCACAGCCGACGATCTATTGGCTCCCCAGCCTTCTAAGAGATGAAATGATTCTTCTTCCTCGTGACTTTGTTCGTCTTTGTTGCACACGACCAACCGGAGAACAACTTTTAGAATACGGCCACCGCTGGCTTCTTTAGGTTCTTTTTCCCACGGCTTTGACTAATCCTTCGACTGTATGACTTCGGGCAAAGACAAAGAAAAATTTAATAAAGCTATACAAACGCAGTAATTTATTTCTCTATGGCCAGGAAGGGCCAGAGGCCCTTACGGGCTCTGAAACTCCGATACCAAGATAAAATTGGCACACACACTCAATATATTCTATATTATGGAATCAAGGAAATTACACACATATATATACAAGCAAAAGTCTCAAGATAGGAATTCTATCTTAGACGTACAGTAGTGTGGTTGAGAGATTCTCTCAACCACACACTAAACTAGGAGAAACTATATTCTAGCTAATTCCTATTATGTAGGAACAAACTCCTAAAGTGGAGAATTACAACCATAAACAAGTAGGAATTAAATATTTCCAACAACATTCTCCCCATTTTCTTCTTCAGGTACCCAACCAAGAGACTTTGTTATCTGATACACCTGTATGTAAGTAGCTCATCATATTAAAAATTAAAGTCTTACAAACAGTGGATGCAACAAAGCCATATAAAATTAATTTGGGTTTAAAAGGGTCCTTTCAAAAGGTCAGCTAAACAAAATAACTCATGATTTTTTTGGTTAAAAAGAATACACACATTAGACCTTGGACAAAAAGGAATCTTCATTATAAAGAACCCTTATCACTAAATCTTCAATACTCTAAGTTGTCCCTAAATGTTCATCAGTGTCATTATAGAGTTTGATCTCTGTTTCAAGTTCCCTCCTGGATGGAAAATATGGATTTGATGAAAATGTCTTACCATTTACTTGCCATGAGAGATTCCATATTTTTTATTGCATGAAAATACAGAAATAAAATTTTTGAAAATATCCATCCTACCATTCTCCAAAGAATATACTGGCTATCATGAGCTTCCATAAGTCTTCTATGTATTGGACCTAAAACCATAGCTCTGGACAGGGTCTACGAAGCCAAAATAACTCTGAAGAAAAGACTATGTCTTGAGATGATACCTAAATTGAGTATGAGCCAATTGACCAAGAACATCCATCCCCAACCCACTGACCTTCGACTAAATTTTATTCCTTGTAAATCTGCATTGGAAACTTTTCTAGTTGCATTGGAAAATTTTCTAGCTGCATTGAAATCTTTAGTTTGTTGTGCTCTTCCAGCTATAAATTCCATAACACAATGGTCCTTTGAAGCAGTTATATCATAATGGTGACAACTTTGGATTTGTACCTATTCTGATGGACCCTGATCCCCACATGCTTGAATTCTATAACCAGAAAATATTCCTTGATGTCTCCCATACTTATCTAGAAAGGAATTTTCTTTTGATTCACGTATTGACGTCCAAGGAGATGCGTTATAAATGTAATTTTGTATTAGATACTTATGGAGTGGAAGATATCCAACAAATGATGGGGGTCCTAGTGCAAGTGAATCATGTCACAACTTGAAGATACACACATTGCATTTTCCGGAGAGCCTGGAACAACACAATAACCAGGCATTTGTCTCACTATAGCATATGAAATCTTGTTATGATGAAGACGAATTTGGACCTATAAATCATATAACAGTGCTTGGTTGTGATCGTCAACAAGTGCAGAAAATGCAAGCCATTTACTACATTTTCTCTGAAATCATGTTAATATTGAGGAAGTTGTAGCTCATGTATGATGATCCAATCCACCACACGGTTAGTTGTTAGCATATTTTGAAAGTGGTCCTGCAAGTCACAAAATGTATTAAGAAAAGCTAAAAACGAAATTAATGGTGTATTTTGTCTTTGTAGAAAGCACATTCTCCACAGAATCAACTAATAAATTATACTACATGTTACAAATAAGTGCATTTTTTCATTTTCAGTTAAACAAATTATGCCACACTAAATCCGTACTGCAAATTGAAGGAATAGAATCACCCTAAATCAAGAGAAATATTTATCACTTCAAAGATATATAAGAGACAAATATAAATAGGGTATAATTATTCTTTCATTAAAAAATATTCATGTGGAAGAAGCAATTATTATTATTCTTCACTACAAAAGAAAAATGTTGCATTACTTGCAAATTTTGTTCTTCCATATAAAAGAATTTGTTAACAGAAAATGGTTCCATCCATTTCTATCATTATAGAATACAGTTCTTGGCCATATTATGTGTCATGGAAACAAGTAATGGATTTTCCCTATGTGATATAAATTGCCTTATAATTTCAGTAACATTAAAAGCTTGTTTTAAAATAACACAACTAGTTGATCTTAATAAAAAATGGCAATTAATGTGTAAGAACATCTTAGCACATTATCATGTATCATCAGAAGATAGAGGTCCAATTTATCATTGCGAACTCAATGCAGTAGTAAGAAACCTACATTGAAATCCCAATACACACTGACAAAAAGATAATAAATCATCTCTTCAACTATTGGATATCAAACAAATATATTTGCAAGCATGCAAAATTGAAGCTTGATACATTGAGATGCGTTGTCTTCATCTCATAAGAACATTTTATCTGAGGGTGAGACAACCAAATGTAACACAAATTTGACTATTTTATTGTCAGATAACTTGCCTTAAGTTGAGAGTGACGTGGTTAGAAAAAATTCAATTAGCTAAATGGTGATCATACTCAATAAACTAAATGCGGAGAGGAAAGTAAAATTATATTATGAAAATACTCGAATGTTTACTCCTGAATCAGAAATACCATAAAAAAAATTAGATTTGCATACAGTCAAACAGTAGAAAAATATTAAAAAAAACAAATTTTACATGCATGTTTATAAACTAAACACAAAATTACAAGCAAGGATTACGATGTGAAACTTGGCTTAGATTAAAATGGTAGCAACTCTGAATATATGTCTCGTCAGTAAATGCTAGTTGGTGCATACAAGGAGATCCTTTGAGTTTTTTGAAAAACCATAAACCAGAGCTGAACAGAGTATTTTAATTATAAAAATATCCTAAATGAGGCCCAGAAATGGAAATATAGGTGTACATATTTTTTAGATAGGGCTTCTTTGCAGCATGTGAAATGACACATCGTAAAATCAACTTATATTTAATTTGAATGAGGCCAATAATTTCCCAACTATAAATAAAAATACACAGAGAAACGATGTCATGTATGAAACCACACATGTTAAGGAAGATCTAATAATGATGTTCCCAATTGAATGACCAACAAAACTAAGTCTCAAACTACCATAATTAGTAATTCCTGAAGCTGACCTTAATTTAATATTTAAAAAGGATGAAACCTCTTCTACCAATCTCTGCCCTGGTTCTTTAAAATCAACAGTTGTTTTATCTTCATTGATCCTTGACATAAGACACTCTCCACCTAGATCAACCAAGAGCCACTGGCTCTGGCCTAGCCGTAAATCCAAATGATGACACTGTACAAGGAGTTTCATAACATTAAATTCGTTATAGATTGCATCCGCACAAAATTAGACCATAACAAAGAGAACAAATATTTTGTGAGGAAAAATTCAATGTTCCATCTTGTAAATATAAAATAAATTCTCAAAATACCCACTAATGGTACTTTTGAAAATTTGTTCAGCTTTGACTTCATTATCAAATTTCATTTTAATTGATTAGTCATAAAACGCACCCTTACCTAATTTTCATCCCATCAAAGTCAATAATGGCATTCACTTGCCAGAAAAGAACACACTTCCACCACTATATCATAAAATAATTGTAATATATGACATTTAATTTAAGAAGAGTATAGAAGGGAGACTGAAATGAAACTTCAATATATCAACAAAAGTAAAGCAAATTTAAACTAGGAAACATAAAAATGAATATGAAAATAAATAATGACGAGCGTTATTATAAAATAAACAACATAATTTGTATATTTGAACATATCAAGATCAATCCCCATGACAATCATAACAAAGCTACAATATCTATTATCGCAGACATTGTTGGCAGAGCCACAGCCCATTCAACATGGATTTCATCTCTGGGCTACTTCCAAGCATCTCTTGTAACAAAATTTATTGGGGACAAAAAATATGGACATGCTTCGAGTGCTTCAGAAATATGAAGTTTAGGTACCTGGGTATGCCAATTGCATACTTCATTTTCTCGAGATATTTCTTACTCTCAAACTAGTACTTGTTTGTTCAAGTATTTAGTAAACATCTTTCATGACCCTATACGCTTGAACACTGCAACTCTTTCTTGACTTATCTGACAAATTAGATCTTGCGAACCTTGAACCCATGAGGTCCATCAATTTACACGGCTTTTCCAAATCATCCTATGGGAATCTACTTCATTAAATATAACACGTGTGGAGATATTTATACTATCAATAATAATATATCATATTGCAATATAATATAGGAAAATAATGCCATAATTCTCACACACGCAATTTGTGAAATCCCCCAAACCCCCAACTTGATTTTTAAAAATCCACAAAGTTCCAACAAGTAATTACAAAAAAACCTTCACATAGTTCCAGGTTATAAAAGTATCAAAAAGGGGAAAAAATATAATCTTGTATTCATTCAAAAGCTCTAATAGTTTCATTCAAGCCTAAGTGGCTAAAAAGACCTGAAATTCATAGACAAATAGTACAACCCTCAGTTCTCTTCTCACCAGAACATGGAGGTAAACTATTTATTGTTGCATTGGGCATAATGGTAGCTTTGGTTTTTACCAAGGGTCCATTAAGGTTCAAAGAGGCGACATCTTCAATAAAACAATATTGCTGGCATTGGATCATATTTCGTTCAACATAAATGACTGGAACCTGAGATAGAATACCAAATATTAGCAGATTTTGAAGAGAACGATTGTTTATATACACCAAGATAACATTATTAGGATAAGAAAACCCTTCATGAGTATGGAAAATTTTGGAAACATAAAATTTGAGACTTACAAAATAAAGTCCAAAAAAAAGAAACATTGTGAGAATTAAAACATCTACCTTCATTTGCTCAATGTTCTTCCAATATACATTAGCACAAGAAGTTGAGGATAATGTTGGTTGGGAAGAAAACATAATGTAAGACAAGATTCAGAGCTTAAATGTTTATACACCAATAATATTTAAATGTGTAATATATTAGACTCATCATATCAGTTACTTTCACAATTAAAATCTATAACTATGTAGCTAATCTAATCATTGACATGCTTGTATGAATCTATCACAATGAGAACATACTAAAATAATAACTCTTACATCTTCGTTTGAGGTCGTCGTAAGTGGTTCCTTAGTAAAATTCATGTAGTGGGTACCATTCTCAGAATATTCATTCTATGTCTCATTTTGCTAAAGCTCCAATGAGTATACTAACCACAATGACCACTCATTACTTCAGTATTCAGCCCACAGACAACGCAAATATTCAAATACTTCTATGTTATATTCCCTTCAGGTTAAAAAAGAAGAAGCAAGAATGTGACTTAGAAAATAACTTATAAAGAAGCTATGTAGCACATCATATCCTAATGTATTACGAAAATTAGCTGACGCATAAACATATATGTATTTTATTCAAAATTCAAACTAAATGTGTATCCCAAGGGCATAAATGTAGCTCTTATTAATCATGTTTTCTACACGAACTCATAAACTGAAGTCAAAACAAATCCACAAATTCATTTATCTAGATAATAACTTATCAAATTAGTGAATAATTCTTTGCTTAAATTTCCAGAACCTATGGAATATTTAAAAAGAGCTCAAAATATATGAAAAATGGTTTCCCAATGCTCAAAATTCTTTTGCCATATCTACCTTGGATAACCTTTACCAATAGTCTTCTACATCCCCATCAAATGATCCAGTATCTTGCCACCGAAAGAGAATGCAATGACATAAATGAATGTCAAATTGAAAATTTGCAAAGAATAAAATTTTATACAATTAAATAAACTGACCTAGAATGACACCAAATGAATATCAATAACCAATCCACTGATAATCTCTAATCACAATTATTAACCATATAACATATATAGGAACACCCATGTCAGAGGCTAGACATATAATACCTATGAGCCCTCTGTTAACACATGTGTTGATTTTTTTGAACCTGGCTTCTCCTTCCCAAACAGTTCATTATTCCCAATATCATTGGTTTCTGGTGTAGGTATCTTGCTAAGTTTACTTGCAATATATTAATAGGCCAGTTAAAGGTTGCAATGAAAGGTGGACTTATTCTCTGTCTCATTTAAATTCAACATCATTAGTCACATTTCTAATTCCACTTTTCCATTTGAGGGTTTTCTCTCACCAGTGAAACATCAATTTTGATTGGCACGTCTCATGGATGGAGAGGGTTTGACAATTTTGAGGTTTGAAAGAGAGTATGATTGAGGGTAATGATGCATTTATTAAGCTAGAAACTTCAAGATGCAAATCAAACCCAAACTTGCAAGGCATATGGATGACAACAACATGCTTGAAACATGAGTTAAGTTGCACTTCTATAACCACACAGAAGAAAAAAAAATATCATAAAACTTTATGGAAGAAAATAAGCAAGGACCTTTGGTTTCACCAGCATTGGTGGCATGGTTAGTTGTTGGTGAAACCATCATTCTAACCTCCTTATCATTATGATCAGCTTCCATTGTTCTTCCCAGGTCAACGAACTCAGATCCTCCTTGGCATCGAAAGTGTAATCGCATAAAAGGAATTTTGGTCTCATACCAATAGGTATCCTATGATGAATGCGCAACAACCTAGTACATAGACAATTTTTCTCTTCTCTTAGCTACACGGGACTTATTTCCCTTTCCAAATATTAATAATTATTTTCCGGGAAAATCTATAATAAGAAAAATATTTTACTATATTCTAAAAGGTGAAGATGTTGAGATCATGCCACAAAGTGAAAGGAAATAAAATATCTTTCCTCAAACCTCCAAATATATAAAGAAAAAAATAATAATTATGATAATAAAACTAGAGCTAGTGATCTATGTGTGAAATTAGACCTATAAAAATTCAAGGGACTAAAACAATATTTGACCAAAACAAACCAAAAATTTCAAACTCAACAAAATCATCTAAAGACATGTAGAAAACAAACCACTAAAATTTTCTAAGGTGTCACAGCTAGACATCAATGCAATTTCATGTACTTGAATAAGCCCATTGTTGTTTAGTGTTGAGTTATTTACCATTTAATACTAGGATATTATCTATGTGAAAATAAATAGGTCCCAAATTCATCAAATCCGACTTCATTTCCAGTCAAAGATCAAAGCCAGCTTCATTTTTAGTACCAATATAAATCACACTCTTTATAAATATTAACACCTAACCACTTAGAACCTTCATATAATCCTTTTCATAGCCCAACAAAAATATATTCTCGACAAAAATTGAACTTTTCAAAAATATAACATGATCATGTAAGACACTAATTACTAAATATGAACACTAATAGATAGGCAGCAAATAAATTCAAGTTCAATAAACCTTCATGAAATGAAAAGAAATCACTAACTCCTTTTGCAATATTGGATGCCACATTCTTGTAATCAATAATTATGCTAACACTTGAGTTTCTAGTGTTGTGTCAAAGTAACCATTTCTCAGTGCCTACAAATGTTAAAATATAGGATGGTGTTAAAGTTAAAGACACAAAATAACAAAAAATAAATATATGACAAAAAATATACTTGCAAGATTATATTGGTTGTGTGTGGCAGGGACACCAATAACTGATACTAGAGAGATTCAAAGAATGTTGTAGTTATTAGTGTGTGTCTATTGTGCCATTAGTGGTATGGTGGATAGACCTTCCAAGAAGGGACTTTGGTCTCTGGAAAGTATAGTAGGGAGATGCATAGAGCATTTATGTAAAAGAAAGATGAGAAGTGTTGTCTTCAAGTTGGGTTATGTTATGGTAGAATTTTGTTGGTGATAATAAATGGCAAGAAAATACTTACATTAATATGTAAACATTAGATTCAAGGCATGAGTTGGACTGACTCATATTATATCATCCCTTAATGGTCCTAAGGACTTGTGGGGACTCGAACAACTTAGTACCTGAAAGACTTGAAAGCATGGATGACAAATGACTGACAAGACTCTATATAAAAGAATCTTGGTTTCATTTCAATAGGTCTCCTACGATGAATGCATAGGAACCTATGTCATAAACCATTTTTCTCTTCGCTTAGCTACCCATGGCTCATTTCCCTTTCCAAATATCAATAATTATTTTCTAAGAAAATATAAAACTCGAAACTCAACAAAATGCCCCAAACATAATTAACATATTAAACATTAAAATTTTCCAACATATAAGATGTAGACATCAAGATAGTTTCATGTACTTGAATGATCCCATTGATGCTTTGTGTTAATATTGTTAAATTAGCTATTTATCATTTAACACTAGTCAGACACTATCTATGTGAAAAGAAATAGGTCCCAACCTCATCAAATAGAGCTTCATTTCTTGCCACAAATACGAAACAAAAAATGTAATGATTAAATATGAAACATCAATCTTAAAATAACTCGTATAAAAGAAATGTAGCTGCAATGTGATAGTGAAAAAAAAAAAATATAGAAGCTATTTTTACCTGAATTTGACACATATTAATCTTACATGACCAACAGAACATGCATACTAAAATAACAGTCCTAGGGTATTTCAATTTCCTAGTTCTCATCTTGGTCATCATTTTCTACATTGTGAACATGATCTTCTCCAAATGAATTGTCATTATGAGCCTCCAAAACATTATGTTTTGTATCAAGTTCATTAGAGAATTTTGTTATATTTTTTTCTCCCCTTCAATCACAATCTGATCACCAAAGCACTAGTGCTCTTTCATATGAAAAATTGTTAATGCCATATTTTGTTACATGTATCCACATGTTTATCAAGCTAGTTCCTCAACTTTGACCTCAAGAATGATAGTGCACTAAAAATTCTCTCATCCTCCTTTGATCCCAAAATCATGGTTTGACACAAATATGCTAATTTGAAATATTATGATATGTTTTCTTGCAGGTTTGGCTAGCACTTAAAGTAGTCCATAATCTTGTTATAGAGCCATTTTTATTAGGATTCTCCAAAAAAGGATATTGTTTCCACATTGTTTCAGCAAGGCGTCCACCTTGTTGATACAATTTTGATGAATCTAAAATACCTTCAATCTGTTCTCCATGTATCGAGATTTTGTTGCGAAAGTGGTCTACTAAAAATTTTAATCTATTTTGAATATCAGCTTTTAAAGTTCTTGGACATTGACAATTGTTCCAATATTGAGGGTATACCACACACATGGTCTCCAACAATTCATCTCGAGGAAATCATTCTCTATTCTTTGATGATAGTGATCTTGTAATTTCTGTCAAATTTTGTCTCACTGAAATCAAAATATTATCAAATTGGTCTTCTGACAATCCTAGTAAAAATCCATATAAAAATATATAATACCATGGTTGATGGGACACATATCCCAAGCTGAATGGTGGGAAAAACATCCTAGCAGGTGTTCATTTCGGTTATTATGGCTAAGGAAATTGGCAAAGGCAAAGGCAAAGGCATTTGGAAAGGAAAATGGTATATTTGGAACATTTATTTTTGAAAATAATGGAAATTAGGAGAAAAGGAAGGTGAAAGGTCACAGGTTGCATGTGAGGAGGAAAATGGACGAAAATAATGGAAAATGAAGAAAATAGAGCCCTCATTGATAAAAATTCTTCCAAGGATTAGTTGGAATTATTTTTCTCTCATTATTCTCTCTCTCATACTCTTGGACACTTAGAGTATTCTTGGGGCACTCTTGGTGAGTGTGGCATACTTAGAGATTTGGAGCAGGAAGGAAATGATAAACTAGGGAAAACCAAGATTCGGAAGCTACAACGGGATTATTTGCATGTATGAATTCCTTGATAGATTTGACGTGCATGGTACTACATATGGTTCCTTGTTGTCTTGGCATGGATTTTGTCAGGTGTGACAGATTATTCAGCCTAGCCTTTCTATTTCTGGATAGAAATGGTGTTGTGGTGTTCTTATGTTTTGTTTTAGCTTGATCACTGGATGGATTCGAAGCTGAGTGAGGTGGATCTTCGAATGATACAAAATCGGTTCGTTTTTTGCCTCAATTTAGGGCCTAGTGACCGCTCATTCAGATTGTGGGTTGTGGTAAACCCTGAGAATTGGTGATTTACTTTATATTTCAGGCCTAGGAATCTCGTGTTTGGGATTGTGGTAAATCTTGGAAATTATGTCTTGGTTGGGGCCTAGTGACCCCTGATTCAAACTATGGGTTGTGGTAAAGCCTGAGAGACTAGGAGACATGAAAATTCCTCCCGGATTAGGCGGATAGAATCTGGTGATATCTATGCTTTTGTTGGCCTAGTGACCAGGGTAGATTACAGTAAAGTCAGTTATGACATGTCTATTGAAGAGGATGTTACAGAGTGGTTGCTCTCTCCTTGGGTTGTGTGTGTTGATTATGCATTCATGGTGATTTCATATGTGTTCCTCAGGCTTATGTTCCATGTGTTCTTGTTGCATTTTCACAGTGTTGTTATTGGTTGTATATTCATTTTTTATGCATGTCAGTGTCTAGTTCTCGTTATCTTTGGTTCATATTTGATACCATAGAGTGGTATCAGAGCATGGTTCAACTCTTGGACTGATGGGTGGTGTGTTGATCATAGATTTATGTTGGTTGCATATGTGTTTAGTATGATTTAGGTATATACATGGTTATTTCACCCGTGTTGTGTTGGCCATGATGAACGTGGCGTCGCGATGGAAATGTAGATGGTGTTTTTGTCAACATTTTTTCATGAGTGTATGACTGGTTAGCTGTTGTTCACACTTATGTATTTCTTGTGCACACTTTCTCACACATTTTTACATATGGTACATGCATTTCTTATTTATGCTAGGTCACATATTGGTCATGATTGTGTGTTTCATGTGTATGCTTTCGTATGTGATGTTATATGTGGGACATGCATTGGTAGTTCATGGTTGGTTATACATTTCATGTGGGTGCATATGGTCAAATTTGAATTGGTTTGATTGAGGTAGTTTTGCATAAGGTAATTGCATGCAATTAGGACATCATGATGATATTGGTATTTTATGATGCTAATGAAATGGTTGAAATAGAGTAGGAGATGCAAATCATTAAAGTGATAATGGACTTTTGGGTAAGATCATATCACCATACAAGTGTGCATGTTTGGCATGCAGGTATGTGATTCATGGTTGTTGTAAGCATTACGGTTACTTATATGTTTCTCATTCTATTATTATAGTTAAATATGTGATAAATACTAGTTGATTAGTGTAGTTATATGCATTATGGTTATGAGTATTCCCTTAATTGTATTGATGTTATTGTTACATACATTATAGATGCTACTTGATTAGTGCGGTTATATTTACATGTGTCGGATAGTCATGAACCATAACAACATGTGGTGGTATGCATTGCTATTGTTGTTTTATGTTAGTTATGTTATATGTTGTTGATGAGTATGATACAGGTTAACTTGTTGATTTTTTTATGATAGTTAGCTTGATGACTCAATTACATGTTATTGATGAGCATGATATATAGCTTGTTGTTGATATATGTTAGCAACTTGATGATTAGGATTATTTTATTAATATCTTGATGTTATATGTATCGTATTTCCTTGGATTGGCTTATGCATGTGGTTAGGGTTATTATGTTCATGTATGAGTCGATATAATGACTATGAATATGTGATTGTTATGCATGAATGACAATTCTTTATGAGTTTATGATGTGAACCTATTAGTTAGTTACTTTTATAGATATCCTAATCTTGTTTATGATGAGTTAAGGTGTTGTGAATTTATATTGTTCTCATCTAGATTGGTTTTGCACACTAGATAGCCTCCCCTGAGATACATTCAGGCATGAGTTTGTTTATGTCATATACTTGGTGCTTGACTATTTTGAGTGTTTGATTATTTCATATAGTTGATCTATTTAGCATGGTATGTTTGCAAGTTGTTTGAATGTTTTATTAATTACATGATATGAGTATATGTGTATCTAAGGTTGGATAAAGAAATGATATTGTTTTGAGATGCTCATACCTATGTGATGAGATAGTTGATATGTACTTGATTGTAAGTAGGTGATAGTCGTAGCATTATGTATTATGACTGATGATTGTGAGATGATTGTTGCTTATGGCATGGTCGTTAGTCTTGGTAAAAGTTTACTCTAAATTGATAGATATGTTGTGTTTATTTTTAGAGCATATGGATCACATGTGTGTTATGTTACAGGTCAACGTGCTTGACACAATGAGGTAAGATAACTTTGGTATAATTTTTATATCTATTTATGCGCTGACGGTTGTGTGGTTATGGCAGTATGATGTGGGGATTGCATGGAAAAAGAGACTGCCATGGAATATTGAAGAGGGGTTGGGTTGAGCTTTCCATTGCAAGTATTGGGAACCATGGGGATTGAGTCATGGTGCTTGTTATTAGTTCTTTTTTTTTTGGTATTTTGTGATTTTTTGAGTTTGATTTGTGCTTTTGTTTATGTCTCATGATTAGTTATGCCACTTTGGTTGTGGTGTCATATTTCTATTGGTTTTCATGGTTTTCTTTTGTTGTTTCTTGCTCTTGTTCTTGCCTTTTATGTTTTGAGAGTCTTTGGAATTGGTTGGAGAAAGAGGAATTTAATGGATCTCGGGAAGTGCTTTGTGGTAATCAAAATTTAATGAAAGACTCAGACGAAGCTCGGTGCATGAGTAAGCACAACAAAAGGTAAGAATATGATAGTCGGTTGGACTGGTTGCAATCCATTGTGGTAATGGACGGTGGCAGTACAAACATGAAAAAGGTAACAAAAAAGGTAAAGTGAATGGATATGAGGTGTTATATTCCTTGGTTATGTTGGGAACTATTGTTCTAAAAGTTGTGCATGTTGTGCATGAATAAAGGAATTTCTCTTAACCTATACCTTATGATATCTAGCGATTGCGTTGTGATCATGATTATGTCGATGTTTATATGTATGTATGTATGCACGTATGTCATTGATTCGAAGGGTATTCATGGATCATGATGGTTTTATGTTGATGTTTATATATGTATACATGTATATATATATGTATGTCGTGTCTAATAGGGTCATCTTGGATCATGATTGTTTGATGACTAATGTTTATATGTATATGTATGTTATTGTTTGACATGATAATGATTTTTTTATGCTAATGATATTATATGCTTATATGTATGCATCTTTGTCATTGTATGAAATTATTTTCAAGGATTATTCTTGTGGAGGAATGATTTCTTAATGGCATAAATAGGTTCCTGGTTATGCGGAATCAAGTGGCAGAGTAACTCTAAAAAATCTACGAGGTTAGTATCACATGGACATGAATTGATATTGTATGCTTGTACTATACCTATTTTTATGTTATGCACAGGTAATGTTGAGGGGTACATCAACGAAGTAAAAGTAATGTGATCTACGGCATGCTAGGATAATCATGGATCGTGGAAAGGCACTAGAAGCAAGGTTTCTTGTGGGGTTATTGTGTGGTCTATGGATGTACAATGTTATTGTTGTGTATATGCATTGCATGTTGTATATTCAGTGACTATACCTATGGTGATGTGTAATGTTTCATAAATATTATTGTGTACATATGATGTTGTATTCATGTTCTATATATGGTGTTGTGTGTATATTGCATATGTAGTGCTAGGTATAGATGGTGCTATGTGCATGTTGGATATGCGGTGTTTTTTATATATCGTGTTGTGTGCATGTCAGACATGCAGTGTTGTGTACGTATGGTGCTATGTATATTTGGTGTTGTGTTCATGATTGTACAGATGGTGTTGTGTACAAACTGTACATGTGGTGTTATGTGCAGGCGGTGTCGTGCATGTGGTGCTATGTCCATATGGTGTCGCGTACATGTCGTTCATGTGGTGTTGTGTACATGTAGTATTGTGTACACATTGTATAGGTGGTGCGGTGTACATTTGGTGTTGTGTACACATTGTGGAAGTGGTGTCATGTACATGTGATGCGGTGCACACGTTGTGCAGGTAATGTGTGTACAAGGGTACTATGTACATGTTGTGCATATGGTACTGGTATACATGTGGTATTGTTTGCATGTAGTACATGCTATGTTACGAGCATGCAGTGCTAGATATGTGCATGGTGTATTTGTAGTATTTTGACATGCGTATTCGTTATATTGTACTCTGCATATGTATATGTATTGTGTTGTATGGAACACCGAATGTAGCTATATGTGTCATATGTCAGTGTGGGTGTGTGTATTGTGTGCTTTTGTACGCCTTGTGTGGATGTACATGTTGTACACTATGTGTATGTGTATGTGATGGAAGAGAAGCAAGGGAACTGGGTTCTTTCCTAGAATTGAAATAGATCTGATATGTGGATAGAAAGATAAAGGTAGAATTAAGGAGCGATGAAGCATAAGTATCAATATTTTATTTTAGTTTTATTATGCATGTGATGTGAAATTATGACTTATGATGGTTACATGTGATTTATGATTATGGTTTATGTTGATTTAATGCACATTGAAAATCATGATTTTGATTTATGATGGTTGTGGTTTGAGCTAACCAGATGTGATATGTTTATACGTGACGATTGATCAAACAACATGTATGACTTGTGTGACATAAACTAAACAGAATTGCATGTGCACTTTATTGACGAGCTACCAATGAGGTATGATTTGAATTTATTTAATTTTGTTTTGATTCTAATGGGAATTATGTGCTTGGTACAGGAATGAATGAACATTCCTGGTCGGGTGGTTGAAACTGACTGCAAGAACTAGCAGTGTCAACAAAAGGAATTGAAACAGGAAGAAGTATGCTAGTGCAACACTTCGAGATTAGGGCCATTGTGGGATGCTCGTACGCAATAGTGTCCATTTATTTCCATGTGTATGCTATGACCGGTATGATGGTGATGAGACAAGAATATTCCTTGGTATTCTTCTATCTTCCGATGTGAGGAATCATTGCTAAGGGATGCACTGCCTGAGATGGGGGTTCCAACAAAACTTGGAAGGTGTGTGACTACATGGAAGGGTGTGACTCGATTTCCTGAGAGACTATGTAGAAGAGAATTGAAGGCCATGGATATATTTTTTTTTGGTAATTATCATTTCTAGATGAAATAAAATGCACATTTGGAGTGTGCCCTGGAACAATGAGCCAATAATTGTTCATTGAAAGGGAAAGTGGTGCAGGATTGTAGCGCTGAACATTGGATGCATATTTGCCTTTGGCAGTGGATTCTGAACTTCCTGGGAAGGAGGTGAATCCTAGTACTACTTTGAGGGTGGAGGTGTGAGCCTTAGGATCCTCTTGTTGCTGATACAGGCATTATACCCTTCTATTTGTTGGTTGATAAAGTGTGTATATGTGTATATTATTTTAAATATTGTATCGAGCTAGATTGATAAATATCCATAAAAAGAATGGTTATTTGTTTGTTGAAGAAAATGTGTATGATTATCTATGTGGTTGTTATTGTAAATATCATAATGAGTTTTATTATAAAGATCCAGTACGCGTTATGATCATCATGATGGTTTTTTCTTTCGAGCCATTTGTTCATTGTAAACACTGCAACGAGTTGTGTTATAAAGCTCCATAGGAAGTATGTTTTGTTTTAGCATTTTTCTGGTTTTAGGTGTCATTTAACACTAAGGAAGATGTTACCCCAAGGGGGAGGGTTCTGTAACAGCCCTGGTAAAACTCCATTTAAAAAAATATATATGACCATGGTTGATGGGACACGTATTCCAAGCTGAATGGTGGGAAAAACATCCTAGTGGGTGTTCATTTCGATTATTATTCCTAAGGAAAAGGAAAAGGCATTTGGAAAGGAAAATGGCATATTTTCCACATTTATTTATGAAAATAATGGAAATTAGGAGAAAATGAAGGTGAAAGGTCACATATTACATGTGAGGAGGAAAATGGAAGAAAATAATGGAAAATGAAGAAATATAGGCCTCATTGATAAAAATGCTTATGAGGATCAATTGGCAAGTTTTTTCACAAGACTTGGTCAACTCATTTTTGGAGCTCTCTCATTATTCTCTCTCTCTCTCTCTCTCTCATACTCTTGGATACTTAGAGTTGTCTTGAATCACCCTTGGAGAGTGTGGATACTTGGTGATTTAGAGCAAGAAGGAAAAGGAAGAGTAGGAAAGGGAAGGAGGACATTGGGATTAGTAGCCACAATGGGATTTGATTGTATATAATGAGTTTAATGTATTCTCTCCTCACTAATTTTGGTATGCATGTGGATTTTCCTAGCCTTTCCATTTCCTGCATAACCAGGGTGATTGTCGTTTTATTTCCATTGATTATTTTCTGGCTGGTTCTCATTATTCCTTTATTTGTTGGGTTGAGTTTTTAGTTCTTGGAACCTTGGTTGGACAAACGCTCTAGAGCCCGATTGATAGCTGTTGGGTTGAGTTACTATTCCTAGAGCCTTGGTTAGACAAACTCTCTAGAGCCATAGGTGGGTTGAGTTACTAGTATTGGAGCCTTGGTTGGACAAACACTCTAGAGCCTCGAAAATAGTTGGGGTTGAGTTACTAGTCTTGGAGATTTAGATGGAACAAACATTCTAGAGCCCTAGAGCAGCTTGGATAGAGACCAATCTGTGATGGTTATGATGTCCGAACATGAGGTGTAACCATTGGTTGAGGGTTTAGGTGGTTTGGCCTCTGGAAGCCTTGGATTGATTGTGATTAATGTGATTGATAAAGTCCCACATTCATGCTTGGAATATGGCATGTGGGTGATTGGCTGAAGTAGATTTGGCTCAGCCAATCTATGGTTGGGTGGAACGTGGAAGTCCCATTTCCATTTGGTTTTACACTCATTAATGAAGAGATCATTCCTTTAGTATTTGGTATTCAAATGTACTGGTTATTATGTGGATTTCATTGATGTTATATCAATGGTATTTCGGTTGCTATTATGTTGTTTATAAGCTTGTATTTTATCAGTGACGATGTATGGCTCTATCTATGTTTTTTCCTGTAAATAAATATACAATGTATCTATGGTAAAATATATTGTATTGTGGCTTATGATGTAAGGGAGAAATTATTATTATCGATTCTCATATAAGTATTAGATCCCTATGTTTATTTATTTTGTTTACACCTACAGATGTAATTTTTGTGACATGTTTGACGAAATTCCTGTAATGGTTGGGTGGGGTTGGATGATTTCCTGATGATGTGATTGCTTCCATACTTTATTTTTTAATGTTATTTACCCTCTCCAACAGTTACAAGAAGTTATGGGTAGTGACCTCGGCTCAGGGGCTGAAAATTTGGCACAAATCTTAGAGTTGGGCACAAAAATTAATTGTTTGGGCCTTAACCGTTAGCTTGAAAAGGCTAGCTCGCAACTATAAGCTATATAGTCATGCCCTTGCCCTTATAAACCCATGTCTAAACCTCAGAGGGGATAAAAATAAGTCCTTCCTCAGGTAACATGGTCATGGAAAATTCGGTTACCTCTTGGGGATATCAATGATGTAATGTTGTTGGGTGATTTAATTTTGAGTTAAATCATGGTTGTCATTTAATGTGTCAACCCGAGGTTTCATAAACTGACGAGGTATACCTGTACTATATGTAATAGGTGGTTATATTTCATATTAGATTAATATAATGAAATTAAAACTAATTACAAAACCTAATAAATTAATCCAATCCAAACTAAATCAAACCAAACATAAAGAAATTGAAATCACACTTTCATAAAGGAGATCACTCTTGCAGAATTAAAATCACACCATAGTTGCATAAATGAAATCACACCACACTTGCATAATTCAAATCACACCTGTTGGAAAGTAAATCACACTCACTGAAAGTAAAATGCACACTTTCATAAAATAAATGAAATAACAAAACTATACTAAGTTACCAATATGTAAAACAATGTGAAAATTGTGGGTGATGGGGGCCCTCCATTCCTCAGCAAGCATATTGAATCTACTATCACATCCCGGAGATCAAAATCGTAGTATTATTTCGTAAAGATGAAGTTACAAGATATTATAATAATTCTCTCTCCTCACTTTACAAATCACATCTTGGATGGAACTTGAAACCTCCAACTAGGAACTAACAACTAGCTACCCTAACCTCTAACCACTAACTCGCAACTTACCATTAATAACCTGCCATTAAAAACCCTTTGTATGAAGGGTGCACTCCTATTTATAAGAAAATTAAGGACAAAGATACAATAAATACAAATACTCAAATATCTCCTGAATCCACATTTATCTCTTGTGGTTACAATAAATCATCTAAAAAAGTAAGATACATATCCTCTAAAATTTCTCTTATCCATGATTCTTCTCCTTTGAATGTGCATAGTTAATGATCCACATCCTGTAGAAATATTCCATAAATATTTATGAGTTTGAATTTGAAATTCAAATTTGTGGTTGGATTGCCAAATAAGACCCTTCTAGAATCTCCAAGTAGGCCTACAATATCACAAAACTCATAACATATATATATATATATATATATATATATGAAAACATGTTAATTTCCTAATATTTAATCACAAATTCACTTAAAATACTTCAAATTAACGACTTGGAAAATATTAATGTTAAAACCATATGATAATGAAAATTGTTACTTAATGTAAGGTTATGGGACTATAGAGTTACAATATGAGGGTAAAATGATGGAAATGAAGGTGAAAGTGGATGACATTTTGAAGGCCCAACATACCCCCCAAGTGAAGATATTGCATGTCCTCATGCAATTATTGCACTAATTCCCTTAATCATATGTAGATATTCTTGAAATGTTTTGCTTTTGCATGAGCTTTGGCTTTGTATTTATTCTCTTTTAATTTTGTATAATCATATCATTTGACAATTTTATTCTTTTTGCAAAGTGTACTTTGAAATACATTTGATTGCAACATATATTGTTTTATGGTTGGTTCTCGTGTGACAACCAAAATTTTATGAGTATTAGTTCTTGTGTAACAATATTTTTGTTATTTTTTTGTTGCATAAAAATACTTGAAAACATTGGGAATTTTTTTTTAGTACCATAGTGACTGTCAGCCATTTAATGTGCTCATCAATTGATCATTGCAAAACATATAAATTTTTTGAATAAAAAATTGATTAGGGCGAAATGAAATATGACATGTGGCATGAATGTGGATATCCCTTCCCCCGGAACTAAAGGTTTTTTTTTCAGTTTTTGGCAAATGAAAAAGGGAATATGAATGTGGTGATGGATTTTCGAAAATCAAAATTTTAGCATTTAAGCAATTACATGATTAAAGATTAGAAAATTACATACCTTCACATACCTGAAAAGTGGACAAGCTATGTATATAAAAGAGTGTGGCTTCT
The DNA here is from genome assembly GCA_034641835.2 of Pinus albicaulis. NCBI lineage: Eukaryota > Viridiplantae > Streptophyta > Pinopsida > Pinales > Pinaceae > Pinus > Pinus albicaulis. The sequence goes on from CM076578.1 coordinate 77,413,831, forward strand.
GTTGCTAGATCCTGGAATGTGAAGTAAAAGAATATTATCTTGCTTCTTTCTTTATCTTGGTTGAATGAATTGAGGATGAGATTGGAATCTTTGTTGCTACGGTTGTTGAATTCTGAATTGGGTCTTGTTGCAAACTGCTAAAATCATGTAGTCTTCAATCGTTCCCACTCGGTGGCATAATTCTTAACTCTATGAATAGATGTGTCGATGTTGAACATAGAAAATAAATTGTTGGATTAATGGCCATTAATGAATTCCATTAACCAACACAAGACTACTCACGATTGATGTTAATGAGAGTCAAGATATCTAAGTACATCTTACTAGGTACGAATAGTGATGCAGCAAAACTGCACTTTTTCCCAATTCGTGGATCTGTGGGTTATGGACCCATGAAATTTTCACTACGCAGTAATAAAATATCCTTAATGCCTCTAAAGCTCCATATATTATTTTCAAACCCCTTTTCCGAAATCATACATGTTATAAATAAAGTAAATGTAGGGTCCTTGTAACCAATCTCAAGTCATCATGAGACTATAAGCCACGAGATTCTTGAACGAATTTAACGCTTGCGACATTAGATTTTGATCCGTGTTGGACTTGCTGAGCTCAAGCACTACAAAAGTTACCATTAATCTTCATTTATAACAGTTACCATTTATGGCTATCAGTACTCCAACAACATGGCTACAAATTTACACAATCAATGTGGCACACCAAAATTATGTTGTGCTTCTCATTAACTCACAAACTATTGCAATTATGACAAAAACACAGATAATACTTGAACAAGAACACCCATAAAAAAATACAAATCCCATTCAAACTCCACTTACAGAGAAATTTTCCTCTTATTTGAAATCCATATTCTATTGCAAATAATTAAAATAAAATACACAATCACATATGGCGCCATGGTTGGGCCAGTTTGGACACAATTGGCCACGAGGGCCAATTATGGTCTTTACATTGCATCGGCCTCTTTAAAAAATATTCCGTAGGATATATATTTATATAAAAATATAAAATGACGATCGGATCAATAATGGATTTGATCTATCCTAAATCACTAATAACTCTCAATAGAATATGCAACTAATTGCTAAGATAAATCTATTTTAATTATATAGTAGTTTTTAAAATAAATCGTGATCTTCTTGATTCTGAATTACCCATCTGGATTGCACGCATCTTCAGGCACCAAACCCCCAAGCTATGGCTCTCGACAAAGATGAAATTTCCACCACCGTCGCGGTTCCTCAACATAAGGCCACATCTTGCGTTGAATATTATTTAATAGATATTGACATTATTTCTTAAACTCAAAATATGTTGTCCTTGAATGAAATTCGAACCCCACTACTTGTTAGTATTAATAGAATTGATAACGTTCTTGAATCTCAAAGAAGGGACCTTGAGTTGTCTACGACCACGAATGGTTGTTACTGCAGCCTCTCCTATTTTCTTGGCAAAAATATCGATTCCATTTTTTTGGTACAAATGTATTTCTAGAAATGTCGAGTCTGATCTTCTAGATGCCACATCGATTTCACTGTTGAGGGAAATAATTATTATTTTAAAATCTTTTCCACGTCTCTTCTTTCACAGTTTTGAATTTCAATTTTAATGAAGGGTGCTCGGATGCTCCTGCATCAAATAGATGTGTCATAGTCGATTCATCTAGAAGATCCAAAAAATAGGGGACATTGATGTATTCCCGTTGTTTATTGGTAAGAGAACTTGTTATTAAGGCATGAAAGCCTCAAGGTACTGGAAAGATCTCTAATTTTGATCCCAGATGATGTGTCCGAGTCGATGGATCAAAACTTGTTAGAAGGTAGGCCTTATTGAATCCTCCATCATCTAATGTGAGTATGAAATAATAATTTGAAGGACCATAGATGAAAATTTTGCATTGAAGAAAGGTATATTTGATAGAAAGGAAAAGGAAAATGGAGTGGCTCAACTTTGTAATAGGTTTGAATGACTTCATTTTTGGGTTAAGGGTGAGTGAAAATTAGGCAGGAAAGTATGAAGATTACAAAGGGAAATGAATTTTTGGTAGTAGGGAGATGGACAATTATGGATCGATTGCAGGCTTAAAATTTGTAGGTAAAATTGGTATGTTTTTAGTAGCAACGGTGTAGTGGATCTCATTTTACATTGAATTATCGTGCTCTTCTGAAAGAAACTTTGTCTTTAAAAAGGTACTTGTGAATATAGTGCTCTTTTTTCATTGTCCTGGAACCTGCAAAAACTTAGCAATTTTTTAAATAAAATGTAAGACTATCAAAAGAGAGAGGTGATTAGTCTCACTTCATTTGATTTATACACACAATAAAACTCAGAAATAATACTAATAAAACAAATTCAAGGACGAAAAATTAAATGCACTTTTACGTGATCAGTGCCATGGATCACCTATTATTGTTTTTTTGGTGACTTCTTCATTGTGTTTCTAACCAATTTTGATCTTGAGACCTCTTCTCCACACACTTAACGCTTCATCAAGAGATCATAAACCAAATTTCATAAGCTACTGAATTATGTCGATTCTACATCTACCAAAAGTTTGGATCGTTGCACTGCCTTACCACTTTACAACCTGCAATTAGACTTGGATGGTGGTTTTTACAATTATGACAGTTAGATTTTTAAATATTTGTAGGTTTTTATGAAAGTACAAGTCTGTAACTACATATTTTATTTTTCTCTAGCGCTCCACCCTTACCCATGATCCTGTGGATCAAGAAAATGTTCAAAATTCAAAATTCTTGGATCAGCTTGAAACCTACGCCAAAGCATAGATCTCATCGCTCTGAATCCAACTTAATTAATTTCACTAAAATCCGACTTCAGATGCTCTCGAAATCACATTCTGACCGTTTTATGAAACAACTAAAAATATGAATTTTTGAGTTACAGGAATGCTCAGTAAAAAATCAATATGCTGAATGGGTCATGACACTTCGAACTACTTGACTAGTCTTTAAATGGTCAATGAATGATTGACACTTGTCACTATTTTACTGGTTACACGTATTTGTTTTTTATTGGTTAACAATTTGTTGTGGAGAGCCAATGAGTGAGTGCCACGTGGACCAACCTTGCAACAAATCACCTTTACCAATCAACCTAACGTAATTTCTTGTTAGATAACATTTTTGGGATTCAACTGCGTTAAGTAAGTCATTCATCTATGACCATTTCCATTAGAGGCATTCATAACAAACTAATTTCTCATGATTTTTGACCAATTTCTCATGATTCTTGTTATTAAACCATTCTGAATACGTATTTAACTTTACCATACGTGCCATTTAGGTAAGGTGCCTAGCCCCAAGGCACATGGTGCCATATGACCACGGGCGTGGAGGACCTGGGGGCGATTCTAACCATCCTACAATTTTGACCATGGATCAGGATTGTAGGACAGTTTCATGTGCCTTTCCACGTTCAGGGTGCACAAGCTGGGTTTAGTCCGAATTGTAGGATTATTAACAACAAAATTGGGTAGAAACTTAAAACAGTGACATCTTACTCAATTTTTGGCCAAATGAGGTGCAAAATGTGTCAAAACAAGGGTTTTTGACCGCTGTGGACCCATTGGAGGCATTGGTTTTATTTTTTGAGCTTTTTAAAGGCCTGTAATTATACTTTTTATTGTGAATTTAGATCTCTTGTCCAATTTTTATTACAAATTTTTTAAAATAAATTTGTTCAATTTTCTTTTCTGATCTTCCAAATCGTAGCATTAGTTTTACTGTTTGAGCTTTCTAAAGGCCTGTAATTATACTTTTTATTATGAATTTAGATCTCTTATCCAATTTTTATTACAAATTTTTAAAAATAAATTTGTTCATTTTTCTTTTCTGATCTTCCAAATGGTAGAGAGCGCAAGAAGAGAGCATACTTAGCAATATTGAAACTCTTTATTCATTTGGAATGTGAAATTAAAAAGACAAAGTGAAAGGATTTGATCTCTAAATTCATATTTTCACTCTCAAAACTCTTATTTATTCTCCTTCTTCTCAAATATTCCTTCTCTTTCTACATTTTCCTACAAAGTATTAGTGATATGGGTGGCTCTTACTGCACCACCAATAAATAAAATTAAAAATAAAATGAAATCTAACTTTAAAACTTAAAAAAAAAACATCACCAAACTTGGTTTTATTCATTGACTCTACCCTACTCTACTCTATTGGAAAAAAAAAATTGATCAAGTGTATGAATATTTCTAGTGTAACCATGTGTGTAACATGATTCATGCTTAGTTTTGAAAAATATGCAATAAAACACATCAAAGCATGAGAAACCAATTGTTTGGATAATGAAATTAAGAAATAAGGTGATTTTATCCTTGATTGGAACCATCTTCGAGTAAGGCCATGAAATTATTGATTCCTTTCTTGGCTTAAATCACTTTGAGTATCATCCTTTACTATGCATTCCTCAGATTCTAGTAGTTTCTCCCCATCAACACTATTGCATGGTTTTTCAATCTCTTCGACAAACTTACTAGAGGAATCAAAAGAGACTTGAATATATTCTTGTGGAGGTGGAGAGACAGATAAATTTTTTAATGTAGTTAAAATATACTCTTCCTGAGAAGTAGATATCTGAGTTGTTGCTAAAAGTCGAGAGAGTTCTTGGAAGGACATTCTTAAAACCCTCAATTGTATGTGAACTACTCCAACTGGTTGACAATTCCTGTCGTGCACACAAATTAGTACAAAGTATTGAAAAATTATTGAAATTTAATATGCAAAAAATATTTTAATATGCTTTTAACTATGCATCTAAGAATGAATGAAACTATAATGAGTTGTCTAAACTTTCTAAATAAACACTTATGTATACCTCCCCGACAATGACGCCAAATGGGTGATTTAATTGCGAGTTAAATCCTTTCCATTTAATTTTTCAACTCGGGGTTTCGTCAAATGACGAGGTATACCTGTACTATATGTACTAGGTGGTTATCTTTCATATGAGATTAATATAATGCAATTAAAACTAATTACAAAACATAATCAATTAATCCAATATGTTAGCATGAATCTTAATTCCAAGCGTACGAAAAAAGACCACTTTAGCTCTGCATAACAAATAGCCCTAAGAACAAATATGGCTACCAATATCCTCAGATATGCAGTTAGGTGATCAAGATAAATGCTACAAAAATCTAGATCTATGCATTAGAAGACATTAAGCTGTAGAAAAAACAATATTTACTCCATGCATCCAATAGAAAAGACAAGAATATGTTGAATGAATTTTGTATTAATGGCACCTGGGAGGAAAACACAGAAGGGTGTTACCAATTCTCCTCAATGGGATGGGTTCTTGTAAGTCCTTAGCACTTCAGATCTAAAACTCCTCTCTCTTTATGGTGTAGAAAACCTAGACAAAAATGGTAGCAAAATATGACTATGATGGTAGATCAATAGTCAGACCAAAAGTATAGATCTAGAGTGATCTTTAGGCAACAAAAGGCGGTAAATGAATGGGAAAACCCTTCTATTTATAACAAAATATTGAGTTTGTCTAGATATTGGTGCATAGTTAAAATATTATTAACCAAATCAAGATCCAACTTTTATGGAATATTTTATTATATTTGTTGGAGGGAAAAGGAATTTGACTTGGGTCAAATCCATTTATTTGTAAATAATAAATAAATAAATGATTTATTTATCATTTTAAGGATGTGGTTGAGTAATAATCAAATAAATTATCATTTATTTAATTATTTATGGGTGGTTTAGTCATATTTAACAAAGAATATTATTTAAATAGGGCCTAAATAAATATTCTTAGAAAACAATAAGATAAATAGTGATTTATCTAATTAATTTTCTTGTTTTGGGTTAAATATAACCAGGAATATTAATCAAACTGTTGTTTAACTAATTATTCCTTGAGGAAAATAAAAAAAATGTAGATTTATTTAATATTTCCTCACGGGGTTTCCTTTTTAGACCATAAACAACTTAATAAAGGTGGTTTACTAAGTTATTTTCATAGTGAAAGAAATTTTACTTAGGGTAAAATTGGTCTTACATGGTGTACCTGGGTCCATCTAATGATAATCGGTTAGATGACCAAAATATGGTGTAACATATTTCCCCCCAGCGTGCAAGCGTTACGAGCTAATCGTATGAAAGAAGTACGTTGTAATAACTCAGTCACTAGAAACCGAAGGGGAAGTCAAAGAGAGAGAAGTATAAGGTAGACCAAAGTGCTGAAAGGACTACACCTTGAGGAGGCGAGAGACTTACAAGTGCGACAAGTCTCTTTTATGAGTGAGTACCTGTGCTATAGGTAGTGGGGGAGGCATACCTATGCCCGCCGAGACAAAGTACAAAGAATAAGGCGTCCAGTAAACAAGGGACTGCAATATACTACATGTTGGCATAAACATGAGCCACATAAACAACATGATAATGAATCCCACATGCATATTGTGCCTGGGATAATAGCCAGGACTTGTACAATAATATCTGAGTACATGAGATACAAATACAACCCAGATGCCCCTATAAAAATGAAAGGGCTCTGAAAAGTTGACTGATACATGCAATAAAAAAGGCGTTGCAAGCGATTGATGCTGACATCATCAAACCTATGGAGTTGCATCGAAGGCTGAAAGGAAGAGGTCATCTAGGCATGTGGGAGGCTACCTATAGGGCCACCCCCTCATGAGGGCTGAGACATCTCACACACACCCGAGAATCATTGATATCAACTGCTGCATCACTGGACCATCAAGTATACAGATCTTGATCATGATGAAAGGAGATGGAGCTGAGAAACAATCAAGTCAAAGGGTACTAAGGAGTCCCTTTGCCTGATCCAAGGCACCGAACAAGAGTGGAAGTTGGAACCTAGGTACACCGCCCTCTAGACATGTCTTCTAGAATGAATGCGCTGATGTCGAAAGAAGGAGGTCTGCCATAGGTGAGGCAATAAGGGATCCTCAGCTAAGGCACGAGAGAAAATAGTAGAGTGATTGATAGACTGACACCAGGGATGATGATGAAATGGGGGGTAGTGAGTAGTGGACAGATGACTTCCTTTGTTTAGAGCATAAAGGGCATGAATGACCGGGTAGAAACTAACACAATATCATGACGGATAAGGGATAATGGGACTGAAGGCCATAATGTGCGACACGAGAGAGGAATCAAGCAATGAAGGATGGAGGACTATAACGGGATACAAAGGGACTTGATATAGACTCCATGAATGCAATGATGACTCAACTCAGATGCTCTAAACAAGGGTGACTCGATGGTGCTGCCACACAGAAAAAAGGTCCAATGGGGACCATAAAAACATGAGTACATGATGGTTACTCGCGACGAAGATCGACACAAGCATGGACAAGTATGAAGGCAAAGGGGTGCCCCCAAGTACAAGTGTGCCAGGTGAATAAATTCGATTTTGAGGAGTGGTGAAGTGACCCTTCTTGGACAAAATATGTCTCGGTGAAGTATCAAAACATGAAAAACTAATAGATGCCCATTTGAGGGCTTGGTGAGAGCTTTCCAATGGTATAGATGGTTTGGAAAACTGAGCTACGGTTTGGCCGCAGCAGGTGAAAGAAAAATCAGGGGTTTCTCTTTTAATAAGGCATTTTCCCTCCAAATTCACTCATTTGCATGTGGAGCTATGGTGAATGTAGAGAGAAGAGAAGGCCCTAAATCTTGCGGCAATCATAGCGAACAAACCGACCGTTGGAATTGATATCCATTAGTTGTAGGTAAGAGGCCTAACCCTACTCTTTCTTTTCAGTGGATTAAAAGTTCAGATTAGTTCCCCAGGGCTCAGGAACAGACCCCTGCTCCTCTTCATGGTCGGGTTGCACTTTTTGCGGAAAAAAGTGCGACCTGGGTAGCAGGTTTTGAGAAAAAAACTACGATTTTTCCTAGGTTTGGGACTAAAAAGTGCGACCTGTCAGGGAGGTGTTTTTCTATGTTGTTTTTTGGCTGAGCAGTAGGTTTTTATGATGAGATATAGTCCTTCCTATCTGTACACTGAAAAATATGATGGTTTTGTGCAGATATGGCAGAATTACGGATCAACTGGAGAGAGAGAGACCTGGGCGTATTACGGTCAGAGATCTGGGAGGATCAAGGTGTCCGCAGTGCATTAGCTAGGTTTGTGGTTATGAAGTTTGTGGAGAACCCTTTGATGAGAGCTAGAGAGCCCTTATTGGCCCGAATTGTAAGCTATTGGGATCCACACCATGAGGTATTTATAGTGCAGGGGCACTGGATCGAGTTGACGGTCCAGGATATATATTTCCTGACTGGTCTCCCACCACTTGGAATGGTAGGGAATACTCAGCCAATGTTACCGTGGGGGCAGAATATCATAGAGTTTGTAGAGCACCATTGTCAACCAGGTCTCCAAGTCAAGGGGACTCAGATACCCATCGGGGATTTAGAGAGGTTAGAGACTCGTGTTGTGGCCGCAGCGGTGCTATAGATCCTGGGCAACCAGGCACTCCGCCACATCACCAGAGGGAAGATGATGCTTGTGGAGAGTGTTTTGAGTGGGACCTACTATGGGTGGGCCCAGATGATGTTGTCGTCATTGAAATGAAAATTGTCACTATGCAAGCAGCAAGTGAACCATGACTGTGCATATGGTACAGTTTTGTGCTCGTTCTTCTTTGAGAAGATCCCAAAACTTCGACCTCGCATAAAACTCCAAGATGGGGGCCCGAGAGAGCCTAGGATGCGCTAGTGGGGCAGTTGGACGGGTGTTCCAACCCGAGTTCTTTATTCATTGGGATCAAATGCCACTGTATATAGATGACTATCCCTATAGTGGGATGAGTTATTGTGGGGACCCGGATCTGCCACTGCCACCTGGTCGAATATGGGGGCCCGATGGTAAGTGATAAATTTCTAATATTTTATGTGCATGTAAAGTTATAGAATATTGTATGTGGTACTGATTCTTTCACTTTTGGTATGAAAATATAGCACCGGTAAACCGGTCGGGTATATGGGACGACCTGCAGTATTGGGGACAACAGGACCTAGTGGACCGAGGGCGCAGCAAAATGAGGATGCAACAACCCTCCTAGAGGAAATCCATCGTAGATGTGAGAGGCTTCTGACCGATGTTTCAAAGCGCGGCTGGCAAGACTTAGAGGACCAATACATAGAGCCATGTATTGGTCTACCCTTGGAGTCGCGAGGGGTCATGTGGTGCATGGCGATGGTCGGATAGGGTATGCGTGATTTACGAGCTGCGGGAGAAGAGCCATTGGCTTGGGATCCTCCAAATAGTGATTAGTGTGTAGGTGCATGTGGTGCCCCCAATTTTGAGTTTTGTAACATGCTATGGGCATGTCATATGTATCAGAGTGGATGGACTCTAAAAAAAATTTTACGACACATATTATGGATATGCATCGTTTTGATATTTTTATGTTATTGTATTGTGTTAAATGCGTGTGCTAAATTCCAATCTATAATATGGTTTGCAATGCTATCTACATAGTTATTTTGTGCTCTAGGTACATGACTAAATGTGATGATTTCAAATTCACGCATCAAAAGCTTCACTCATAAATATCTTTTAAAAAGGATAATATTATGCACACGATAGACACCATTCAATTGCATGACAAGAAGCAGGGAATCTAAACGAACATGAAGGTGGAGGATGCGATGTGAAAAGGAATTGGTTAATAAACCTCGCACTACATCATATTCGGTCTGATTATTGATAGTAGTACCAATGCATACATCGTTTGAGAGAACAAGCGAATGCAAGGGGGTAAAAATGGCCCAACCTGCTGAGGCTAGATTCCGGGAGTAGCGAATTGCACCATCACCGAAACTGCTATAAGGTGTGGATGGGAGGTCCATCTAAAAGGTGCCACAAGGAAATAAATGGGAGGATGATGAACAATGCTGGCAACCTGAGTGCAAAGTAGAAATCGAACGTACTCTGCGGGAGAGAGTGATCTGGGTAGGATGTCTACTACTCATACGTCGAAGGTGAGGAGGAGTGTGGGAGCTACCGGAGGTGTAGCTTGTGCTCAGGCCACGAAATTCACCATAGGCATGGATGGTGCCATCTCGCTTATGGGCAGGAAAGATGAAGTCAGGGGTGGACATGGCTTCCATGATGTGATCATCACAATAGAAGATGGAGTGACTAGAGGAAGGGAGACCACATGACGTGGCGAAGCTACCTAACTCATCATCATGAGAAGAAAGGTTCAGATGTGCAACGTCATGGGGGATGACGTAAGAACAAGCAGATAAGGGATCTACTGATGTTGAGCCCAGGGTGATCGCTGAAGAGAGGTCAAGCGAAACAATAGGAGAAGATTCAGAGGGAGCGTCTGCCGAGGGTATCATGGATGATGATAGGTAGAGGATGGTGCCCGCATGCTCCGTCATCTTGACATCAGGAGGGGGAATTTCAATAGGAGTGGGTAAATCCTCAGTCTGGCCTGCAACATACTGCGCAAGTACGAGAGAAGTGGATTGGTTCTGTTCAATCTCGTACTCCTGAACTACCTCTAAAGAGGTGCAGTAATGCATAAGGCGAGGAAAATGGTGGGAATAATGGCCATGGAGTTCACACAAAGCACAAGGTTGGTTGGTGTGAATAGTTTTACGATTCTTGGCTGCAGTCGAGGAATAAATAGAGGCTTCAGGGACCGTAGACTCACCGAATGAAACTTTAACCATGGGCTTGATATGGGGCAGTTCAGGACAGTTATGGGTGGCATGGTTGAAGACATCACACAAAGCATAGGGCTTTGTGGGCAGGGGAGGTGCAGGGTCTATCGAGGCAGCCTTGTCCTTAGAGGCCCTCTTGTGAGATTTTCCCTTCTTACCCGAAGCGGTCACAATAGGAGATGGTTCCTATTGAGGTGGTTGAGGCACTGGTGCAACGGGAGAAGTCATGGGGACTGGTTGAATCGGGGTCAAATCAAGATAAGGTTTGGGTTGACCTAGTAGGGTAGCGGTAGGAGGATCAAGGTACCAGATGAGAATCCCAAGGGTCAAGTTTGGAAGAGAGAGGGTGGCCATGACAGGTGCCGTATAAACTCCTGGTGGGGGAGCTAGGAATGGTATCTGACCGGAGGGGTCATGGCCAGGAAGGACGGCTCCTAAATGGTTAAGGCCTGGAGGAACCGTTGCAAGAGGGTAGAGAGGCTCATGGATACCAACTGAAGGGCTAGGAGGAGGAGGTCCTGAAGGCTAAATCGAAGGGCTAGGATTAGGCTATGGAGGGCGAGGAGGCTATTGAATAGCCGATGCGGGCTGCTTGAGAGAAACCTGAGATGATTACATCATGCAAAAATTCGATAAGCTGGGATTAGAGACAAGAGGAGGAAGACCAGGGAATGTACCAACAATGAGGAATCTTGGTAGACTCCGGGTGAGACACTGGTCAAAGGAGCAACGGTTTGCTTGTTGGCCACCGAAGAGATAGTGGACTCAGGGGAGGTCTGAGACTTCAGTTTGTAATAAGTCAACTGGTCAATGGTGATTATCTTTCCATTATGAGGGAAGGACATCTTGTGGTGGACCACAGAAGGGACATCAGACATCACATAAGTGTAGCTATGACCCAATAAAATTTTGTAATCTAAGGGGCATCTATGACTTCTATGTCAACGCAAACAGTCTTGCCTGCAAGAGTAATAGGACAATTGCGGAATCATCCAATGGGCTGGGAGGTGTGGCCATCCCACGCTCAGAGAGTGATCATGGAAGGAGCCAACTCAGGTGATCTGAGTTGCTTCCAAACCGAAGTGGACATCACATAGGTGGATTCCCCCTCATTAATAATGAATCGGGAAACGTTGGTGTTCCAGATATTAACTGGGATTTGGAAAGTGACGTAAGCAGGGAGAGGAGGATGTTTTGACTGGTCAACATCAAAGACAATCAATCGATCATCAGAAGGATCTATAGTGCCCATGGCAGATAGTAGATCTTTTCATTGTGAAGGGCATGACTGGAGGATTTCCAACGTTGAAATGGCAGCAGGAGATTGTGCCAAATCATCTACTATTCTATACGAATGGGCAGCTTTGCCAAAATCAGCATTTTGGCATAGTGGTCCCTTATGGATCTTCATATGAACCTCTGCCTTAGGATGAGGGATCTACAAGGGACCATTAGGTGTCGAAAGAGGCTTTGTAGAGAACAAAGGAGGCGGCTCGAGGACAGACATAGCAGGAGGCTTATTGTACTGACAGGACCGAGTCTAAAGATTGATGTCTACGGTTAGAGGTTGATCAGAGTTAATCATGAGAATCTGGTAATCGGAGGTACCAAATGGAATAGGTTGAGTGGCCACCTATCCTTCAGGTGATTGGGTTGCCACAAATCCTTGCTGAGGGAAAGTATCAGTAAGCACAGCCAGTTCACTAGGTGCAGCACTGGGAGGGACAAAAGGGGAGGCTTGCTATCCTCGCAATGTTTCTTAAGACTCCCACAGCTACCGCATCTATGGTAAAAGAGAAAAATAATGTGTGTAATTACCATAAACACCACAACAAGAACAAGGCTTGTTCGTGTGAACATGCCTGTCCTACTTGGGCTAGGTGCCATGTTGCTGGTTAGTAGTGTTAGGAGCATTATTTTGAGGATTAGGTCCAATATTACGAGGAGAAGACTGTTTTTTATTTCCTTTCCTCTTCTTTTTGGAGGGAGGAGGATTAGTCATGCCTTGCTATGCATATACCTGCCCCTGAGGGGGCGATGGCTGCTATTGCGAGGGTTGAGAAGGCAAGGGAGGAGGTGGTGCTAATGCTGGAGGAGCTGGAGCACCAAACTATGGATATGGATAATAAGGAGGTTGGGTAATAGTGTGGTAAATAGGAGGTTGGGAAAAAGGAGGAGGCATACCGTATCCTGGATACGTGCTATCGGGAGGGGGAAAAGTGCAGGAGGTGTTGGGCCCCCCCTGAGGAAAGCCATAGCCCATGGGAGGTTGAGCGCATGGATTAGAGAGAGCTCCAACGATACCGTTGGCGGCGTGAAATGCCCCCGGTGCATTGGCATCACTGGGTCTAGGAAGATCAGGTAGAACGGTATAAACATAACCCGACTAAGCGTAGATCAGGTCATATTTTAACGCAATTTGGAGAGTGGCTTCTTTGGTTTGAGGAAAGTGCGATGTGACATCTTTCCCGATAGGTGGCAAAAGAGATCTAAGGAACCAGTCCATGTAGACACAGTATTTGAAGGTAGGAGCTTGACATAGGCTCTTTCTTCTCCGCCATTCCTGGACATGGTCAGATAGGCGGGTCACATATGATTGACGGAAAGAATTCAAGAGTTCGGTACCAGTGTCATAACGAAGGGGAATCTGGAAGTAAGATAGAAAACCCCAGGCAATAATCGCAAAGGTGGTATGAGAAGAAGGGACCTGATCAACATACCACTTAGAAGCTTCACCTATAAGCGTACGTTGGAACAACCAAAGATGGATAGAGTCATCAGTAATGGAGTTAGACGAACACCACATGTGGAAAGATCGAACATGATTTGTAGGATATTCTCTAGCAAGACCTTCAAACTTTGGGATGTCGAAAGGGAGCTTCGTCGGCATAGCAGGCCAACTAGCATCATGGTGTATAGGGTCATTTATCAACTGGTCAAAATTGGGGAGGTTGCGGCCTACCATGAAGGGGAGCAAGGGCATAGCCGAGGTAGTGTTTGTTGCGGTCCCACTAGTGGTATTCTCAGCATGAGGGTTGGGGTTACCACTAGCATTAGGTCCTGCACCAGACATGGTGAAGGTGACAAGGAGAGAACCGAAGGCAGAACGAGAAGGAGAACCCAAAGGAATAGATAAAGAGTCGATGTGCAGACTCGGTGGAGGACTAACTCGAATCCTACACAGAGGAGTAAGTCTTCCTACTGGAAACTAAGGATGATGGCCAAGAAGTCTCCGGGATGAACACCTTGGTGGCACAATGATGATGACACAAACATGAAACAAAGGAAAAAGAGACCGAAAAGGGCAAGGAGGTGTAGGATCAACTGATCACAATGTCGAAACAAGGGCAGAGAGGTGCAGGATCAATTGATTTCAATTTTTTAGAGTCTTTTCTTGGCAGTGTTAACCAAGCGCTTTTTCGCTTAAGGTGTGTGTGTGCAGTGTGTAAATTTTAATTTTTAAACCCAGACGTTTGTAGAGATAAAGTAAAAGTGTGATGTATAGCTGCAAATAAACCTCCAAATGATAGTATATAAGCCTGTAAAAACATAAATAAACAGTTAATAATGCAAAAATCTAAATCAAAGGAGGCATGCCTCTCAACAACTAGTCTATAGGTGAGTAAAAAACTAATAAAAAAACACTAAAAAAGAAAATATATCTAAGGTCAATAGGGACAAGGATCTAAAGGACAAAATATGTTGGAAAGTGGTGCAGAAAAAAAAAACAGATCAGAGGAAAAATTATTGTAAAAAGAGGTGGCGAAAGGCTATCTCCAGGAGGGAAACAGAGTGAACCCTAGAGGGAAATCCAAAAAAATATAAATGAGGTGATTTGGATGGATAACAAGCCGATATGAAGCGGATCTGAAGGTGAGGTATCAGATCTGAAAAAATGGCTGAAGACTCAGAAATTTCAGACAACCTGCAACAGCAAAAACTCTTTCACAAGAAGTGGAGGGTACTGAAGCCTTAGGGGGCTAGGTTACCACTTAGTTGAGAAAAATATAACAAGTACAGGTCCAAAATGGGTGGAGATGGAATTTAGATAACCGTGAACAGAGGCTCAGACAAACCCGGAAAACTTTTAGTAAAAATCCCGCAAAAATTCCAGGTCACAGTTTTTGACCTGTTTTCAGCAGAGGTTGCAGTTTTTGGGCTGAAAGGTGCATCCTGAGGGTCTAGGTTGCAGTTTTTGGGCCAAAAAGTGCGACCTGCACTTCCGGCACTCTCGGCAGCAAATTTCAGAAAAAATTGTCATCTCAGCTGCGGCTGATGTCTGTCACCTGCGCAATAGGTCCGAAAACACACAAAAGTTTGAATTTTTATCGTTTTATGGTTTTATAGGTTAAAAACAACATCAAGAAAAGGAAAAACAAGAGGCTGATGAGAAATATTAGGGTTTGAAGCAGCTGGATATGCAAGGATCAGAAAAACGACAGAGGTCGTAATCGTAAACCCGTGTTGTTAGTATGAATCTTAATTACAAGCGTAAAAACAAAGGCCACTTTAGTTGTGCATAACAAACAACCCTAACAACAAAGATGGCTGCCAATATCCTTAGATCTATAGTTAGGTGATCAAGATAAATGCTGCAAAATCTAGATCTATGCATTAGAAGACATTAAGCAGTAGAAAAAACAAGATTTACTCCATGCATCCAATAGACAAGACAAGAATATGTTGAATGAATTTTGTATTAATGGCACCTGGGAGGAAAACATAGAAGGGTGTTACCAGTTCTCCTCAATGGGATGGGTTCTTGTAAGTCCTCAGCACTTCAGATCTAAAATTCCTCTCTCTTGATGGTGTAGAAAACCCAAACAAAAATGGTAGCAAAATATGACTATGATGGTGGATCAAAGTCAGACCAAAAGTATAGATCCAGAGTGATCTTTAGGCAACAAAAGGTGACAAATGAATGGAAAAACCCTTCTATTTATAACAAAATATTGAGTTAGTCTAGATATTGGTGCATAATTAAAATATTATTAGCCAAATCAAGATCCAACTTTTATGGAATATTTTATGATATTTGTTGGAGGGAAAAGGAATTTGACTTGGGTCAAATCCCTTTATTTGTAAATAATAAATAAATAAATGATTTATTTATCATTTTAAAGATGTGGTTGAGTAATAATCAAATAAATAATGATTTATTTAATTATTTATGGGTGATTTAGTCATATTTAACAAATAATATTATTTAAATAAGGTTTAAATAATTATTATTAGAAAATAATAAGATAAATAATGATTTATCTAATTAATTTCCTTGTTTTGGGTTAAATATAACCAGGAATATTAATTAAACTGTTGTTTAACTAATTATTCCTTGAGGAAAATCAAACAAATGTAGATTTATTTAATATTTCCTCATGGGGTTTCCTGTTTAGAACATAAACAACTTAATAAAGGTGGTTTACTAAGTTATTTTCATAGTGAAATAAATGGTGTACTTGGGTCCATCTAATGATAATAGGTTAGATGACCAAAAAATGGTGTAACACAATCCAACCCAAATCAAGCCAAACATAAAGAAATTAAAATCAAACTTGCATAAAGGAGATCACTCTTGTAGAATTGAAGTCACAACACACTTTCATAAATGAAATCACACCACACTTGCATAATTGAAATCACACCTGTTGGAAAGTAAATCACACTTACTGAAATAAAAAGGCACACTTGCATAAAATAAATGAAATAACAAAACTATACTATGTTACCAATATGTACAAAGATGTGCAAACTGTGGTTTACGGGGGCCCTCCATTCCTCAACAAGCACACTGAATCAATTATCACATCTTGGAGATCAAAATAGTAGTATGCATTTCATAAAGATGAAGTTATAAGATATTACAATAATTTTCTCTCCTCACTTTACAAATCGCATCTTGGATGGAACTTGGAACCTCCAACTAGCAACTAACAACTAGCTACCCCTAACCTCTAAACACTAGCTCACAACTTACCATTGACAACCCTTTGTATGAAGGGCACATTCCTATTTATACAAAAATTAAGGACAACTATACAATAAATACAAATCATCAAATCTCTCCTAAATCCACATTTATCTCTTGAAGTTACAACCAATCATCTAAAAAATTAAGATACAAATCCTCTCAAAATTATCTTATCCATGATTCCACTCCTTTGAATGTGCATATTTAATGATCCACATCCTCTATAAATATTCCTTGGAATTTGAAATTCAAATTTGTGGTCGGATGGCCAAATAGGACCCTTATAAAATCTCCAAGTAGGCCTACAATATCACAAAACTCATAACACTTTTAGATATATATGAAAAAAGTTAATTTCCTAATATTTAATCACAAATTCACTTAAAATACTTAAAATTAATGACTTGGAAAATATTAATGCTAAACCCATATGATAATTAAAATGGTTACTTAATGTAAGGCTATGGAGCTATAGAGTTACGAAATGAGGGTAAAATGATGGAAATGAAGGTGAAAGTGGATGACATTTTGGAGGCCCAACAAGTGTAAGGTGTGCTTTTGGTGTTTCCGTCGGTTCCATTTCCTTAAGGTCATCTATGAGGTTGAATCTCATATTAGTATACTCCCCTCACATGTTTATCCCAGTTGGCTGGTTAGGGTAGATGTGGGAAGAGGGTGTTACGGGTCTCTTGACACAGGGAAATCTTTGGTGATTCATCTTGTCTTACTAATATAATGAAAGGGAACCATATACCCATGCACTGTGATAAATAGTATCCCTTTTTCATGAAACATTACAAAAAAAATTAGTATTTTCTATATTGATGATCTTATTCCAACTTGTAAACTTTGGACCAATAAAAGAGTCAGGCATCATATAAAAATTATCCAATGCAAGGCATGTTTACTTTCTTGCACTTATGTATTCTAGAATATACATTGTGATATTATGAGACATTTTCTCGAGTAAATTCATTCCATGTAGTATATGAATAATTCCAGCCAATGTCAACAATGTCTCTATATCAGTTAGTCGAAAAAGAAGATCTTGAGCTCTGTCTACATTGTAGCGATATTCATACATCAACCCTACTAAAGATTTGAACTCACTAAATAGTATTTGAGTTAGTTCATTTAATGAGATCCATCTTGTATCAACATCTTTTAGTAGTTTTTTTCCATCCATAATAGCATCTTCAAATTGTTGAAACTATAAATATCATTTGGGACTACAAGAAAATTATGCATGAGTCTCACGTACAAGATTCAAGATTCGTCCTATGAGCCATACAATGAATATTAAGCATATATGGTGAAGTTGATATTTTTAGTCTAACACAAAGGCCATTCCTTTTTCCTTTTGTTTCTGATGCTCCATCTGCTCCAACACATGCCAAATGTTTTGCAATCATTAAATGATCCATACCACTTTCCTTCAAGCTATTAAGAACAAGTTCATAAATATTTTCAGTTGTAGAAGTCTCTCTCATATTTTTAATCTCAAGTAGATAGGAATACCTAATATGGTCGTTAACCATATAAATTCTCATGGAGATCCATAAAGTATTATCTATAGTCGTAACCTCATCCAAAGGTAATGCCAAAAACCTAGCATTTGCAATCTTCTATTTCAAATCATCCTTTTCTACTTGAGCTAGATATATTACCCATTCACAGCCACTAGTTACAGACCAATGAGAAGATGGAAAGTTTTTCACTTGAAGAAAAGATAGGAATTTCATGTGATATGGATAACAAATTTCATTCCATCATCTTTTCCAATAGAGATATGATGGTTCCTCCACTTACCTAAGGTTTCCTCTTACTTATTAGATAATTTTTGTATTATTTTACACATTGGACATTTCAACATTCCTCAGAATATTTTCATCTCACAATATATTTTTCTTCACCATTTACAATTTTCTTTTCATACACCTTTCCTGCATGCTTTTGTACTGTATCTAGTTTCATCTGAAATTTCACTACCTTGCGACTTTTCCAACTACACGCAATACATCTAACTTCTCGAAAAACCTCACTCACATTGTAGAAGGTATTTCTTCAAAAAATTGAAAAATTTAGAGCCAATCATCATGGAATTGTCTCCCTACGGTCCACTAGCCTTTTTTCCTTTTCCATAAATGGTTTATGTTACCTTCCAAGGAAAAATATTTAACATTTTCATCACCATTTTTTATTGAAACTGCACTTATCTCACCCTGATCACTTGAGTAACCTATTATTTCATCCATAATATGGATATCATATGCATTTTCACAAGATTTAACATCTCTTTCAGTAACATACTGTTCAAAGCATCTTGAAGCATGAAGAGAATGTGTATTCTTGGATTAATACTTTTGAAAGTATGATAATACATCTATTTACTCTAATGGTTTCTTCACATGATTATATTTTGACATCTCACTAAATATTCCACAAGTAAAATTTTAAATCAATCTAGAAACCTACATAAATAGTTTCCAAGAGTTGAGAATTACTAGATTTGTAAGTAGCATTAAAAGTAAAATAAGTGTAATGTTCACAAAAACCATTATAGTCATTTTTTTATTAAAATGTTATTCCAAGCCCAAAATAAAAAATAAATCATTATACACAACACAATAACATCATGATTCATCGTCTATAAAACAAATAACATCATTCAAATGTAAAAGATATAAAATTTTCCATTAAATTAATTCATATCTCCAAATCACCCAATGAGCACTCGAAAGCTTTAAACAAAACAACAAAGTATAACAATAACTTTAATCATCCTTTGTAAAAAACCTCTCCATCCAAATATTATATGTGTGTGTGTGTGTGTGTGTGTGGTGAGAATGTTCTCCAAGGTCGAAGATTAATTAGAATAGGTGTTGCTCGCACCTATAGTTTTCCACTATACAATTTTTAAGGTTGATGTCTTTATAAATCAAATTATACATACTCAAGCATAAATAGATATTTACTTCATGTATCCCCACCCTAAAGTGACTCAAAAGATGCACAATGAATATATTTATACTTGTGGTTTTTGTTTATGGATTCACTTTACATTTGCTTCTTTTTTGTTGTGTTCTACAAGATTTTTGGGATCTATAGGTTGTGCATTCACCTTCTCTACAAGGTAACATAATTTTTCTATTTAGAGGCGGTCTTACAATCTCAACTTCCATGTCACAAAATTGGAAGATCCCTCTAACAAGTGACTCTTTTGCATCTTGGGAGTTGTCATTGCTACAATTTTTTTGAACTAGCTACAATCTACAATCACTAGATCAAAAGTAAGGTTTCACAACCCTCAACCATTCGTAGGTCCATGTATTTATCACTAGAAATGTTTTACTTCGATCACTGAAACTTGGACATATTGGACATTGAAACCTTTAGACAACTCTCTACTCTAAACAAATTGCCTCTCCATACATAGGATTTGGAAGATTTCAATAACTGCACCTCAATACCATGTGAAATTTTATAAACCATGGTAAGTATATTCTACGTGAAAAGAATCCTTAAAAAACACTAGATAGCTAAAAACTAAAGGCCACTCAAACTGCAACTCTAATTATGCTAGAATTTATAAACGCACACTACATAAAATATACAAGAGAAATTCACTAAATAAACTATGAAAACTTCCTAATGTTTTCTCATTAATTCTAAAATGAAATATTCTATAGGGAAAACCAAAGAACTAATTCACTCCTCTCAATTGAACTGAATGAATAGAACGCATACACCGGCTTGTAGAAATTTCTACACTCTTTTTCCTTAGATGCAAAATAAAAGTTTCACTTTTTTTACTAGATTTTTTTGGATCTTAGTCATGAGAATCTCCAACCTTAGGGTTTTTATCGAACAAGGTATAAAGCGGCAATAGAAAAGGTATAGTATTTCATCTAGGGTTTGATGCCCTCCTCCAATATGCTTAACACTCCTCCAAGTAGGCATTCTCTAAGAAAGTGAATCTCACCATGTGGCCATCATGAAGGACGTCCAATAAACTACAGGGTTATACTCAGTCCCAACAAAAAACCCCTGTGCAGTCTAGACTCATGTATGCCAAATTTCATAGAATAGACATTGCCTGAAAATTGCTTGAAACAATGTGTCAAAGAAATGTGGTGTTGTTATGCATGTTTTATGCTACGCGCTCTTTCCCTCAAGTTCAATCGGATTGATCTATTTTATTTTTTCTGGGAGGGTATAGCCATGTATGTAATATATTAGTGAAATTTGCGCCCTAGTTGTTGTTTTCGCTTCAGTAACTAGGTTTTCAAAATTATTTTAATACAAACAGTTCAATTCAATACAAATAATATAATCCTTAATAAGCAGTATTGTACTCCAATTATGAAGAAAAGTTCAATAGTATAACCCAATAGTTCCAAAAACTAGTGCAATCAATGTCATCCAAACATAACCTAATAAAACAACAATACACCAATAATTTGAATTGTAAGAAGCTTCATACTACAAAATCCAAATTCCCTAGCTTGCCTGAGATCTCAGCCTTCCCGTTCTTTCCTAATCACTATAATCATTTGGGTTTGTTAAAATTCAGTACCCTCAGACTTCCTCTGTAAGTATCATTCAGGGTTTTGCATTTCAATTCTAGATTTTGGATCTGTAACAATTAATTCCAAGTTAGCTAATGATTCCAAATTAGCTAACAACTCAAAAGGTTTGCATTGCTTCAAGATGGATTTCGGATCACAACATTGAATTATTCAAACCCTGCCTCAGATATGAACTACTAATGCTTCAAATTCCAAGTGAGCTCACCTCCTACAGAAAGGTTTCGATGCACCAAGGAAAATATATAATTGCAAGGATGTTATCTATATTAATTCCAAGATCATAATCTGCTGCAATGCGTGCAAAAATAGGAACAACTTTCTGGAACACGATGTTTTTAAGCTTGTCCCATGTTTCTCCCTCAATTTTTGGAATTAATCTGCTCCCATAACCTACCAGTTATAGCTCAAGAAATTTTGCATCACTGAGAAAGGCTTGCAGGCATAAGTCTAATCTATATATCAATACAAAATGTACATAAAATTCCTAATTCGTTTTTTAATAAGATTTTTTCATATTCAAAATATTTCGCTCTTAACAAAATAAAAATGTGTCCAATCTCCAGTTGTGTGACTAATATTTTCTCCACGAAATTGTACCAAATCAACAACAATTACATTCATTATCATGAAAACCAAATACGTGCAAAATATTAATGTCATACATTACTTTTTCCATGGAAACTGGTGGATACAACCACTAATTCTTCTTCCTCTCAGATTTAATAACTAATGTGCTTGGAAGGAACCAAGGCTTATTAATTGAAGTACATGGAATCCCGATATATTTGCATCTTATGCTAACCTTATCAAATGCTATGGGAAGATATTTTGTATTTATTCCAATCATTAAAATGACCCTTCGATTCTTGCTTTTTGAATGCATATCTTAATTGAAATATGTCCCCATCAAACCCTTCCATCACAAAATTGCACTAAACCGGCCTTACATTATTATTGATATAGTTGAAATTGTTGCTACCTTGGCTATGCATTCTAGATAAGAACATTGAAGGATTTTACTTTGCAATAAAAATACAGAACAATCTATATTGATTTATTCAAACTGAATAGATGTCTCTTGATATTCTAAGAACTGGATATATCAAAAAAATATTAGATCGAAGAAAATAACTTCTTAGCCATTAGATGAACACCTGTATGAATACATACAATAGAATCTTTGTTCATTAAATATGGGGCCAAAATAGGTTATGGAATTTTTACCCAAATGATATATCTTGTACAAAATTAATAAAGAGAAGTTTGGTCATGTTAATTGTTCATAATACATCATATATAGCCTCATGGAAAAGAATCCCTTTGACAGGGTTACATAGAAATAATTGGGTCATGCAATCTCTATGGAAAATAGCTCACTATCAAAATGCAAACTCTAGTAAAACTAATGTTGGGGGAAACAAACTTTTTAAGAGGTGGTGAAAGAGAAATCACTATGCCAACTATCTGGTAAAAATGAGGTGCAACATGGAAGATATTGAGGTATTTAAAAAATCAATTAAGAGAGTGTGCATGTTGGGCCAAGTATATGCCCAAAAATTAAGGTCTTATGGATTTGGATGAGATAAAATAGACATGATAACCATTAGGGCCTTGGTTAGCTAGTAAAACAAGAATGTCTCAAAAATACCAAAGTTTTAAATATTCAAAATAAAAATTTTCCAAGTCATGGACCATCTTACTTGATCATAGATTGGGCCAAGTGAAAATTTGGGTGAACTTACTACTTTTAAAACACATGGATCTTTTGATTTGAGATAGGATGGAAATATTTCTAAAAATAACCAATGTTTGATCTTAAATCATTTAGTGCCACACACAGAGGTATAAATCCTACACAATGCAAATCCTAGGTAACTTTTTCATAATACATACCAAGTACAAATCCCAGGAAAATTTGGCTGAATAGATACCCCACCTGTAGCTTCTCGGCTGCAGGATATTTCTCGGTGGCAAGAGTCTGATCCTTTCAATTTTAAATAATATGGGGATCAGTTCAGGTGAATCCTATATATTTAATGTAAATGTAAATAGAACTAGATAGATAAAAAAAACTAGATCGAAGAAAATCACTTTTTAGCCCTTGGACGAAAACATGTATGAATACATAGAAAATAAGCCTTGTTCATTAAAGATGGGGCCAAAACAAGTTATATAATTTTTAGCCAAATGATATATCTTGTACACAATTGATAAAGACGAGGTTGGTCATGATAATTATTCATAAGCCATCATATATAGCTACATGGAAAAGAATCCCTCTAATAGGGTTACATAGAAATACTTGGGTCATGCAATCTGTATGGAAAATAGATCACTATCAATATGAACAAGCTTGTATAACTGATATTGGTGGAAAAAAAACTTTTTAAGACAGGTGGTGGTAGAGAAATCACTGTGCCAACTATGTGGTAAAAATGAGGTGCAACATGGAAGATATTGAGGTATTTAAGAAAGAAATTCAGAGCGTGTGCATGTTGGGCCAAGTATATTCCCAAAAATTAAGGTCTTTTGGATTTGGATGAGATAAAATAGACACGATAACCGGTAATACCATGGTTATATGGTGAAACAAGAATGTCTCAAACCTACCAAAGGTTTTAATCTTAAAAACAAAAGTTTTCTAGTAATCCCAATGCTATTAGTCCCCAACCCTGTAACATCTCTTAAGTTATGGCAGTAGTACCTAAAATAGGGCAATTAACATGGTTGGTTATTGATTTCTCTTACTTGTTCGTTTCTTGTGATATTATATTAATTTATTCATGTTCTTATTATGTTATATTTCTTCAAACAATTACCAAAACCATAAAACAATGAACACAAGATGTAACCTCTCAACCAGGAAAAAACCCATCTTAGGGGAAAACCAAGTAAAATATATTCTATTCTTATAGATATAACCTCAAATGAGAAATACAAGACCAAAAAACCTAGACCAAGACCGCCTCCAAGCATCAAGTTATCCCTCCAACAAAAACCCTTCCAACTAGTGAAAGTCAAACCAAGTCAACAAGGGTCAAACCCTTCTAGAATTGCTGCAAACTCACAATTTCGGCCACCTACATGTAAATTTAGGACCTATTGTATTTCTAAAACTTCATCCCCCTTAAACATCTCATAATTTCACTCGTGTGAGAGAAAATAGTCTGGAAACTAGGTCAACACTTCGATTTTCCTTCCTCCTTGCTTCAAGTTCTTTGTCCTTTGAATTTCTTAGCTTCTTCCTTGAATTTCACACTCTTCTATTGAATATCAGACTGCTTGTGATGAGGTGAGATAATGAGGTCAAAATCACTTGTATTATACCCTTTCCAATGGTTCAAATAGCCTCTTCTAGTCCGACTAGGACTGGTAGGGACGACTTGGTCGTGGAGGTCAATATTGACAATTTTGACTCAAAAATAATTCTTCTTTATTGTTATAAATTTCCTAATAAGGTCTTATACATATTAAAAAGACTCTCTTGGCTCATGACACATCTCTTATTGACTTGAAAAATCGTAGGAGCATGAAATGCATGCATGACCTAGATGACCACTTAAATGGAGCATGAAACCCATGCTTGAAAAATAATAATTTTCTCTCTTATTTTCTTTATTATTTTGATAGATACATAATATATACATCATGACATGAGTACTATTACAATTATGAAGAAAGAACAAAGTTACATTTTCAACACAAGGGCCATTACAAATCAATAAAGAGGATATCAAAATGGCTTGCTATAGGTTGTGTGTCACTGCCAAAAGTGACTGCAATAAGTTGACAACCAAGAAAGCATTGTATACATTTTGATAATTATGATGAGAGGTGATTGGTTGCACCAAGATAAATGTACAGTCATGGGTATTTTAAAATGAAAATCATGAATCCAAAATGACAATTATAAGTCTCTTGGACTAACTCAAGTGGTTGAGTACTTTGATCTTCATGCAAGACTTATTGGGTTCAATCCCCCATATTATGGGTGCCTCTACTACATGTCTCATTTTATTTTCCTATTAGCACAAGCACTCTAATAAATACCAAACAAGTGCTTTGGGATTCCCCCATAAGGCTTATTATGGAAAAATAATGACCTTCTAAAGGTTGTGGATTGTTTCCGTTGGTGATTGCAATAAGTTGAGGAGAAATACTTCTAAAATGTAACTTCTAATTTATTTCAAAAACGAGGATTCAGAGAAAATATTAAAGCATAATTTACTTCGATTAATCTTTTAAACTGCAACCAATATATGAAAAATCATATGTTGTAAGTTGAAGGTTGCTACCAATAGTGATTGAAATTAATTGAGAACTGGGATTTCTATCATGGAGCTTCTAATCCCTTTAAATATTGATGATTTGGTGAAGACAACATGATATAGACAGCCAATTTTTCAACAATACACGGAAGAAAAAAAATTCCAACATAACCACAATGTTGCTTTATAAGACTCCTACAGATCTCATTCTTGGTCCACAGATTTGCATCAAGTACTCAGAAGTTTTATATCTTACTTCAGAAAATAATCTCAACAGAAGATATAAAACTGCACTATATTTGTTTCAATATAGTAAGGAAATAAATAGTACAAAGTAAAATATAAGGCATTTGACATATTTTTCTCCACATATTGAATGGTAACTCGTCTTCAACAAACATGTATTCAGATACATTTCTGTAACACATTCAACCCTTGTAATTACTCATAGTGGGAACAACCTTGCATACAACTAAATTATTGTGATACAAAGAACTTCCATAAGAATACAGTCAATATCATATCACAAGAGCCCTTGGGGTTTGTATAGTAATTCAATGGCCATCTTACTTGATCATAGACTGGACCAAGTACAAATCTGGGAAAACGTATTGCTTCTCAATCACAAGGATATTTTGATTTGAGATAGCATGAAAATATTTGTGAAAACAACCAATGTTTGATCTTTACAAAAGAAACCTTTGCTCAGAAGTAACATAGAAATCATTCATAAAGAACTAATCATTCATAGAGAACTAAAGATATTGAGAAATATAAATAGAAAGAGAAATGAAGCTACTACTTTTCACTAATAATACTCTAAGGCTATTAGTTATAAGTCGAAAAATATAGAGCAGAGAGAATGGAGAAAGGATATTGAGAAAAAAAGTGAGACTACTACTTCATTCAAACTTATGATATAGTCTATAGCACTAATAAAAAGAAATTGAGTAAATAGTTTGTGGAATTGACACGACAAGAATGGAGACTAACTTTTAAGGCTTTGAGGGAATAGAATTCTTTCTTTGAATGGAGACATTATTAGCACTTCGCTCTAACTAAGGAAGCTTACTCTATTTCTTCTTTAGTTACCGCCACATACAGAGATATAAATCCTACATAATGCAAATCCTAGGTAAATTTGGAAGAATGCATACCAAGTACAAATCCTAGGAAATTTTAGCTAAATAGGTACCCCACCTATAGCTTCTCGGTTGCAGGGATCTAGTCCTTTAAATTTGAAATAATATGGGGATTGATTGAAGTGAATCCTATAAATTTAATGTGAACTAGATATTTCAGAGCACCCACACTTTAGCAAAATAAAACAAAAATGTGTCTGCACTATAAAATTGAAAAACAAAAATGCGTTCACACTGTCAAATTATAGAGCACCTGCACTGTGAAATTTACGGGTCATGAACTTCGCCATGCATTTCACCCATGGCCTAAGCTCCTACTTTCTATCACCTGCCTAATTATATCAATGGAAGCATGGGGAATGACCTTAAATGTGTGCGAAATTCGATTCCTATTAATAAAACGAAGAGTTATCAACCCCAATGGATGAATCTCTATGCTCTCATTCCATGCCAATGTAAGCCTCTAAGTCCCTCCCTTGAATGGTTCATCATTATCGAATTTATACATCCTGAATTCAACCCTACCCTCCATTTCTAAGAAATGGTTGAGCTTGCAGGGGGTGATTGCAACCAAATAAATTCAACTTGTAACCAGTAAATCCAGGGCAACTCTAACCGAAGTCAAACTGCAACTAGAAATCAAGGTGAATTTCATTCGAATCGAACCTCGAAACTATTAAATTGGGGCAAAGGCAAGCCAATCAAACATCTAAAGGACAAAAATCATGCCTTCTAATTGTTTATGCACCTTATTATTTGGGCTAGAATGTAATAATTAATTATTTTTTAAATAATTCTGGGGCTAAAAATTGCCCCTCTAAAATATAAAATCCCTTAAATTTCTCCCTTGGGATAAATTTTTCCCCTAAAATTTTTCCCCTAGAATGCACAAGTTCTAATACATCTATTTTTCTTGCATCAAAATTATAAGGGAATTCATCTCTATGAATTTTTCCTAATGCATAACCTTCACAAACAGCATACTCATTTTTTAACATAGGGAGTCCTTCAACCATTCTTTCTTTACGAAACTACAACAAATCATGATAATTGATATGACCATACATCTGGTGCCAAAGGCTTTCTGTTAACAAATATGTAGAATTCAATGCTTAATGGCTCTTACTGGTGACATCAAGTTTGTACATTCCTCCAAATCTCATTCCTGAAGCAACAAGTTTGTAGTGATCCAACAAATATTTCACTACACAATGTGTTTTGAATAATTTAACCTTTTGATTTTGATCTCTAATTATGGACACATAAATCCTATTCTTCTTGATCCGAGATACATACATAACATTATGAATACACCTGACACTGTCATTTGGTAAAGTCAATGGAATATCAACATATCGCTTGATCTGATGTGAATGATCATCTACAATATATATGTTTCTATCATTGCTTATTTCCTTTAAGTTATCATACCGGTCCTTGTTTCACGTCATGTGGATCGAAGCTCCAGAGTCCACAAACCAAGAATTAACATCAATCGTTTCAATAGATAACACAACATTAGACATAAACAACTTCAAATTTTTGAAATCAGAGTTCAAGCCTTCTCCTACAAAATGTCCTGAATGCCTTTTGTGCTTATTATGCCTAGTTTCATTAGATTTCGTCTTATGATAGTCTCTGGAAAGATTCCCAATTCTACCATAATAAAAACATTTCATTCCAGAGTCATTTTTAATAGATGACATGCCTTGAAATGGTTTTGGAAATGGAATTTTCTGAGATATACTTCTACTTTTACTGCATCCACCTTCTTTCCCTTTGAAGGAATGCTTCTTTGCCACAAGTGCTAAATATGGATTATGATACTTCAAGTTCGTGTACCTCTTTTCTTCATGTATCAATATACCCATCAATTCCTCAAAATTTGGTGTTTTCTCCTTTGTTGCAAGACCTATAATAAAATTTTGATAGTCCTTTGACATTCCATTTAAATCATTTGTCACAAGATCAATACTAGACACTGATTCTCCTATGTCTCCCAACTTATATTCAAAATCTTTAATTTGGGAAATAAAGGCACTAACAAATTCATTCTCTTCCATTCTAATGTATTGGAGCTTATTTTTCAGAAGGATGACTCGATTTGTATATTTAGTCCCATACAAATATTTATGTGTAGTCCAGGCTTCACTAAAAATTTTACACTCGCGAATGAAGGATTATGTTATATTTAATAGGCATCCTTAATAATACATTTTATTTGTTCTCGTGCTTCTCCTAATCTTGAATCGATGTAGCATTAGTGCTTGCAACATGTTTTTTTATTCTCCCTTTGTGATGGACCAAGCACCATATCCTTCTAATAGTGTTTACAACTTGAATTTCCAGTTAACATAGTTGATGCCATCCAATCTATTGACCTCATTCAAGTATGCCTTTGTAAGTGGATTCACCATTTTAACATAAAATACCAAATACCCTACTTCACACTTCACAAGCACCGCCAATTGCTCCAAACATATATTTGCAAAACAAATCTAGAGACAGATTTTATAAAAAAACACTCCTCTCAATAAATTCAACCAAAGTGGAGCTCAATTAATAAAACTTAACGCTTCTTAAAAAAAAATATCAAACCATATTTTAAAAACAAAAATTATGGCTCATTGCCATATTAGAAATATCATATAAGAAGCGACGTTTTCCAAAGTAGTTTTGTCATAATCTAAATGCCAGTGCTCCACCTAGTCAAATTGACCTCACGCACCTCTCGATTGAAATCTCATGCGTTGTGGTGCACACCTTTTTTTGTTTTAAGCTTGGTAGTCAATGTCATTTTTTACTTTTTCTCTTTTTTTATTTTATTTTATTTTCATCAACATGTCCAAATATATCATCTGATCGGGGAAAGAGAATTGAACTTGTAATGAGTGCTATAATAGCCGGCCTCATCACCATTTAACGGAAACTCACGAACATCACGTTGCACAACTTTAATATGTCGTAGCTTTTCCCTCCTCGACGCATTTTCTCCCTGTGGTTGAAAGCGCTGATCCAAACAAAACAAAATACTACTATCAGAGACTCACGGCACCAATCTCGATTTTAATCTTCGTGTGGCTCGAATTTAGGTTGTAGTTATCATCTCAAAATCAAAGCACCGGAACTACGATTCATAACGCTACAGGAACTCTCCGTGAATTGATCCACGAACTACTTCTTCAACCCCTGCCAATGCAATAAAATGCCAACACTCGCACGACTCCACCAAAGAAGCACCGTAGTGACTCCACTCGTCAAATTTTTTGTCACGACAATGAACACCAACACTAACAATGGAGCGAAGAAGGATCTCGTTAGCTCCACAGTTTATTTTCCTCCACGATGACCAACATGAACAATCTACTTGACTCCTCCACAATTAGAGCTTTACACAACGTTCAACTCAACTTTATGAAGTTTGGATTCCAATTGGGCCACTTCCAGAGTCGTGGTCAACAAATCTTGGTTCTTGATAAATGCAAAAATCAAAACTATTACTGGACATTTATCTTCTCTGCTCTTTATAGGGATCTCATATCCTTGGCTCTTTACACGACTAATCTAGTCAACACTCAAAGGAACACTCCACGCTCACACCACCAGATTGTCTTTGAACAAAACCATTAACAGATCGGTTATCAAGCAACCACACCAAAGCACCACAGTCGAATGTCACACCAACACTTGGCTCTCTTCACTGAATCCAGGCTTACATGCATATTGACAACTCTTAGGTCCACAAATGCCCATGCAGATCAACTGTCCAACTTGATCCATGATCAACTGTTTGCTTGATCCATGATCAACTGTTTAGTAGCCTTTATGGACTCAGTGCCCTCACCGGAAGCTGTCCAAAAGCCCTCAAAGCTTAAGGAGTCAGCAGTTCATTCCTCAACATCGCAATCAATGAGGCTTTCTCTTTTTGGTAAAAAAAAAATACACCAGGTCTCATCAATGAGTCTCAACAACCACGCTTGGACCTAAAATGAGTCTCATCGCTCTGATTCCAACTCAAAATTAGGAAGACAAAATCAATTGAATGTACCTCCACATACCTCAGGTGGGAGCCCGTGAGGCTGCAACAACAATGTTTCACATTAATGATCACAAACAAACAATACAGATTTATAGAAGTACAATTAGTTAGGGAGATCAAACAGATTCACTCAATCCTAAATAAAACAATAATATAAATGATATAACAACTTTTTCCATTATAATTATTAATTTTAAAAATATATTATATTTTTTGAAATAATTTATTAGTAATCTATTTTCATTTTTAATAAATATTTTTTAATTATTTAAAAAATACTTTATTTTAAAATAAAAATAATTGGGTTGAGAGGCGCATTCTACAATCTATATGAGGGTGGTGAGTGATTTCATTTGAGATGAACATGGAGTTGACATGTGTCCCCTTTAAAATAAAAATAAAATATACATTAAAAAAAACTCTGTTATAATAAAAATATAAACGAATATACAGATTTTGTAAATTTTAGTTCAAACCCGAGATGTTGGTGACATCATAGACCACACCACGTCCTCTAAGCACCCATGGCAAAAGAATCTATGAGCCTCAATATGTTGCATTAGTGGCGCTCACTTGAAACTCTAGTTAATGACCTCGTCAAGCATTCAAGGTCAACATCAAGGTGGCCACCTTGTATCCTTAATTCAATAAATCCTTTGGTACACCTTGCAGGTATTTTAATCGACTACGTGGTTATAAAACTTGGAGAGGAAGGGTTTGGAAGATATTTGATCTCCTTCTGCATGCATATGTCTACCCTCTTCTAGATTTGAACCTTTGTTGCTTGCAATTTAGTTCCCTATTCATTCTTTGTTTTGATGGTTCGTGAGCATAACCACCCCCACTATGGAGGTTGGGGTAAGGGAAAGCCCCCGCTACCCCCTTCGAATGGATTACATGTTAAATGCTTTGATTGCAACATCCCGTAATGACACTAACATAAGGTTGGTGACCTTGAGGCTCTTGAGCTTCACTTTGTGGAAGACAATGCCTTGGCTTTGCGGAATGCCCTGGGGAGCCATCTTAGGGATTATGAAGATAAAATTTTAGTTATTGAATCCCACAACCTCGACCTTGACCACTTCAAACTTGATTCAGATCTTGGTTGAAAGGGACATCTTGTTGCAACTTTGCTAATAACTTTTGCTACGGGCAATGAAATCAACTTCCGTCAAAGACCCATTTGAGGTATTGAATAGATATTTCCAATGATATAAGGCACTCGAAATTTGATGACCTGTGGGTTGAGAAAATGATTCCACAATCTCAAAGGACACGTAGTGGCACAATGTTCTAGAGAGGTGTAACTTCAATTGCTCATATCTCTCAAATCGAAAAATGAAATCAAATTTTGTAAGAAAATCGTTTGAGATAATAAAAAATACTTTCAACTCAGATATTTTTCACTATCTAATATGATCTATGGAGACTATGTCACTTGCATGAATTTTACTTAAGATTACTGCAAAACATTGAAACTCAAATATCTTTCAAATCATCATGGAGCTGTAACCTGAATCTGGATTTATGCAGGATTGAAATTAAAAAAAAAAAATTAAACATAAACACAAAGATGTAGCAGAAATAAAACTTCATTTCATTAATATCAAATGACTCAGATCTGCTTACAAATAGAATGGACATAAACTAGCTAGGACGATGGTAGCTTATCTCTGAGAAGAGATGTGGCGGCTACATGCCTCTAAACTATGTTACAATGAGGCTCAAGGGACTTTTTATCATTAAACAATAAGAGAAAACTTGAAACAACCAAAACCCTAGCCCGAGGATATGTAACACCGAGAGTTTATGGGCCCCGTTGGGGTTAGCTGGAAAACCAACTTCTCGGGGTCGTAACTTGGTCATAGTATCTCTGTTTGGCACATATGATACCTCGTTGGAAATATCTCTCAGAGGACTACGATGTGTGGGGACTAAAAATGGATCCAGAAGTTCATGACCTAAAAAACTGCTAAAAGTAATAAATAATAAAACTGATGAAACTAATTATGTGGAATAGGCGGGTGGCCACCAATATCCACCTCGATCATTCCTCCCCCCTTAGGAAGCGATGGTCCCCATTGCATGCAGAGCCTCCATTAGGTAGGGAAATTTATGTTAAACCTTGTCCCTAGTGAAGGAGTTGGCCTGCTTTGAAAACTTGGTGAAGGAGTTGACCTAGTTTGAAGTGGGTGTAGCTTGTGGTGGGGTCCAGAGAGGCGCTTCTTCTACAAATGTAATCAAAATGTGTTGCCCAACTAGAACTTGTGTGTCACTCGATGTTGATCCTGGCGCTACTTTTACTTGGCATTGGATTTATCCAAGATGTCGTGGTCCTGTTGCCGAACGTTAGACAATACATGTGTGGATTTCGTATGTGTGGTTGCATGAGGTATGGAAACATCGGGAAGCGGTGCATCTGGGGTCATATCAATGGCGTACTTGACCTAACACTGTACAGGAACCTCTGTGGATGAGGAGAAAATGTATTTGTATTCCTCCACAACTTTGTCCATTTGTTGTTGTCGTGCAGGGGAGCCCTGTTTGGAGGTTGTGGCCATAATCTTCTTCTTGCCCTTTGGGCGAATTTTAATGAAAACAAATTTCTTGGTTTGGGAAATAATCTTACTGCATTGCTATGTAATAATAAAACAAATGTTGGGAGGTTGTACTACCTCCGATATCCTACACAACTTATTTCTCAAAGTAATAATAACAGAATGGGGCCTAGACTCATACACAACATGTCACTTCCACAAGTATGGTTGGCCCAATAATACATTAGAGATGTCAAGAGGAGCAACATAACATAGTACCTCATCTGTTAAGGGCTTGATGACGTACAAAAGGTGGTACTGATAGCTGATGTAGAGATCTCTTCCTTGGTGAATCCACTCGATGGTATATAGTTGTGGGTGTGTTGTGGTTGGTAGGCATAGCTACTTCATGACCTATCCTGAAATGAGGTTCTTTTGGCTTCTGCTATCGACAAGGAATTGCAGTGGACAACCCTTCACCCACATATGCGAATGGAAGAGGCGCTCCCCCTCCTCTGGATCCTCCCTCTGGAACTTGGTGGTGGCAATAGTGGCATTGTGATTCACATCAATGATTTGCTTCCCTTTTTCATTCCCCTTGTCCTAATTTGACTTAGAATTAGAACATGCATCTAATTCGCATGCCTTCAGTTCGGCCACCACCGACTGTTTGGTTCACCACTTGCTTATGTTGTGAGTGGTGTTTTAATGCAATTCACACCACTTCCCTATGTCCTTCTTTGGCTTTGTGGTGTTGTTATAAGTCACCTCGCTTTGGATTTTCCACTTGTTCTGTGGTTCAGGGGCACCTCTCCCTAGCTTCGGATTCGCTGATGCAAAGTCTCATTTCTTATGCTTAAATTTCTACTCAATCTTGGCGGCATATCGATACACCGCGCCAAGCAAGGTAATTTCGAGGAACTCCATTTCCTCTTGAATGTATCTGTGCAAAAAGCTGCAGTACTTCAGCAAAAAATATCTCTTTGAATATTTAATACCCAACTTTGTTCACAGGGTATGGAACAAATTCGCCAGCTCATGCACATCTTGATCCCTTTGTTGCCGCAACATGCTCCATTGGATGTACTTGTCCTCATATCTCTCCACAGGGTAATATTGTTCCTTGATGCAGCATCGGAACAGATTCCAAGTGGGTGCGGCTGAGAAAAGAGAGGGTTCCTTCTCATACTTTTGCTCACAATAGGTTTCCCACTAGTATTTGACATGGGGGGTGGCTTTAACGAGTGATAAAGTAATCCTTTCTCTGTCAAAGAAATCATGGATCGAAAAATACTCTTCCAGCAAATTCAACCATCTAATTATGATGTCTGCATCTATTTGGCCTTCAAATACAGGAATGTCGGAGTTGAATTGTAGCTTGAAAGGATTAGCGCCTCCAGAGTGGCTGTTAGATGCATATTAACCGTCGGTGGGAAGTAGTTTAAGGATTTGGGCAAGGTTATCCATCATCGTGTTCCTTTTTTCTCGAGGGCCTCCTTAAGCAATATTCTCCTGCTCTCTCGTCTTTCTTTCTTCCACCATGGGAGGCTGCTAAGGTTTGCGAAGCTAATCCGGCAAAGGTTCAACCAAATTGAGACCTAAATCCTTATACCCTGACCTAGTTGGGTACATGCAAACAAATATCGAGAACGAGTAGACCGCTCTGATACCACTGACCCAAATCTTGGTTGAAATGGACCTCTTGCTACAACTTTACCGATAACTTCTGTTATGGGCAATGAAATCAAATTCCGTCAAAGACCCATTTGAGGTATTGAATATATCGTCCCACTGATATAACACAATCGAAATTTGATTACCTATTGGGTGAGAAAATTATTCCAAAAACTCACAGGATGTGCGGTGGCGTAGTGTTCCAAACAGGTGTAACTTCAATTGCTCATATCTCTCAAACCGGGAAACAAAATCAAATTCTGCAAAAAACCCATTTGAGATAATACAAAATAATTTTAAATGAGATATTTTTAACTCTCTAACATGATTCTTGGATACCATGAAAATTGCATTAAGTTTACTGAATATTACTGCAAAAAAATGAAACTGAAATTTCTTTCAAACCATCATGGATTTGTAACCTAAATCTGGATTTATACAGGAATGAAATAAAATACAGAAATAAACTTAAACACAGAGATGCATCATAAATAAAACTTCATTTCATTAATATCAAATTACTTGAATATGCTTACACACATAATGGACATAAGCTACCTAGGGCGATGGTAGCTTATCTCTGAGAACATATGTGGCAGTTACATGCCTATGAACTGTGTTACAATGAGGCTCAAGGGCCTTTTTATTATTGAACAATAAGATAAAACCCCAAAAAACCAAAACCCTAATGCGATGAGATGTAACACCTAGAGTTTCAGGGCCCTATTGGGGTTAGTTGGGAAGCCAACTTCCCAGGGTCATAACTTGGTCATAGAATCTTCATTTAGGGTATATGATACCTTGTTTGAAATATCTCTCAGAGGACTACGTCATTTAGCGCCTAAAAATAATAACTAAGAAAACTGATGAAAGCGACAAGGTGGCATAGGCAGGTGCCCACCAATATCCACTTGGATCAAAACTTGAGCTAATGATACACTTCAAGATATAACTGACTCTTTATGCATTCTCTAACACCTTTCATCAGCATCAACATCACCATCAACATTGCGAGGTACTTCTATTGACATCTCGTCAAAATCAACACCTCACGTTGCAATTCCTCCATCCTTGGTAACACCTCCTCAAGAAAATTCTTTGTCCTTGTCAACATCTCCTATCAAGTGTCCAGGATTTGATGTTGCGACCATGACAAAAGAATTCCCTCAGTCTAGAGATGATGACTATTATGACTATGATGAAAAGTTTCTAGAATCATGGAAGCATGAATTTCCATCCTGAGAAGGTGTTCAAACTCTACCTTGTCTACTCGTCCTTTCATATTCTGATTTTGTTCTATGATATCATATATGTCTTTGTTTTACCATAAGCCTCCCTATCACTTGCTCAACACTTAGTTATCAGGAACCAACCAGCTATTTTGGAAATTTTTTGTTATGCTTTTGTCTTACATCCTCTATGCACTCATGAGAAAATATCAAGCTGAGGGTCTACAGTGTATTGTATATATTTTTTAATACAAAGTTCTTTTACTTACCCAAAAATATTTTTTAATTAAGATCATTATAAAACATAAATGATCTCACTATTATTGTGTTCACTAAATTCGTTTGTTAATATTACAACCTAGTATGAACGATACATGGTAAAAATATCTCACCTTTACTCTACATACCATAAATAAAATATTTCAAAGTATATAATTTTATTTCGGCTATAGATACATAAAGTAATTGAAAATTCTAAATAGAATATTATATGTGTCTTACTATTTGGATGTGTGCATTTATCATAACAAAATATTAAATGCTCAAAGGGAAGAAGTAATTAAACGCAAAAATAATTAAGCTACATTCTAATAAAAAGGAAATGTGTAATTCACTTAATTCTTATAAAATTGTTATGTGATATTAAAAAAATATTATTAATAATAAAATATTCAATATGGCTCATAAATAAAATATTTAAATGTTGAGAAGGAAAAAGCAATTAAAATAAAATAATTGAGTTACTTTCTAATATGTGGAAGATGCGCAATCATTCAATTCTTAGTAAAATAATTGATATGTACCATTAAAAAATATTAATAATAATAAAATAAAAATATGGATCATAAATAATATATTTTACTCTATAATATTTAATAATATTCACATTTTTTAAGAAATTCATTCATCTATGACCATTTCCATGAGAGGTAGTCGTAACTCACTGATTTCAGATTATTTTTGAAAATTTCACTTAGCACTCATTAACGGAGTTTAATCCCCAAAAAAATATTAAAAAAATAAAAAATGATATCAAATAGGTTGCACTATGAAAACCCCTCAATACTTAAATATTCACATGTATTTAAAAATATATTAATAACATAAAAACGTTTTAAAATGGATAATGTGGTTAATAAATAAAATATTTCTAATCTACGCATATATGTATATATTTTATAACACCATTAAAAAAAATTAAACATTATGGTCAACATATTTTAAATCGTTACAAGTAGTCTCACTATTTTATGTTTTGGCTCTTTTTCAATATATTTTTACTTTTTTCTTCTAAAATCTAGTAATTATTTGTTATACTTGCAAATTTTAAGTTATGTAGTCACACAATCCATGTGCCCTGGGGGACTTGCAAGTAATTCTATCAGTTTAAGCATTAAAACATGCAATTTAACTAATAGAAAACCACACATGAAATCGATTTATTGAGGTGCAAACATTTTTCCAAATTATGTACTCTAAAATTGGTTTGCATACAAACAAATTTGATCACTCTTAACACTCAGATAGATCAGTGGTTAAAATAAATATACACTAGTATATCTATTTTGAATCAAATGATATGAAAAAAAAAACTTATAATTATAATTAAATAAATTTTTAATCTCATTTTAAATATATACCAAATAATATTTACATTGATAGGCATTCCTCTACAGGCTTGGACTGAACAGATTCAACCAATCATGTGGCTTTATTTTAGTCCTCCTTCTCCGAATAAAAAATTGACATGTGGGTTTGAGTTATCAGGCTCGCACAAGTGCATTTCCCTAACCATCGACGATGCCAGTTATGTCACCTTCACCACCAACGATACAGGTTCAGGCCTTGGGCATATCAAGACAGGCGAGATCATCGTGTTGATCAAGCAAGGTTTCATCCTAGACAAAAACCTCGCAGTTAACCCCACTCCAATGAGATCATCTATCCATTCTCCCAAGCAGGGTTTCACCCATAAGGGACTCTTCCCCTTCTGTTGTTGCATCACATTCCTCTTTAGGTTACTGGAAATTCAATTGCACCCTCAATGTCAGTCTTCTGAAATTTCATTAATGCCAATGGCACCACACACATTCAGTACTCTAGCACCAAAAAGAAAACAACCTCTTTAACCTTTATGTAAGAAATGCAGATGCTGAATTTGACCTCTATGCACGACACGTAGATGTTGATGCAGGAACACGTTTCTACCATTATGGGAAGCTACAACACTAGTATCCAATGTAATGATTTTGATTCCAATGATGTTAAGTTGACATTCATTAGGGGAATTTTGAGGTCTAAAATGGGCCTCCTAAGGATACTATAAAATAATGGTGGAAATAATAAAATAATATTAGATTACATCATCAAAGTTTAGAGGGAAAAAATAAAAAAATTCCTTTTCAACTCCTGTTTTCAACTTATCTCCCTATGGGTTTACTCAAATTTCAAGCAGGAACACTCGTTCGATGCAAAATTTGATTCCTCATCCAATGAGTACCCATGTTGCATAATTTAGATGGAACCTTCTACATGAAAAATGAGAAATACATGAAAAAAGTGATTGACGTGATTGCAATCACATTTTTTCATGTATTTTTCTTTTTTCATGTAGCATGGTACTCCTTGGATGAGGAATTAAATTTTGCATCCAATGAGTACTCTCACTAGAAATTTGAGTAAGACATTAGGGAGATAATTTGAAAATACATGTTGAAAAAGTAGTTTTATTATTTTATTACTTTTTAATATTTTTACCCTTTTACCCCAAAAATGGTGAATCATCCCCCATGGTTGACATCATCATCTTGAATCCTATTGGTTCTTATAAAGTTTATTTTGGTTGTAAAGTTTTCTTAGGAAGTCCATTTTATACCTCAAAGGTTCTATAATGAAGCTCCAAGGGTGGTTTCTCTGTCACTTTGAACATTCACAGATATTATTGTGGTTCACAACAATTTTTTATTTGTTAAGCTCTCCAACAGGTGGTCTAATCAGTGGCATAGTTTATGGAATTTGATAGAGATTTCCAACTGCCATGATGTGGAGATCTATATGGAGACGATGTGGTTGATGTATTGTAAGGACATTATTTTTATGGTTTATATTTTAGAAAAGGGATCATGGAGG
Organism: Pinus albicaulis; assembly: GCA_034641835.2. Lineage (NCBI taxonomy): Eukaryota > Viridiplantae > Streptophyta > Pinopsida > Pinales > Pinaceae > Pinus > Pinus albicaulis. The sequence goes on from CM076578.1 coordinate 77,453,130, forward strand.
GTCATTCACATCCTTCTTGTAAGTATAAGCTTTGACAAAATTAACTGGGGGAATGCATGCCCAGAAGTTGCAGATGTAGGATCGTGATCATTTGTGGTCTGACATAGTAAAATAGTAGCTAAATTATGTTCCCTTATTACAATGCATATTATAATGTACAGAACTGACTCGTTTTCATTTTTCATGGTATTGTATTGCATTATCCTAGTTTCTACAAAATTGTGTATATCTAGGTGGTAAAATCTTAGACTTTACCTCGAGGCACCGTTGTTTTTGTTTCTTTGTATGTATCTAAAACTTCACATGTCTTAGAGCTCACTAGATTAGTGTTGGCATTTTTACCATATGACAAATGAATTCTCGTCTGTCTCTCGAGTGTTTTTTCAAATACATTGCCTGGAAATCTAACATTTTTAGTATATTTTTTTGATAATGTTTTTCCTTTCTGATTTTGTTTTCATATTATATGTAAATCCACACTTGAGATCAAAATCGATCAATTCTACAAGGAAATTTTCATGCAGCTCTTAGTTTTCTTATGTTTCATTATTGCTTTATGTGTTCCATTTCTTTAATATTTCCATGTTATTTTCTATTTTTGTGCATCTGCAATGCTTTTGTTTAGCCGCTATATAAGCATCTCTTGGAAATATGGAAAACGAGCTAATTGATTGAAATTTGTGTGCCTAGCTGAAATAAATTGCAACTTTACCTTTATGCCTTGGGTTTAAATCATTCAGTGGGAAAGATTGATGGTCGAACATTTAGCTTCCATTTTTGGTACCGAGAAAGAAAGGGTCAAGTGCCCCTTCTATTTTAAGATTGGAGTTTGCAGGCATGGGGATCGGTGTTCAATGCTACACAAAAGACCAACCATCAGCCCTACTATATTGCTTTCAAATATGTACCAAAGACGTAATATGGTAACTTATAGAATGGATCTCCAAATTCACACATTGGATCCTCGAAAGATTCAAGAAACTTTTGAGGTATATGTAGTTATGTTAATATTTTAGTTGATTATCTAACCTAAAAATTAAGTTACTTGTTAGGTATTACTTACAACATTTAATTAGTCATTGTGACATGTCACGTTGAATAATGATAAAATTATTGTTCTTTTTTAATGCAAGGGGTTTGTAACAAGTTGAACTATGTCATGATGTTTCTCATTTCTTCCATGTTTACACTTGATTATGAATGGTCTTTTACTTATGTGGATCCAGTTTTCTTTTTTTTCCAAGGTTTTATTAGTTCTATGTGTAGCCACAAAGTCCTCATCACCAATATTTGTCAAGTATAGAATATACAGTGTATCTTTATGTATTTACTTAAATATGTTTATTTGATGCTTTGATTAGTATATTTTTGCACGCATGTAAATTGTTTTCATGGTGTTATATTGCACTCACAAGTTTGTCCCCATTATGTACTCCATTTTTAAATTTTTGCAATTTCCTATAACTGCATTCTATCACTCCCATATGTATTCATATTGACTTTGAATGATGACTATTCTTTGTTTTCATGTAATAGGTTTGTTACAGGTGGAACTAGATTATTTATATCTTCCCTTTTTATATTTGATTATGAATGGATACTTGATAACTTTCTTTAATTTTTTTGTTTTTTTTAATTTCTATTTCAGTTTTTTTCTTTCTTGTAATATTTTTATGAGTTTAGTATGTAATCACAAAAGCTTCAGAAGTTATTTTTATGATTTTAGTGTGTAATCATAAAAACCTCATAAGTTATATATGTCTGCTTCCAAATATTCCATCATCTTCTAAGTATTTACTAGCATTTGTGTTTATTTTTGGGTAGCATAGGATGTGTTATAAGTCTCAAAATTTGCAGGGAGGCTTAGACACATGTATTCTAGATAACCAGAAATTGTTTGTGGAAATTCCACTTGAATTTTATTTTATTAAAATAATTAATCATTTTAAAGGGACCCTAACTCTAAACATAGGAAAATGAAATAATTAAAGTGAGTTAATAGAATATGGGTGTGAATGTTTTAGAAAAGGCAGATCAAGTCAAAAGTTAATCTTAGCTATTGATTAGAGATATAACTTTGGTCATTGAAGTTTCAACGAGAAGATTATAACAATCACTTGAAGGGTCATTTGGAAAACACATTTGGAGACATAGTAAGGATCAAGAGATCAATTTTTCTGAAGTGAGCAGTGCTCAGAGGAGATATTTATTGAAATATTGTTTGCAGAGAGGGGTTGTAATTCTAGTTAGAAGAATTCCTGAGGTGGATATTGCATAGCAGAAGAGACAGTGAGAGCCATAAAGGCACCGCAGAGCTAGTGATACAATTCTTACGCATTCATGGCACAGAGCCTAAATGAAAGTCATATTTTTTTTGAGGAGACAACGTTGGGTGAGTGCCAGATCCCAAAGAGATTATCTAGAGACCAAAATGCATTAATTTCCAACCATCAGATAGACCATCGCAGAGGCACAGGGTATCCGTAGTTGTGACACAGAGACTACGAAGAGGGAGGCAATCACTCTGCAGAGGCCGTGTAGGGAAATCCTTTTTATTTTTTTATCAGTGTCACGTTCCCGTGGAGGAGTGAGGTTTGTCTCACATGATATTTCTTGTCAGTTTCTATCCATGATTTTACATATGTCTCAATCATGGACTTGTACTCATAAATAATTACTGCATAATATATAAACCCTCAGCTCCTGCACTGGTTTTCCCGCATTAGGTTTTTCTAGTGACATTAGTCCAAAAATAACTCTGTCAAATGTGTGTGTGACGTATTATTATTCAATTTTGTTTCCACACTTGTATTTATTCCGCAGTTTATTTATGTGGGTTGCAGTGTGATGTATTCAGTGTTTGTCATAGGAAACTACAAATAAACTGTTAAGTTAAAATTAATAATTTGATGAATATCTTCCAGTTGTTGCAATAACATTCTAGATTTACGAAATTTTTCCATGGTATTAGAGCTTGTCTAAGCTGAGTGCAGGAGGAAAAAAATAACATATCCATTACATTCAGCGTTGGAAAAGTTGGTATCAAAGAGTTGCATAAGCAGCAGATCGATCACCTAGTTGATTGCGCAGTCCAAGCTAGAAGGGTTAGATTAGTAAGGATAATATCTCTCTGAGTGAGCCGACAGAGATGTAGGATTCTTCCATATTGTTGTTTTTCTGAGATAGAGGGAGCAGTGCAACAGATCAGTGCATATCAGCAGTTGGAGGGAGGCAATTTTTTATGAAACAATAATTGTTGGTGCAAAATCGTCAAGAAGAGTAGTTGAATACATTTTTGGGGATTTATGACCTCAAAGAGTTTATTTCCTAAGAAAATCATAATTCCCATGCAGAAGCAGCATAGTTTGTGGCTTTCTCCATCAGGAAGTGTGTAAAGTCAGTTGCGTGGAGGGTTAGAGGCAACAAATTGATAGTAGTTGGGTGAGATGGCCACCAGCGGATTGTGTGACTAGGACCGATTGGAGGTTTCCCCCAACTACGTAATCTGGAAGGTAAGGATTCCCTTCCTTCTCGATGAACATGACCTCAAGCACTTTATCGACAGTGCTCAAGATGAACTCGTGGATGTCACACCATTAAGGGCCTTCAATAAGATATTGGCTAAAGCCAAGCAGTTGATACTTAACAAATTGAAGGATCATATTGTTTCACACATCTCAGCCTAATGGACAACCTAGGATATGTAGGATGTGTTGGTGACACTATATCAAGGGACTTCCAAAGAGAGGAAGATGTTTCTGGAGGAGAAAATGAAGACCACTAGGATGAATAAGGGAGAGCACTTTGATCCATTCCTATCTAGACTTCAGGAAAACTGAGATCATATGGAAGTTGTGGGAGTAGCTCCTCAGGCCATAGAGATGGTAAAAAGTGCCTTCAATTCCATGTATGAATACTATCAGGTCTTTTTCTAAAGAATTCTTGGCAGAGAGAAGTTACCGGACTGGGAATTGATGTGGGTAGCTCTTCAACAAGAAGAGATGAGGATATACTTACTAAAGTGTCAACTTCAGAGCGACAACAATAGTGGTTCGAAGGTCAAGAAGGAGGAGGAGGAGAATGAAACCCTTGCATCAAAGGGGAAAGAAGAGTAGCGCAATAGGAAGAAGGATATTTCAAAGATCAAGTGCTTCGGGTGTAGTGAGATAGGACATTACACCACACAGTGTCCTCTTAGAAATAAGGACAAGGATGAGAAGCATGATCCTCATGTTAGAGCAGCGAAGATAGAGGATGAGGAATTCGTTGTGATTACCCATAAACCTCTAGGAGGGAGGGGGGTGATTTGGAGTTGTAGACCCAAAGATCTACAAGATGGGAAGGATCCTTGAGGATTCCACCTCTCAGATCATCACCTTTCTTCTAGAGCCCAATTCAAAAGTAGAAGGACGGTCGAGTGTCGATTGGTAAAGAGGAGTGTAGGATTGACAATGTAGTAGTTATCAACACCAAATTCTAAGTAACGTAGAGCATAGTTGGCAATAGTGGAGGAAGGCACAGTGTATAAGCTAGTAGCAGCACATCATCTTTAGAGGGATAGCACAAAGACTTGTAGTAGTCAGATCTTCATCACCAATATGCATCCTAATTCTTCAATTTTAGATTTCTTTTTAGTTGGAGTAAGAAAATTTGATGCAGTGCAGTAGTAGTTGGAAGTGGAAGATTCAGCAGCAACACAGATGAAGAATTGAGAGAGAGTTGCATTAGAGATGTAGTATTGATAGTGGCAGTGTCAGTAGTAGTACAGAGGCAGAGTTTGTACAGAGTTAATGAGAAGTAGTGTTAGACATCAACACCACAGAGGGAAATGTTACAAAGTCATAACAGTACTCATAGGGTGTATTTCTAGATCACATTCCTTTCTAAGAGGGAGTGTTGATTTTGGTATAGAATCATATGTGCTATAAGTCTCAAAATTTGCAGGGAGGCTTAGACACATGTATTCCAGATAACCCAGAAATAATTTGGGGAAATTCCACTCGGATTGTATTTTATTAAAATAATTAATTTTTTTGAAGGGGCCCTAAGTCTAAACTTAGGAAAATAAAATAATTAAAGTGAATTAATATAATATGGGTGTGAATGTTCTAGAAAAGGAGAATCAAATCAAAAATTAATCTTATTTGTTGATTAGAGATCTAATCTGGGTCATTGAAGTTTCAATGAGAAAACAATAATAATGGCTTGAAGGGTCATTTGGAAAACACATTTGGAGACACAATAAGGATCAAGAGATTGATTTTCTGAAGTGAGCAGTGCTTAGAGGAAATATTGATCAAGATACTCTTTGCAGACAGGGATATTAATTATGGTTGGAAGCATTCCAGAGTCAAAGAGTGCATAGCAGAAGAGACAGAGAGAGCCACAGAGGCATCTCAAATCCAATGACGCAGTGCCTACACAATCGCTACGCAGAGCTTGAAGGGAAGTTGATTTTTTACTAAGGAGACAACGTTGGGTTAGTGCCAGATCCTGCAGAGATTTTCTAGAGGCCAGAAGGCCTCAGTTTCCAGTTAGCAGAGAGACCAGTGTAGAGACAGATGAAAACCATAGATGTGATAGAGAGACTGCATAAAGTGATGTAGAGACTGCACAGAGTGACATAGTAACTACGTAGAGACATCAAAAAGGTGGTATGTTTTGGGTGTTGATCAGTTTCGTGTTCCCGTGGAGGAGTGAGGTTTGTCTCACAATATATTTCTTGTTAGTTTCTCCGCATGATTTGACATATGTGTCAATCATAGAATTGTACTCATAAATAATTACTGCATAATATATAAACCCTCATTTTCTGCATCGGTTTCCCGCATTGGGTTTTCCTAGGGACATTGGTCCAAAAATAGTTGTGTCAGATGCATGTGTGATCTATTCTTGCTCAGTTTTTTTTTCACACCTGTATTCATTCCACAGTTTATTTGTGTAGGTTGCAGTGTTATGTATTCAGTGTTTTCCATAGGAAACTGGAACTAAAATGTTGAGTTAAAATTAACAATTAGCAAAATATCTTCCAGTTGCTGCAATAGGATTCTAGATTTACGGAATTTTCACAATTTGTGTGTGTTTGAAGTCTCCTATTGTTTTCTCGATGTCTTCTTGTGTTGCTAATTTTATCTTCATTATAATGATTCATTCTTGGACAAGGAGAAGATATTTGTAAGTATGCAGTCTCATAATTTTTTTCTTTGTGCTACTAGTTTTTACTCCATTGTCTTCCTCTGTTTTGAATATTTACAATTTTTTTAAGTACTTTCTATTATTTACAAATCATATTCTTGAGATTTTATGCACATTTTCTATATTTTTATACTTGGACAAAAGGGAGTTTAAATAACTTTATGACATCCACATGAATTTTCTAACATTGAGAAAGTTCAATGCAATATTGATTGTAAGATTGTAACTATTTCGTTTTATGCACCTAGATTTTTTCTCACATTCATGACAACTCTATTTTCTTAAGCTTATTTTTAATAAATTTTTACTATTTTTTATGTTTTATACTTGAAGGAGTCTTTAGATAGCATCAACCACGTGGAATTTTGGTATGTTGAACCCAACAACAAAAAAATCAACAAAATCACTGATGGATTATACCTAGAGGAATGCTACCAAACCCATCATTCAAGAAATTATCAGAAAGGTTTTGCCTCTTCTTTCTGCCTCTGTTTTATTTTATCCTTTTTGGATATAAGAGGTGTCAAATTTAAATCCTTGTATTTTTTTTTGCTCGTGAAGAATCTGAAGAAAAGTGATGGAAAAACTAGTATTGGGTGTTAGCCCCATAATTTTCTCTCTTTTTACCATTTTCCACTTCCTAAATCATAACCATTTACCTCTGTTTCACCTCTTTTATGCAACCTCATCTTGCACCAGTCCAAGCATGGTGACATATTTTGTATAAACCTTTATTCTTCATGTTTTAATTCAATTTAGCATTTATTAAATATTTATTACATGATTTCTTACTTTTAAATCACTTTTGTAACTTATCGATATCTCCAATGGTTATTTGATAGTTAGAGTGCTTACCGTGACCACTGATCTTAGTGCAGGATCGGATCTTGCACCATTTCCAGCACAACAGATCTTCGTGGCAGATCCAAACCTACTCGATCACCGCCTCGTCTTGAGTCGCTTCAGCCATGATAGCAGAGTGATTCAAAGGCAGCCGAGACCAATCCGTGAAGGGAGAACGTTGGTTAGCTATGGTCAGTTTTGCAAAACCGTCTTATTTTGAAGGCCGAAACTAAATTCTGCATTTTGTTATGTAATCAGTTAAAGGACATATTTTGGCCTTTGGCCAAGGGCCTATATAATGTAAAATGTAAATAGGACTTGGAGGAGGAGAGTTTTTTAGTAGAGTTTTTAGAGCGCAGTTTGATAGGCGGTAACAAGTTGTTTTTTTAACGCCAGAATTTGGGCTGGACATTGTATTAACGCATGTATTCGCCTCAATGAATTAATAAAAAGGGAGCTCCATCTCATGTTTCAGAAATTGTGTTTGTGTCTTTAATCTGGTGAATTAACTAATTTACTGAGCAACATTTTAACTTAAAAGGGAAATGCACTGGTTGGCTAGGGCCTAGCCAACCCAGCACGTTTACCTCATTTTCTGTTTCTTGTAATTTTTTTTTATATTGTCAAAGTGTGATTTAACTTTCAGCACATGTATTCCTGTCTGAGTGAAAACGGATCCGTTGTGTGAAGTAGATACATTTTCTTTCCTTGAAATTTACTTTCCTGCACTTGATTTCAGATTGGGTTTCATCTGCCTAGTACAAGCAGGAGAAACAAACCTGCACCAGTGCATGTTGGTGTGATATTTCCTTTTCCTGCAATTATGTTTAATTGGTTTTTCCACCTAGTCCAAGCAGGAGAAATGAACCTGCACCAGTGCACGTTGTTGTGATGCAGCAAGATTTCTTAGTCTACTTTCCACAATCTTCTTTCTTTCTTTAAATTATTATGACAGGATAAATGATTTTTTCTTTATTTCTGCATTTTTTTAAGATTAGAAACATTCACTTTTATGCGTGAAATTCGATTTGATAGTAAACTAGCACTTGCGATAATTGAACACTCATTTTAAGGATTAAATGCTAAGTGTAGGAAGCTTTGGTTCAGTGCAAGAACCAGTTTCTTGCCACAAGATCTGAGTGCTCTGAACCTTGAAAAGTTTGAGCCCTTACATGAAGTAAAAATCCTTCAGTAAAGACAATATTTATACCTTCTACATAAATCTCTGATCCTGCACTAGTGCAAGCGCTAGTGCAGGACAGATTAATGCAAGAAGGAAATCTCTAAAGAAGCAGGTTTAAGGGACCATCTATTGAGACTGCTAAAGTGTCTCTGATAAAGAAAAACACACACTCAGTAGATTAAACAACCATTAGTGGGAGTGATTTCCTTTTATCTTTAATTCTCTCTTGCAAATGCATACTTCCTCATTCCAGTCTTAGATTATTTTTGATGGTTCAAGTTGCCTTTTTCTCTTTTGATTTTATTCTGTAATATTTCCTTTAAAGAAAGTAAGGATTTATATTAGGAAGATTCACACCATCTCTGGAATTTCCTGTGCTTCATCTCTAAGTTTACGAATCCCTCGGGTTGTCAAATTAAGTGTTGAGGAGTTTTCTTAAGTGTAATTCCTGCACCCAACATTTTGGCGCCATTGCCAAGAGGTGATTTTATTTGCTAAGAATTTTCTGATTATACAATAGAGGTAATTTTTCTTTATTTTTGCAGTGTTGTTTCTTTGAAGGAATTTTACTTGTGTTAATTGATTTCTGACAGCATTTTTTAGAAGTTTTTTGTTATTTTTGTTATTTTCTTTCCTTTTGAAATGCATGCCTAGGAAAGGTAAGGGTTTGAAGCCCACTACGGGCCGAAATAATTCTGAAAACAATTTTCATATTAGTTCTCCTTTTGTAAGCAGGAAGCCCAATCCAATTCAAAACCATCATGCAATAACAATCCACCTGGATTCTGGTGATAACAGCTCAGGTGTGGATTAGCCTGTGGAGAGTGGTAAAAGTAAAAGGGAACAATGGTGGACCAAGAAGATCATTTGGAAGGGACTGGTGACAACCGGGTAAGTGAAGAACAATCCATTTGTGTGTTTCCAATTGTGGATCCTGATACTGTGGCGCAAATGAAGAATATTCCACCATCAGCTCTCCTCATTTCCATGGTAAAGTTCATGAACATCCTGACTCTTTTCTATTTGAGTTTGATTTTCTATGTAGAAGTTATGATTATGAAACTGATGCTCAAAAGTTAAGATTTTTTCTTGTTACCCTCAAAAACTCAGCTCTACGCTGGTTTATGGGGTTAGGAGGAAACACTATAACCTCTTGGGATCAGATGAACAGAGTGTTTTTGTCTAAATATCAAGAATATTGCAAAACTCGGGACATGTAGGATGAAATTTTTACAATCATACAAGATGATGATGAAATTCTTGAAGATTATCTGGAAATAATTATGTATATTTTACAAAGGTCAAAACATAAGCTTGATCCCAACAATATTATAACCTTGTTCTTAAGAGGACTTGCTGATAATTCTAGAAATAATTTTAATCTATTAGGACAAGGTGATATTTCTTAGAAAACTTTTGACCAAATTTGTGAATTATGCAGGAAATTTTCAAGAAACCAATATATATCCAGTAGAGGATCTCGAAATAGAAATAGAAAAACTGAATCTACTGATGCTATGATTATTGGACTAGAAAATAAAATGGAAAACATGAAAATTGATATAGTGAACACTTTTACCAAATAGTTAGACTCCTTAAATTTTTAGGAGAAACTCATGAAGGAACAAGAGTCATTATATATTTTCTGTCCTAGATGTAGAGACAAGCATCCTCCTAAAGAGTGTCCTCTTAATTTGAAAGAAACTAATAAGTGTGTTATTTGTGCAGAAGACCATATCACAGAAAAATGTCCCTCTATACCAGGACTTAAATATGTATTTACAGGGGGGATAGCCTGAAGCTTAATACTTGAATGCTATGGGAGCAAGAAGGAATTGGCCTCAGGTAGGTACAGGTATGGCTTCTGAATTTTCTCCACACTATTTTGGTCATAATTCACATGCATACTCTTATCCTAACCCTCATCAGCAGTGGCAGTATGGGAATCAATATCGGCATGGGAAACCTTCTCAACCATGGCAGCAAGGTTGGAGAGGGCCAACTCATTCTCCATATTCCTACCAGCCACCTATGCAGTCATATCCATCTACACATGCACCTTATTCAATGCCTCAACTTCTGAGTCAGTCCACTCCACCATTTCCTTTACCTCCACCCTTTCGACCTCCTCAGTTTCCTGCTCAACCTATGCCCAATCCTAATAATAATAAAGTAGTGCAAATGATCTATGTAACAAACCCACCTTTATCATTCGAATACCAGTCTATTCCAATTGGGATTCATGATATTCAATTAAGATCGGGAAGGACTGTAACATCAAAAAATCAGAAGCAACCTATGGCGATTGTTGAAGAGAAAGGAGAAGAGGAAACTCTTAACCATTCTCTGAAATCTGTCACTAAGCAGCCCTTACCTTCTGAATCCTTTCCATCTTCTTCCAACCAGCCTCCCTTCCCCGAAAGGCTAGTAATGGAAAGGAGTGAGCCTATTTCTAAGACTAGTTTGGCATCTAAGCTCCGGAATATTTCCATTAAGATACCCTTGCTTCAAGCCATCAAACAGATCCCCATTTTTACCAAGATTATTAAGGAACTCTGTCTCAAGAAACCTGGGAGGAAGAGATTGGAACCGCAAACCATTCAATTTGTTGGTAGGGCAGCAGAGTTGATGACGGGATGTGTGTCTATGGAAAAATATAATAATCCTGGAAACCCTGTTGTCTCAATTTAGATTAGTAATTTCCTTGTCTCTAATGTTCTTATAGACTTGGGGGCAGCCATTAATGTCATGACTAATCAATCCATGGATCAACTTCGGTTATCTCATCTTCGCCCTACTCCCACTATGCTTGAATTAGCAGATAGATCTAAAATTAAGCCAGAAGGAGTATTGGAGGATGTGATCATCTCATTAGATTCTTGGGAATATCCTATTGATTTCATTGTGCTTCAGCCAAAGAACCCAGTGGGAGGACATCCATTGATTTTGGGTCGACCATGGCTTGCTACAGCCGATGCATATATTGGATGTCGTTCCGGTGATATGTATATTTCACATGGAGATTCTAGGAAGAAAGTTACCTTATACCCCCCTACCAGATCCATTTAGGACCTTCGATATACTTTATGGTTGGATAAAAGTAGTGATGAGGAGACTCAATCTAATTCCCTTATCCATAATTATACTGGGTCTTCACAATAAGATGAAATTCAAGATTTTCTGAATAATCTAGACACTATACCTAATGTTCAGCCTTTGATCCAGATTTTTAGCCTAGATTTTCAAGAAAATCATGATTCTCATTCTTTTGTACCACTGCATTTGACCACTCCCTTGAGTACTCATAATCCCGACACTGGTCTTGTTGAGATTAGCCCTAGTAAATCCTTGCATATCAATTCATATTTGGACTCGTCTCAGCAGGAGCAGCTTCTGAATTTGTTGCAAAACCATCTTAGTGCCTTTGCTTGGTGTTATGAAGATATGAAGGGTATCGCTCCTGAAACTTGTACACATCATATCTATGTTCAGGAAGGAACCCAACCTGTCTGACAACCTGAAAGGCGAATTAATCTAGCTCTAAGAGATATTGTGAAGGAAGAAGTACAGAAACTCTTGGATGCTGGTTTTATCTATCCTATTTATGACAGTCAATGGGTCTCTCCATTAGTACTTGTACCTAATAAAGATGGAATATGGCGTATTTATATTGATTATCGAGAATTAAACAAAGCCACTCTCAAAGATTACTTCCCTCTCCCTTTCATTTACTAGGTGCTTGATACCCTTGTAGGAAAGAAATATTTCTCCTTTTTGGATGGCTTCAGTGGTTATAACAAGATACAGATTGCACCTGAAGATCAGGATAAAACTACTTTTACATGTCCATGGGGGACATTTTCTTATAAAGTGCTTCCCTTTGGTTTATGTAATGCCCTGGCTACCTTTCAAAGGGTAGTCCTAGCCGTTTTTGCTGATCTAGAATTTGTAGAGATTTATATGGATGACTTTTATGTGTTTGGTGATTCTTTTCAGGAAGCTCTCAAAAATTTGGAGAAATTACTTCTTCGTTGTCAAGAAGCCCATCTCGCTTTGAGTGACAAGAAATGTAGATTAATGTGCAAAGTGGGAGTGGTGCTTGGCCATTTGATTTCTGATAAAGGTATCAAGGCTGATCCAGCAAAAATTGAAATCATTATGCATCTTCCTGCACCCAAAAATCAAAGGAAAGTAAGAGGTTTTTTAGGACATGCTGGTTACTATAGAAGATTCATTGAAAAATTTTCGAAGATAGCTGCTCCTCTTTTCCGACTTCTAGCTAAGGATAGTGACTTTTCTTGGTCCACAACTTGCCAACAGTATTTTGAAACATTGAAGGAAAAGTTGGTGCAGGCACCAGTTTTGCGAGGTCCAAACTGGTCCCTGCCTTTTCACATTTCCTCTGATGCTTCAGATTTGGCTATTGGCATAGTTTTAGGAAAAGAGGAAAATAATCAACCCCATGCTATTTATTATATTAGTAAGAATTTGTCTTCCGTTGAATTGAATTATACAATTACAGAGAAAGATTTTTTAGCTGTGATTTTTGCAATTAATAAGTTCAGGCACTATATTACAGTATATGAAGTATTTGTACATACTGATCATTCCGCAATTAAATATTTGATGAACAAACCATTGACAAGCAGTAGAGTAACTAGGTGGTTTCTATTTTTACAGGAATTTAATGTTACTATTGTTGATAGACCAGGGAAATCTAATGTTGTAGCAGATTTTCTTTCTAGATTAGATAATCCTGCTGAAGTAACTCCTGTTAATGATGATTTTCTAGATGAACATATTTTTTCTATGTCAACAGATTTTCCGTGGTTTACTGACATTGCTAATTATTTGGTCACTGGAAAAACACCACCTCACTTGTCTGCTCGTGAAAGGCGAAATATTATCCAGAAAAGTGCTGCATATTCCTGGATTCAAGGAGATCTCTTTTACACTGGTCTAGATCTGATTATCCGTAGATGTGTAAGAGAGGAGGAAGTTTTTGACATATTTAAATATGCTCATGATGAACCTTGTGGAGGCCACTTTGTTGATAAGTGGACTACATATAAAGTATTGTGTGTTGGTTAATTTTGGCCTTCCTTGTTTAAGTATGCCAAACAATATGTTAGGTGATGTGATAGTTGTCAATGAATGGGCCAACCTAGTCAAACTAATGAAATGCCTTTATGCCCCCAAGTTATGATTGAGCCATTTGAAAAATGGGCTATTGATTTTATAGGGCCAATAAATCCAACATCCTTAAGTAAAAAGCATATTTTGGTTTGTGCAGATTTCATTACAAAATGGGTAGAAACTAAAGCTGTTCTTTTGCTATAGAAAAAGTTGTTGTTGGTTTTCTTTTTACTGAAATCTTTACTAGATTTTGTGTGCCTAGAGAAATTGTTTCTGACAATGGTCCGCAGTTTATTTCTAATCTGGTACAAGGTGTGATGGAGCAATACAAGATCTGGCACAGGAAATCCACGCCGTATCACTCGTAAGAAAATGGCCAGGTGGAATCTACAAACAAAGTGATCGAGTCCATTCTTAAAAAGATAGTCAATATGCATCAGAAAGATTGGGCTGAAAGATTACCAGAAGCTTTGTGGGCATACAGAACCACTTGGAGAAATAGCACAGGACATACACCATATGAGCCGATATATGACAAATAGGTTCTACTACCAATTGAATTCCAGATCAAAACTTTCAGAACTACAATTCAGTTAGGACTAGATCTATCTGAGGCACAACAACAGCGTCTTCTCCAATTAAATGAGTTAGATGAATTTCGTAGAGATTTTTTTCAGCAGAACATTCTAATTTAGCGGCAACAAAAAAGGTGGCATGACAAGTCTATTCAGAAAAAGAAATTCCAACTAGGTGATTGGGTACTCGTTTATGATTCTAGATTTAAAATTTCTAAAGGGAAGTTCCATACACGTTGCATGGGAACTTATGAATTGATCCGAGTATTCAAGAATGGAGCAGTAGAAGTCAAAATTATTGATGGACAAAATTCAGTATTCTTGGTAAATGGACATAGATTAAAGAAGTATTTTCAAACACTTGCCAAGAAAGATTTTACACAGCAAGTCCAACAGCAATTCGGGATGGTAGTGGTGAATGGTAATACCAACCTTTTGAAAACATGAATTCTTCTTCTTCTCAAAGAAAAAATAAATTTAATAAAAAAGTAAAGAAAAAATATTTTCCTGTAATTGTGAAAATCAGTTCGCTGACATGATTGCAAAAGGGTCGACTTGAAAACCAGCTTGCTGGAAGGAAGATAAAAAATTTCTAATAAAAAGATAATGTTGCTTGATCTTTAGATATGCTAACGACCACCGAGTAAAAGAGACCTTTATACATTGGGATAATTAGCATGGATATTTTATTCAAGTAACACTTAATTCTCGCTGCAGTTATTTTTTCTTGCACCAGTTCAGGCAGACCTTCCAGAAATTTTTTTGCCTTTCTTCATATCCCATTTCATAATTTTCCCTTAGTTTTCTTCTTTAAATCCCAGAATGATTAACCTTCCCACATTCTTCTTAATTTACCCTACCCGCTTCATAAAAATCCCACTTTACCCTTGATTTTTTTCCTATCCCACTACTGTTTATCCCCTCTTGTGGTACTATTCCTGGAATCCCTGTAACCAAATTCCTTCCCATTCTGAAATTTTCCCCTTTCCCACTTCTTTGTTCCCTCATGAATTCATTGTAGGATCTCATAGACAAAGAGCAAAAAGATTCTCTCAAGAATCAAGAAAGGGCGAAGCAAATTTCCAGTATCAGTTGAGGAATTCATGTTAGAAGTCCAACCTATATTTTACTTAAATTCCCTGTTTTTTTTCAAACAATATGCTTGCACTAGTGCAAGCATATCATCCTATATAATAATGCAAGCAGAATGGTACCAGTAGAACAACATAGTAAGCGGTGTAAACAGATCGATGCAAGCATGCACCTTGACAGAAGAAGAGTACAATTTTTTCTTTTCATAAGTATTTGTCATAGGAAAGTGGTCATCATGGAAGTTTACAAGAAGTCTTTTCACTTATTTAAGGAGTACTTGTGCTATCATATTAACTAGGAGAAAATTATTTAAATTACAAGGTGTTTTAGTTAAGAATCATGATCATTTTTTAATAAATGTTAAATTTCTTTTTTGAATTATGAAGGAGTGTGGAAATGTTTAATGGTTTCTTGGATATAATTACCCTTTCCTCCATGATCCTAAACGTCCTTCACTTATAATGATTGCCTCACTTAGCCGTTAAAAATGCCGCCGCAGGTACCAATCACTCACAATTTCAAACATGCTGCACATCCACGACTATTTTGGTGGAATGGATCGGTGATAAGACAGAAGGGATGGTGGATGGTTGGATCCCTATCTATAAAGAGCCAAATTTTCTGGTATTGCATGCAAATTTTGGATTTTTCATAACTATTAAGCAATGATGTCGCCTATTCAATGTGAACCTTCGTCTCTTAGTGAGGTAGATCAGACCGCTGAGTTTCACAATAGTCTTGCACTATTGCGAGACTCAGGCTTTCTTCAGTTTTTGCAGAAATTTGACAGGCACAATAGTGAAGTGGCCCTACATTTTTCAAAGTGTTTTAAAAATGACCGTGTGAAAATTGGGCCCCTGAAATTTAAGGTCACGGAAGAATCAATAGCAGCAGTGACGAGCTTGCAAAAAACTGGTGAACAGTACTTCAAAAATCAGAAGCTTGAGAGGGAGCGCTGGCAGCGTTTTGTTGTTAATAAGAATATGAAGGTAAACTGGAAGAAAGGAGTTCCACGAAGCGCCCTGCTGGGATAGTGGCAGGACCTCCTTTTTATCCTCCAGAAATTCTTGACTTGCAAGGGAAAGTACTCCCTCACCTTTGTGTATTTTTCAGGATGCTGCAACACTTCGAAGCCATCCGTCACATTCGATGGAGAATTGATGTCCCCTATTTATTACTTAAGAGTTTGGAAAAGATGGCCAAGAGTGTGCAAGGCGCACGGGCAGACTAGGCCGATAAGAAATTATATCACCACGGCCTGATCAAAATCTTGGTCTAGAAACAATTGGAAATTAAGGGCATGACCTGGAAGGAATTGTTGAAGCATCTATATAAAAATCCGTCTTCAGAAAAGAAGACAGCTGCTGAAAATAAAATAGAGGACCCCACCAATACAATCAAGGGCCCGAGTCCGAGTGTAAAGAGGAGTCCTTCTTGCACTAGTGCAAAAAGGAAACGATCTGAAAAGACAGCCAGTGCACCTGTTGAAGAAACTCCTCTGATGCCAGCAGTACATGAACAGACCCTAGAAGAAGACGATTTGTTATCAGTCCTTGCATACGCAGCAAAATCTGTGGAAGTTGGAGATGACACTTTGTTGGCAGATTTATTAAGGCCCGGAAAAAGAATGAGAAATATAGTGCAGGTGAGGAACCACAGTCCCCACATAACGTTGAATCCCCTCCTACACTAGTGCAAGAAGAAGAAAAACTGGAATAAGTGCAAGAAGAAGAAGAACTCGAAGAGAAAGAAGGAGAAGAAGAACCGAAAGAGCAAGAAGAAGAAGAAGAAGAAGAAGAAGATTTTTCCGAAGTCACGAGGGATACTGAGGTCCCTGAGGAAAACACAGCCCCTGTTGAGATATAAAAAGAGGAAGATTTGGTAACTCCTGCTGCTCGAATAGCTGAACTGGAGCTTCAAGTACAGAACTTAGAGAAACTCGTAGCTAAAGCGCAAGAGGAAAAAGAACATAATAAAGAAGAATTCACGGTGAAGATCTAGAAAAAGAGAGGAGAAGTCAGGGTGTGGAAGTACCATGTTGTGCAATGTTTCAGACGACTTAAAAAGGTGGCGAAGAAATTGAAGAACAACAAAAAGAAGAAGTTTGAAACATTGCACACTAATGATAGTATGCCAGAGCAGGAGTGAGCTAGAACGCTCAATGTTTTGAAGGCTTTTTGCAGAGGTAAAGATTTGTGTGAGGACACACAACAACTTAGGGATGGGAGGATGTTAGCCCCTTAATTTTTTCTCTTTTTACCATTTTATCCTTCCTAAATCATAACCATTTACCTCTGTTTCACCTCTTTTATGCACCCTCATCTTGCACCAGTCCAAGAACGATGACATATTTCGTATAAACCTTTATTCTTCATGTTTTAATTCAATTTAGCATTAATTAAATATTTATTACATGATTTCTTACTTTTAAATCACTTTTGTAACTTATCGATATCTCCAATGGTTATTTGATAGTTAGAGTGCTTACCGTGACCACTAATCTTAGTGCAAGATCAGATCTTGCACCATTGCCAGCACAACATATCTAAGCGGTAGATCAGAACCTCCTCAATCACCACCTCGTCTTGAGCTACTTCAGCCATGATAACAGAGTGATTCAAAGGTAGCTGAGACCAATCCATGAAGGACGAAAGCTGGTTAGCTACGACCAGTTTTGAAAAACTGTATTATTTTGAAGGCCGAAACTAAATTCTTCATTTTGTTATGTAATCAGTTAAAGAACATATTTTGGCCTTTGGCCAAGGGCCTATATAATGTAAAATGTAAATAGGACTAGGAGGAGGATATTTTTTTAGCAGAGTTTTTAGAGCGAAGTTTGATAGGCGATAACAGGTTGTTTTGTTATCGCATGAATCTGAGCTGGACATTTTATTAACGCATGCATTCACCTCAATGAATTAATAAAAAATGAGCTCCACGTCATGTTTCAGAAATTGTGTTTCTATTTTTAAGCTGATGAATTGACTAATTTACTTAGCAGTGTTTTAACTTAAAAGGGAAATGCGCTGGTTGGCTAGGGCTCAGCCAACCCAACACGTTTACCCCATTTTCTATTTCTTGTAATTTGTGTTTATATTGTCAAAGTGTGATTTAACTTTTAGCACATGTATTCCTGTCTGAGTGAAAACGGATCCGTTATGTGAAGTAGATCAGGGAAAATTTTAGGGGCGAATTTTAGCCCAAAGGCGAAATTTAAGGGGTTTTAGATTTTATTGGGGCGAATTTTTTATATAAAACATTTTTGTATAGTTTTGTAAAATTAGTCCCAAAATTATTTTAAAAATAAATAATTATTATGCTTTAGCCCAAAAATATAAGGGCGCATAAAACATAAAACGCTGGATTCGCCTCCGCATTTAGTGGTCTGGACAGTTTTGGTTTATATTCGCCCCTATTTACTAGGCTCGAGGGTTTTGGAACTGCATTCGCCCCAATATCCAGTATGGCTACAGAGTTGGAGTCGACAATGGAGTCGGTCTAGAAAAGAGGTGTCTACTCGTATCAATCCAGCAACCCTTCGACCACATATGGATCCGCCATCGAAATGGGTGAATCAGTCTGATGGGGCTGCGTTTTTTTGGAGGTGCTTGGTCATATGGCTGGAGTTTTCCAAACCCAACATGGAATGACGTTGTTGCTGGTCTTGCCCCTGGTTGGCCCAGTTTCCCAAATATGAATGGTGGTCTGAGAATTGCATGCAGTGTCTAACGTTGGTCCTGGCTCTATATATAATGCCCTGATTGGCACTTTTCGCAAAGAAGGCAAAGGGTCCAAAGCTGAAATTCTTGTTTCCTTTATGGAGAGGAATGGCTTCCTTCCAGATGTGGTTACTTACAATACTTTGATCAACTATCACTCCAAAGAAGGCCATTTGAATGAGTCTCAGAGGCTGTTTCTTAAAATGACAAATAAGGGTATTTTTCCTAACAGCTATAGTTACAATGAGCTAATTGTTGGCTTCTGCAAGGCAAACAAATTGGAGAAAGGCTATCTGCTAGTATCTCAAACGATGGAGGTTGTTGGCTTAAGTGATGTTGTTTCATACAACACACTTATTAATGCACTTTGCAAACTTCGTAGAACTGGTACTGCTTATAAGCAGCTGAGTGAAATTTTACAGAAAGGTATTGTTCCAGATATTGTCACCTACACTACACTGATAAATGGGTTTTTTGAAGAAGGTCATCCTGACCTCATAGAGGAGCTTTTCCATGAGATGTGGACGGAAGGTTTTACGCTTGATGTGATTACCTATACCACCGTGATTAATCACTTCTGCAGGATGGGTAGGACTGACCAGGCCCGTGATCTGCTATCTGATGGTAAGAAAGGGAATTAATCCTGATGTGGCTTCATACAATGCTTTAATAAATGGGCTTTGCAAATCGTTTAGAATAAGTGAGGCGGTTGAACTTTTTGAAGAAATGATAGAGAGTGGTTGCTATCCGAATGAGCATACTTACAGTCTGGTCATTCGAGGTCTTTGCCGAGAAGAAAAGCTGAGCAAATCTTGTAAACTTTGGGATCAAATGATGGAGAAAGGCTTCATCCTTGTTCAAGCACTTGTGAAATTTTGGTCGACAATGTTCGAAGGAAGGGCATGATTGAAGGGAATACAAAACGGGTACTATTATAAATTTCCAGATTTTGTGTACAATACCTGTTCTGTGTATCACACATCACTCTTCCTACTAGCTGACAATAGGGATCCTTTTAAATGTTGCTTCACAATTTATGCGTAAATAACTAGAGATCAAAATTAACTCCTCTTTGAAAAAGCTTATGCTAAGAACTTGAGATCAAAATTATCTATCTTCCTTTTTCCCATTGAACAATTTGTTCAATTAAACTTTGGTTCGTGGCTTTCTTTAATTTGTATATATTTACTTATTTTTATGGTGAAGCTCTTGTAAAGGCTGGAGTTCCAGGATAGAGAATGGGTTGTCGGTCAATCTTGCTTAGTTTCTAAGCAAGCAATATTTCAACAAGGGGTTTTCAAACAATGCTAATTAGACAGAAGTACACTCATGGGCATGACCACCGTACTGTTGCTCCTCGGTCAAACAGGTTGGTGCCCCTGCCAACTGTTTTTAAAAATTGAATGGCAGCAGCTGTTGGAGCCATTGACCAAGAGAAAGTAAACTTCAAATTGTGCTAATGAGTTATTTACTCATTTGGTTAATAGTATGATGTTCTGGACTCTTGAGTCTAGAGGCCATTTAGAAGCTTAATTGTTTATGTATTTTCACTCAAAAGTTCAACTATATGTAATCCCAAAACTTATGCCATGATTCCATTATAATATATTCACCTTTTACCATGCACAAGAAAACTTTGAACATTTAGTGTCTAATGGTTTGTATTTACATTGTTACATGGATCTATTTTTTTAATTCAAATTTGAGTATTTTAGGTATTATTTTGTGGTCCAGTTCTTCAACCCAGTGTTTTCCCAGTTCTGGCCCATTTTGTGATTTTGGGAATTCAGTTCCAGTTCTTACTACTATGTTCAGTGCTTAGATGTACATATCAAGGAAAATAATTCTAGCAGATAGAAGCAATGTCAATCACTTATCACGAATCTGCAATATAGCCTCCCATTTATAAATAGTTGACACCACCACATGGTGAAACAACAGATTTAGTCAAGTGACACATATAGGTAACTGGATTCATTAGAAGGGAGCATACTAACCTTTTATTTTTCATGGAACAAAGAGTTGTCATGGACAATGGATCTTAACATTGTTTCTCGCTCAATTGAATTATCCAACTTGGCACCTTCATTTCAAATCCACCCGGTGCTTTTAATATGAAAAATATCCATTATTAAATTGCCAAACATACTCTACTACATAGGACCACTCGATGCATGTCTGTCTTCCAAACAAAATTTTGAATATATAATTTTATGGTTAGTTAAAAACTTTGATGGATCTGTTGTGGGAAGCATGACAACCTATAAAAATGTATACGAATATTTGCCACCCAAAAGGTCATAAGACTTTCTTCACCATTTGACCCCCGTGCACATCATCCTCAGTATTATTCCAGAGCATCCGATTTCTTATAACCATCATATTATCATAATTATAACATATCTTATTCATTCCAAAGAATTCCCATTTAACCAAGAACATAGTGAAATATAAAATAGTTTGAACTTTGTACCAAGCCCTCTCAATTCTGCTAACAGGAAATTGTGCGACATATATATATACAATCAGAATAACAGTACTATTTATCTCACCAGAGACCTGTAAAATATGAGAATTTAACAACATTCTAGACAAAGGGAGAATAGGGTGCAACACTCGGTATACTTAAAGTTTACAATTGAAGGAACCACGAAGCAGTTAGAAGCATCTAACGGTCTGGCATCTCAGGTGTCTGTCAACTCAAATGCTCTGCTTTCTAGGAATCTGTCCCACCAGTGATCTACCATACCCTTTTGTATCTTTAATAGCTCAACATCTCCTTGTCATAGATACTTAAAATAAATCCATACAAAATCATCACTTGCACAAAACACTGGGGGTAGACATGATACTAGGGGACTAATATGGATGATTGAAGTGATCTTGCCCACTGCATCTTTATTCAGAATCACTTTCTGCTGGACGAGTAGGCTGGATATAACTATTTCATGGCCCCAAGCACATGCTTTTTCCATACAAATTTGTGGTTTTTTTTTTTTTTTTTCTAA
Source organism: Pinus albicaulis (assembly GCA_034641835.2). Lineage (NCBI taxonomy): Eukaryota > Viridiplantae > Streptophyta > Pinopsida > Pinales > Pinaceae > Pinus > Pinus albicaulis. Next base: position 77,474,881 of record CM076578.1, read on the forward strand.
CACCAAGGATCCATAAACTTAAATATACAAGGATTTACAAAATCACTCCAGGTGTACCTATAGGCAATACATAGTCATCGGTCCCAAAATTTGATCTAAGACTATTTGCCTTTGTATCTATGTGTATAAAGGCAGTACGTCTATGCCATTAGATGGAAATTTAACCAACAATTATGATTGTAAAATAACTTACAGAATGACTCTGGGCAGTTATTAAGACAAAGCTTAGCTGCTTTAATAAAAAATGACTAAACCAACATATCAATGCAACTCATGAAAATAGCACTTGTACAAAATACCAACTATAACTGATCTAGACTTTTGCTGGAGGAAGATAACCCAAAGGGACAAGTATACATGCCATATCGATGTGGAACTCCCAGGGAAGCACTGGTCAATGCTCCCTCTTAAATATATGAAGTTCGAACTGACATGGATTACACAATACACACATACCTCTGGTACTTCTGACACAACTCCCAATATTCCTAGAAAGACTCTGCCACAGAAAACTCATGGTGCTTTTGTTCTAAAATTTATAAGACATTATTAAACCCATTGCGGGTGGAACTTCCATTCCACGAGGGAATGTCTACATGAATGCACTGAAAATGAACCCATAATTATTTGAAATGCCTAAATTCCCTTGTCCTTTAATATGTTTTATAAGTACCACTTTGAATGCATCAGTTGTAATTAGTCACAGTCAACTACATTAATGCCACAATTCCCATTGCTAGAGAGAACCTGACAACTCACAAGCTTGACTCCAACATTCACCAAAGTTGAATTGAAGGATTGCCTTCGATGCCTCTCATAACGCCATTCCAAATTCATCATATCAACAGTGTTTTTCAAATACAGGACATCTGTGTAAAACCTAAGTTGCTACTGCAAACACAATGTGTCTGATTCTCCAGAGCACCAAAAAACAAGTTGTAAAGTTCTGGCACTGCATCTAAGAAAAAATTAATATTGTACACTGTACTCGAACAAGCTTGACAAATTAAGCCTCCTCAAACTTAGGATTCAAACAAGTGTCACAAACGATCTCTGAGAAACAACTGAGGCACAGTGACTATCACAGCAACTGAGGATTATTATGCAGTGTTAGAAGGGATTACAAGTGTTGGCCAAGTGGATTTGTCCACCAGTCTTTAAGTTTTTTCCTACAAATGGATCGGTAGTTAAAATTTTCCCTGCAGGTGACTGATTAGTTAATAGTATGATGTTTTGGACTCTTGAGTCTAGAGGCCATTTAGAAGCTTAATTTTTTATGTATTTTCACTCAGAAGTTCAACTATATGTAATCCCAAAACTTATGTCATGATTCCATTATAATATATTCACCTTTTACCATGCACAAGAAAAATTTGAACATTTAGTGTCTAATGGTTTGGATTTACATTGTTACATGGATCTATTTTTTTAATTCAAATTTGAGTATTTTAGGTATTATTTTGTGGTCCAGTTCTTCAACCCATTTTTTTCCCAGTTCTGGCCCATTTTGTGATTTTGGGAATCCAGTTCCAGTTCTGACTACTATGTTAAGTGCTCAGATGTACATATCAAGGAAAATAATTCTAGCAGATAGAAGCAATGTCAATCACTTATCACGAATCTGCAATATAGCTTCCCATTTATAAATAGTTGGCACCACCACATGGTGAAACAACATATTTATTCAAGTGACACATATAGGTAACTGAATTCATTAGAAGGGATCATACTGACCTTTCATTTTTCCTGGAACAAAGAGTTGTCATGGACAATGGATCTTAACATTGTTTCTCGCTCAATTGAATTATCCAACTTGGCACCTTCATTTCAAATCCACCCGGTGCTTGTAATATGAAAAATATCGATTATTAAACTGCCAAACATACTCTACTACATAGGACCACTCGATGCATGTATGTCTTCCAAACAGAATTTTGAATATATAATTTTATGGTTAATTAAAAACTTTGATAGATCTGTTGTGGGAAGCATGACAACCTATAAAAATGTATACGAATATTTGCCACCCAAAAGTTCATAAGAATTTCTTCACCATTTGAATAATCTCACAAAATATCATCCTCATTGGTTATCTGTAGCATCCAGCTTCTATAACCATCATATTATCACAATTATAACATATCTTATTCATTCCAAAGAATTTACTAACCAAGAACATAGTGAAATATACAACAGTCTGAACTTTGTACTAAGCCCTTCAATTTCGCTAACAAGAAATTAAAGTACATATATGAAAACAACTACTTGAATGTACGACGTTCACTCGTAGACTAGAAATATGAGAATTTAACAACATTCTAGACAAAGGGAGAATAGGGTGCAACACTCGGTATACTTAAAGTTTACAATTGAAGGAACCACGAAGCAGTTAGAAGCATCTAACGGTCTGGCATCTCAGGTGTCTGTCAACTCAAATGCTCTGCTTTCTAGGAATCTGTCCCACCAGTGATCTACCATACCCTTTTGTATCTTTAATAGCTCAACATCTCCTTGTCATAGATACTTAAAATAAATCCATACAAAATCATCACTTGCACAAAACACTGGGGGTAGACATGATACTAGGGGACTAATATGGATGATTGAAGTGATCTTGCCCACTGCATCTTTATTCAGAATCACTTTCTGCTGGACGAGTAGGCTGGATATAACTATTTCATGGCCCCAAGCACATGCTTTTTCCATACAAATTTGTGGTTTTTTTTTTTTTTTTTCTAACACCAAGGATCCATAAACTTAAATATACAAGGATTTACAAAATCACTCCAGGTGTACCTATAGGCAATACATAGTCATCGGTCCCAAAATTTGATATAAGACTATTTGCCTTTGTATCTATGTGTATAAAGGCAGTACGTCTATGCCATTAATGCACTCACCAACACCAGGATTTAAACTAACTTACAAGACACTGGGCAATTATTATGACAAAGCTTAGTCGCTGCATGTAAAATACTAAAACGTAACATATCAATTCAACTCATGGTGAAGTACTCAGGCCAAAGACCAACGAAATCTCATCCTCAGATTTCTACGATGAAGATAACCCAAAGGATGAAGTGACACATTATATCAATGTACTCCTGCAAAATCGGGTCAATGCTCCCTCTTAAATATATGAAGTTCGAACTGACATGGATTGCACAATACACACATACCTCTGGTACTTCTGACACAAATCCCAATATTCCTAGAAAGAATCTACCACAGAAAAATCATGGTGCTTTTGTTCTACAATTTATAAGACATTATTAAACCCATTGCAGGTGGAACTTCCACTCCACGAGGGAATGTCTACATGAATGCACTGAAAATGAACCCATAATTATTTGAGATGCCTAAATTCCCTTTTCCTTTAATATGTTCTATAAGTACCACTTTGAATGCATCAGCTGTAATTAGTCACAGTCAGCTACATTAATGCCACAATTCCCATTGCTAGAGAGAACCTAACAACTCCCAAGCGTGACTCCAACATTCACCAAAGTCGAATTGAAGGATTTCCTTCGATGCCTCTCATAACGCCATTCCAAATTCATCATATCAACAATGTTTTTCAAATACAGAACATCTGTGTGAAACCTAAGTTGCTACTGCAAACACAATGTGTCTAATTCCCCAGAGCACCAAAAAACAAGTTGTAAAGTTCTGGCACTGCATCTAAGCAGAGATTAATATTGTACATTGTACTCGAACAAGCTTGACAAATTAAGCCTCCTCAAACTTAGGTATCAAACAAGTGTCACAAACAATCTCTGAGAAGCAACTGAGGCACAGTGACTATCACAGCAATTGAGGATTATTGTGCAGTGTTAGAAGGGATTACAAGTGTTGGCCAAGTGGATTTTTCCACAAGTCTTTAAGTTTTTTCCTACAAATGGATTCCAAGTGCTAGGCAACTGCATTTGTCCACCAATATTCAAGTTTCTTCCTCTGAAAGGATTCCAAGTGCTCGAAAAATGGATTTGTCCACCAATTTTCAAGTTTCTTCCTACAATAGTCCATTTTCTTCTTCATTTTGCAGAAATCATGGCTCAATCACCAAGGGAAGCTAGAGGAAAGGGAGTAATTACCCCGTTGATGTTGTCCCCCTCCTTCATTTTTCTTTAGAGTCTGTTCGTGCTCCATCTGTTGGACGTGGGGCTGCAACAACAGCTTCAAATGCTGAAAATACATTATTTTAGCAAAATTGTGGGCTCGGGAGCAAAAGTGTCCATTGTGGAAGCATGTTACAAGACAGCAAGGGCCTAGGGCCAAACTAAAGGGTGGAGGAAATGTTCTTTGGACGTGTAATTTTCTTCTTAATCAATTTAAGATCACTTCCTTCCAATTTATGTGCCATTTGTTGGACACACCTTGTGTACTTGGAGCATGTCCATAAGTCAGTGCATCCAAATGAAAAGAATTGGAAAGAGAGTCCAATGTTGACTTGGTGGTAGAAACATCTAAGAAAACCAAGAATGAGGATTCTCTTCCAATCTTGAGGAAATCATCAAATAATTATCCATCTAAGAGTGGCAGTGCATCAAGCAACAAAAAAGAGGGAAGTTGACCAAATGGACAAGATAATTCAGCAAGTGAGGAAGGAGGAGATTGATCTTACCATTGGGTTTTTTTCCTTTATCTCAACTTCATCTCATTTAATGTTGCACAGTCACCTTAATTTGTTGAGATACAAGGTACATGCCTCCTAGTTAGAAAAGCTTAGAACCACATTGTTGGTAAAGGCAAAGAAGGAGGTGGATAATATGCTAGAGCCTATTGAATCATCATAGCCCTTATCTGGTGTTAGTACTATTTCTAATGGATGGACAGATGTAGCACATCATCCACTCATCAACTTCATGGTAGCTTTCTTGAATGGACCAATCTTCTTGAAGGCAGTGGATGTTCTTGGAAAATACAAGGATGCACAATATATAGGTGAGTTTTTCGTGAAAGTTATTAAAGACGTAGGTGTTGATTCTTGTGTGCAAATTATTACAGAAAATGCATCTATTTACAATGATAAGACATGATTGTGGAACCTAAATATCCACAAATATTTTCGATGCCTTGCATCATGCATTCTTTGAATTTAGCACTTAAATCTATTGCTTCGAATGTGACATGGATAGGAACTCCTATTGAGGATGCATGCCATGTTTGCAATTTTGTACAAAACCATACCAATGCCCTCACAATCTATTGAAACTCCTAATACTAGCCCAGAATTATTTTCTCGCAACAATTATTTATTCCCAACAATTTATTTTATTAACCAAATAAATTCTGAATTCTTGAAAAATAAAATCATTGGTATTTTAACATTCAAAAATTTATATGGAGTGGAAATAAAATCAAAGAGAGATCAATCACACATTACAACAGATAAAGACCCACAACAATTCTGCTTGATTAATTAATCTAGAAAATCAAGGTTTCGACCCATAGGGAATTTACAAAGAAAAATACAATCACTGTAACTTGCAACTCAGTCCCACTAGAATAATTCAGCGAAAGGAAACTTGGCCAATTGGAAACTAACCACTAAAGAAATTTTTCTTAGAGAAAACTCAGTCAAGTTGATTGTTGATTCAACAGTTAATTGTTGGTTCAATGGACATAAGATCTTGCAGGCACAAATACCAAAGGGAAAAATGGAGCCCATCATGGGGTACTCTTTGTAATTCTTCACCACTGCTACCTTCCATGCTTCCTAAAACTCCTCTCCAACCTCAATATCAGTGCTATAGTAGAATGAGAAACAACACTATGCTTAGCAGAACTAGAAGAACGCGTTTTCCAAACTGCATGAGAACTACTTCCCTCACGAGTCACCATGTGCCATGCTTGGTCTCAGTGGTTCTCTTCCTTCTACTCCTGGTTCAACTACCATATATTCATTGGAACCAACACCCCGAACTCCACTAGACAACGATTCACCATTTTGTAGTAGTGATTCGCCATGATTTTACAAGATAGTATAATCTCGTGAGAGATTCGCCAAAAAATTATATATACATATTATATTATTAATAAAATCTCCTTCCATTTTTCCTATGTATCATGAATATTCGCCCATTTATTATATATATAAATTTAGGGGGGTTCTTAAAATTTTCCCTGTTTCCAATTTTAATTTGTTTTCTCAAGTATGATTACAGAAGTAATCTTAACATTTTAGGTATTCAAATAGTTTCAATAATTTCAGGAGTTATGAACCACTGTGATGTATTTAAGTAGATATAAATAAAGAAAAGAGGTTATGAGTTTTAGACCTCTGGAGGATTGTTAATTTGGTAATGAATTTTCTGAGAAATAAATGAAAGAAGATCAAGTTTCATGCAGTTGTTGATGTTGATATGTCTTTCTAGTTTCGCTCTGTGTTTATTCCTCTTTGAATGAAGTGAAGTAATGTAGCAGTCGGTCTCTTAATTACATCTGTGAGTAAGAGTTAAACAACCTTAATTTGCGCTCCTTCACCTCATCTCTTCTTTCTTCACAAAATCTCGATGAAACTTTAAAGTAACAAATTTTGTGTTTGCAACATATTATTTTGAGTTTCCTCTCTCTCCATGAATTCCCTCTAAAACTTAAAAGTGATAGATTATGTTTCTCAACATATCACTTCAAGTTTCCTTTATAGTTATTCTTCTCATTTCATTCGGATATCAACAGTTTATGGCATTGTGAAGGCTTTCATTATATCAGATTATTGAATGTATTAAATAATTATATTCCAAAGGTGTTAAGCAAAGGCCATTTGATATTATAATTGTGACATACATTTACACAAAATATTAATGATTGTAGGGGCAGAAAAGCAGAAGTTTATTTCCCTAGATTTTACGATATTCCTCTAGGTGTTCGATGGGAAATATTCGGTGATGTTATTATTTTAAAAATTAAGCTTTCAAAAGGCCTCCACGAGGTCATATACCCTCCACAATGGATAGTCATCCTTTCCCAGGATCAAATATTAGGGTTTCCTAAAAGGCTAGAAACCGACTCCTTCAATGTTTAATGTTTGGTACTGTCACAAGAAGCAGTACTCGTAACCCTTTGTTTGAAGATATTTCCAAGGAGCTCCCTTTATTGGAACAAGATACTCCTTCCACACCCATTTATTTTCAAGAACCTTAGTTAGAAGAACATTCTTTCGAGCATGTTTCTCTTACCTCCACTCAATCTCAACCAAATATAGTTGTTGGTCCCTCTGCTATTTTCCATCAACCCACCCCCATATCATTTTTTCTTCCAGATTCATTCACTTTCACAGCAGTTTCATCAACCTCAACCACCCAGGGAGAAGCTAACCAAGTTGTTAATATGGTAGCACCAATTTCTTAATGGATAGATATGCACCACTAAATCTTCTGCAACCAATGAATTCCATGCCTCAAGAATACCTCAAATTACTTCCTTGTTTCACTGGAGAAGATAAAGTAACTACAGAACAAAATTTACCCTTGTTTTTCACTTTTGCTGAGAATTTAAATGTAGAAGATATTGATGTTGTCATGAGACTATTTGTGAAGTATCTAAGTGGAGAGGCTAGGAAATGGTTCAAAGGTTTACCAAATGATTCCATAAATGAATTGGAAGAGTTAGAAACTAAATTCACTCAGATATGGGGAGAGAAGAGAGATCATGGTTACTCATTGACAGAGTTTAATGAAATTAAAATAAATCCTAATGAAAACATTTCTGAGTTTATAAAAAGATTCAAAAAATTGTACAATAGTTTACCTATAGAGATGAAGCCCCCCCCTGTAGGAGAAAAGGTAGTTTTTTCTAGGGCTTTTGAAGTTGATTTTATCTTTACATTGAGAGAGAGAAGAGCCCCTAATCTTGAGTAAATACATACATATTCTTTAGAGATTGAAGCTAATATGACTGTAGCTAGAAAGGCGAAAGGGAAACAGCCAGTTCAAGAGAAGGGGAAGGAAAAAGGAGAATCATCACAAGATCTAAGAATTCAAGATATGAAAAAGGTGATAAAAAATATGAAAAATAAGCTAGCTAAGATGGAATTGGAAAATAAAAACTCCCAAAGACAATTACAACAAAACCGAGGGGGTTTAACCCTTAATTCAGAAGACACACCTTGCAAATATTGCATAAGGAAAAAAGAGATCAAGACCAAGTTCAAGATACATTGTATATAGAAGTAGCACACGCAGAGCCAACAGAATATGATCAGAGGGAGGTCGAGGATCAGGTATCTGCTATGTATTCAATAGAAGAGGATGAAGATGAAGATTGTGAGGGAGAATATGATGAAGCTGAAGTATCTTTGGATCAAGATGAAATGGATGAATACTGTAGGAAATTCACAGATTTCATGCAATCTGAGTTACATAAAAAGTATGATTTGAGGTATAGAAAGAGATCTAGAGTTCATGATAATGAAGGTTAACAACAAGGTTCCATTCCTCCTCTAATGGCGACTCGACTACAAAAGGACCCTACGAAACAATTCAGTAATAAGAAACAACCTGTAAATTTACCTAATAGAACAAATGTGTAGTAGGGTGAATCTTCCCAAAGAAAATCAATTGACACTAATATCTTGGAGAGAGTTGTTCCTGTACCTGAACAAGCAGCAAATTCTATAAAGAGTGAAGAAGAACCTGAAAAGAACGTTAAGAAAACTCATGCTTTCAATTTGACAAAAGAGTTGGAGAAGGTCAAAATTCAGGTGCCTCTTCTAGAATTAGCCAAATACCAGCTTACAAGAAAGAAATTTTAAAAATTATTAATCTCACATAGGTGGAATACATAAGTGACACAGTGAACTTACAAGAAGAAAATTCGATGGTCACCTTTGGTCCTCATGTAGAACAAATAGATCCCTCTTTCCACCCTTCTATATTTCTCTATTGCTTCATTATTATACTCTACATAATTGCATGTTGGACTCAGGAGCATCCCATAATCTCATGCCATTGTCTGTTATGAAGGAGCTTAACTTGTAGATTACCAAACCTTATAGGGATCTATATTCATTTATTCCGAATGGGTGAAATGTGTTGGGTTAATTAAAGATGTAGCAGTTTTGTTGGCACAAATCCTAGAAAAGAGTATAGTCATGGATGTAGTGGTTGCTGACATCCCAGCCAGGTTTGGAATGCTCCTGTCAAGATCTTCGGGAGAAAATTTGGGAGGTGTACTAAAATTAGATTTCACTTATGCTATCATTCTGGTATTTAATGGGTAAGAAAGGATGTTTTACAGGGAAACAAGGTTTGTGAAGACTACCTTCAAGAAAGATGCAGGAAATTCCCTCATTTATAGTCAAGAAACAGAAGATCTTTCTTGTTTCATGTTGCATGAAGATGCAGAATTTGCTAAAGATACAGGGAAGAAGCTCTCTTTAGTATTTGTAAATAATGAGCTGCACTCAAGGAATATTTGGAAGTGCTACTTTGATGGTGCCTACTCCAAGGAGGGCGCAAGTGTTGGATTCTTGCTTATATCACTAGAAGTTAACCTCATGCCTTTCTCTTTTAAACTAGAATTTGATTCAACAAACAATATGGTTGAGTATGAGGCCTTAATCTCAAGCCTTCAAGTTTCTAAACAGATGGGAGTTCAATGTATTTAAATTTTTGGTGACTCTGAATTGATAATAAGGCAGATTAAAAATCACTGTCAAACCAAGCATTCGAGATTGAGATCATATAGGAATGAAGTGTGGGATCTGGTAGAAAACTATTTGGAAGCATTCAATCTTCAGTATATTACAAAGGAGGAGAATAGGTTGGCCGATTATTTAGCAGTTGTAGCCAGCACCTTCAAACCTCCAATAAATCCAAGGTTAAGGTATGAGATTAAAATTAGGCATAGACCTTCTATCCCTGATAATGTTAAACATTGGAAGGTGTTTGATGATGATGAATAGATAAGTTAGTTACTGACCATGGTTGGAAACTTTGAAGACACTGAGATAGATCAAGAGGAAGAAAAAACAGAATAGAAATCATAAATAAGAAACCTTAAGCAGTCAATAGGTGAACAGAAGTTTATCCAATTGAAAGATAATTTGCTCCCCAAAGGGTTGGTTCCCCTTCAAAGATTATTCAATGCTAATGATGTTGTCATTGATTCAAAGAAAACACATCAAGAAGAAGAGATGGAATATTGTAATTTGGGAACTCAACAAGAACCCAAAATAGTGCAATTTTTCAAAGGTGTTCCCAAAAACTACAAAGAAAGATACATTGATATTTTTAATAAATATGTGGATGTGTTTTCTTGGTCGTGTGAAGACCTGAAAACATATGACAAAATAATTATTTAGCATAAGATTCCATTGAAGAAAGGACTCAAACCACATAGACAGAAGCTCAAATAGATCAATCCATTTTTGTTAGCTCCAATCGAAAAAGAAGTCAATAAACTGTTACAGGTGAAAATTATAGTCCCTCTCAGATTTTCAAACTGGGTTTCTAATCTGGTCCCTGTAAGAAAGAAGAATGGAGAGATAAGATTATGTGTAGACTTCAATAACTTGAACTGAGCATCTCTAAAAGATAATTATCCTTTGCCAAAAATGGATCATGTCTTACAAGAGGTGACAGGAGCTCACAGGTTGTCTATGGTTAACGTATTTTCTAGGTATAATCAGGTAGCAGTAGAAAAATAATATCAGAGGAAGACTTTTTTCACTATGCCCTGGTGCACCTTCATGTATGCAAGAATTTCATTTGGCCTTATGAACGCAAGTGCAACATTTCAGAGGGCCATGGACATAGACTTCGTTGGTGACAAGTTTGTAGTTATATATCTGGACAGTTATTTTCTCAGGGTCAGATGATGAACACTTGGAGAATTTGCAAAAAACTTTTCAAAAGTGCATAAATTTTGGTCTATCATTAAATCCCAAGAAATATTTATTTGCCTTAGAAGAAGGTAAATTATTGGGTCACATAGTTTCTAAACAAGGAGTAAATATTGACCCAGCAAGGGTGGAAGCCATTCAAACTATTCCTTTACCCAGAAGCAAGAAGGATATCTAGATATCTCTGGGAAAAATAAACTTTCTAAGGAGGTTTGTGCCCAATTATGCTAAGATCGTGAGAAGCATAATAGATATGTTGAAGAAAAATGCAGAAGTGAAATGGGATAAGGAAGCAAGAGATGCATTTTCTAGAATAAAGTAAGCATTGCAGGATGCCCTAGTTTTGATTATCCCATACTATCAAAAAGCCTTCCAGGTATTCTCATTTGCATCCCCCACTACTATTGCTATTGTGTTGTTGCAGAAAAATGAAGACAATAAGGAGAAGCCAGTTGCATTTTTCAGCAAAATTCTCAGAGATATTGAGCTCAAATACAATATTCTGGAGAAATAAGTATATGCTTTGGTCAAAGCACTAAAAACCTTTAGGTCTTATGTGTTGCAGTCCCAAATAATTGCTTATGTTCCTAATTCTATTGTGAAGGATGTGCAGGTCCAAAGCATGGAAAATTTTAGGGGCTAATATTCACAGGTGGGCTAATTTTCCATGTTTTTTCCAAAAAAAAGATTCACCAATTTCCATTTTTTATAAAAATTATTCGTCCAAATTTTACAATATAAAATTATTTAAACTTAAATATTGCCAACATTATATAGAGAGTATATATAAAACCATTATAAATTTGAATAGTTTTACAAATATATCAATATATATTTTATAGTTTGCATATTAGAGACTAGTGAGATTCGCCAATGTTTTAAACTTGAAAATAATTTGCCACCCTTAAAATTTTCCTTAGTCCAAAGTGATGTTGAAGGAAAAAGGGGGAAGTGGATAAAAAAAATCCAAGAGTATGATTTGGACATCAAACCCACCAATTTGGTCAAGGGATAGGGGTTAGCAAAGTTTTTGACAGAGACAAATTTTCACGCCTTGAGAATTAATCTGTTGGCACCAGTGGATGGAGTTGTAAATGAAGAGGGTCAAAGCAAATTCAAAACAAGTATCCAATATAATTTTTTGTGCTCTACTTGGTATAAATATATTGTGCATTACTTGTGTTTCTTTTCCTGTCCAACTTCAATGAATACAAAAAAATATAGAGCTCTCAAGCTCAAGCCTCATCCATATGTTATCGTAGAAATCCATATGTTATCGTAGAAAGGAAGATATATTGGAAAGATCCTGTTGGTATTTTGATGTTATGTTTGACCGAAGGAGAATCTATTGAAGTCACCAAACAATATCATGAAATTATGTGTGGAGGACATTATAGCTAGAAGGTCACTACTCATAAAATTCTTAAGTCAGGCTTCTATTGGCCAACCCTATTTGCAGATGTTTATAGACTAGTCAGAAGTTGTGAGAAGTGTCAATTGTTTTCTGAAAAGAAAAAATGTTCTCTATTACCTCTCATCCCAGTGTTTATTGAAGAACCTCTCAGGAAATGGGGATTGGATTTTATTGGAGAGATCAATCCGCCATTAAGCGGATAGTTCAAGTGAATTCTGATTGCCACTTATTAATTTACAAAATGGGTTGAAGCAATACCCACTAAGAAGGTGAATGACCAAGTGGTGATGAAGTTTCTGGAGGAAAACATTTTCAATAGATTCGGATGTCCAGTCAAAATTGTGACTGATAATGCTCAGGTATTCAACTCTTCTTGTTTCATTAATTTGTGTCAAACATATAATTTGATTTTATGACATTCCACGGCATATCATCCCCAAGGGAATAGATTGGCAGAGTCTTCAAATAAGACATTGGTCAGAATCTTGAAGAAAACAATCACCAAGAATCAGAATGATTGGGATATGAAGTTGAAGTTTTCCCCCTGGGCAGTTTGACTCACTACTAAGAGATCTACTAGGAAGTCTCCCTATGAACTCGTTTATGGAACTCAAGCACTATTTCCTACTCATCTGGCCAAACCAGTGATTTCTTTCCTTCAAGAAGCTCAGGAAGAACCGAATGCTCTGGTAAGAATATTGAACAAAATAATTGAATCAAGTGAAAACAGAAACAAAGTCAGGGATAACTTGATTACTTATCACAAAAAGATGAAGTCTATATTTGATAGAAAAGCAAAAGAAGTTCTCTTTCAAGAAGGATATTTGGTACTAAGATGGGAAGCATGGTAAATTTGACCCTCTCTGGTATGGTCCATACAATATCTCTAAGGCAAGGTCAAATAAAACATTCGTTTTGGAAGATTTAGATGGAGAGATGGTAAAGAGGCCTATGAACGAGCAGTATCTGAAGCATTATTTACAGCATTAAAATTCAACATTCCAACATTGTAAATACTGGATTTCTCATTGTTCATATTTCACTAAGAAATATTTTACTCCATGCCCAATGGATAAGGCACCAATATGTGGTTCTTAGCACTTCCATGGAAAAAATCACTATCCCCAGGTGGAGCCAGATGTTGTGGGTCATTTACATTTAGATTTGAAATATTTTTCAAAACACCAAAAAAGCATATATGATAGAAAATGTAAAATTTTGTGTGTCATAGAAGAAGTTTGATTTATATATTGGTACATTAACATTACGTGATGAGATGTGAAGGTGGGTTGAGTCGAGCTCACTCACATGCAAAACAGTTCAAGAGTCAGACAGATGGGCACGTTTAGAACATTTCACACCGAACAGGGTCGAGTCGGGCTCATTCGCAAGCTCGTGAGGTTCCAGCACGACAGAATACCAGATAGGGTTAGGAGGGTTAGGTTTTAAAAGATAAGTGTTAAGGAAAAGGTTAAATTCAACGAAATGCGAAGCTGCGACATGGTAAGCTGACGTGGCAGACGACCTATCTCTAGCCCGCATACCACACAGTGCAAGTTTTAAAAGTTAAGGGTGAAGGGTAAGTGTTATAATTGTCGAAGTGCGATGTGATATGTGGTGGGGCCCGTTCGCAAATCACGAATCACAAGTTTTAAAGGATCACCATGGGAGGTAAGTGATAAGTTCGCAAAAGTTCAATGTGCGATGCCAGGTGGGACTCGATCGCATAGCGCACATCGCAAGTTTTAAAATATAAACGCTAAGAAAAAGTTAAAGATGGAAAAATTCGAAGTGAAATGTTGGCACGGACACAATGTGGTTCCAAGATGAAATCTAAAGGATTTCAAGTCCGGGCTTATGAGGTTATGCGCCATTTCATGAAGAAATAGGCGGAAAAACTCGGGTAAGTGACCCGATGTAGATCAAAGGAGAAGATGCAGAGTCGGGTAGCAGGTGATATGATTGATAGCATTTGATTCACGGGGGCATAGACAAAATCGAGCATTGAGGCATCGTTATAGAGCTATGCAGCCGCTGCATCATAACCAGAGAGGACACCTCGACACTTTGGGGGGACACATTAGCAACATCAGATTCAACAAAACGAGAAATATTTCTAGTTTTAATTTGTTGTCTCAAGTATGATTGCAGAAGTAATCTTATCATTTTAGGTAGTTGAATAGTTTCAAGAAGTTCAGGAGTTACGAACCACTATGATGTATTTAAGTAGATAGAAATAAAGAAAAGAGGTTCCGAGTTTTGGACCTCTGGAGGATTGTTAATTTGGTACTAAATTTTCTGAGAAATAAATGAAAGAAGATCAAGTTTCCTACAGTTGTTGATGTTGATATGTCTTTCCAGTTTCGCTCTGTGTTTACTCCTCTTTGAGTGAAGTGAATTAATGTAGCAGTCGATATCTTAATTACATCTGTGAGTAAGATTTAAACAACCTTAATTTGTGCTCCTTCACCTCATCTCTTCTTTCTTCACAAAATCCTGATGAAACTTTAAAGTAATAGATTCTGCTTTTGCAGCATATTATTTTTAGTTTCCTCTCTCTCCATGAATTTCCTCTGAAACTTAAAAGTGATACATTTTGTTTCTCAGCATATCACTTCAAGTTTCCTTTACAGTTCTTCTTTTCATTTCATTTGGTTATCAAAAGTTTATGGCATTGTGAAGGCTTTCATTATATCAAATTATTGAGTGTATTAGATAATTAGATTCCAAAGGTGTTAAGCAGAGGCCATTTGATATTATAACTGTGACATACATTTACAAAATGTCTTAAGCACTGATTCCTTACCACAGACAAGGGATTGTTTCTTGAGATAAAACAAATGTCATGAAAACAATACCATAAACTAAATCAATTTCCACAGGCACATTGTGGGTTGGATTGGATTATGGAATTGTACATCATTCAAATTAAGTACCAATCCATTCAAAACACCTACTTAATTATTGTTACCACATAACCAACCATGCAAATCCATGTTAACCTGATTCAAATTCTCGCATTATAATTAATTTATGTGTATTATGTGGAAATTACAACTTATGCATGCATAAAAAGACAATAAGTTCATGTATTCGAGGTTGGACAGAGAAATTATAACTATAACATCTCTAACAGGTGCTGCTCATAATGGATTTGTGTTAAAAGTTATTTCTTTTGATCAAGAAATTGGGCCAAATATTTTGAAAAAAAACTAAAACAAGCAACCAATATTGCTTTACAATATAAAATATGGTATTTTTGTCACTTATTTTAATTTCAACCTTTAAAAAATTACAAAATAAAAAAACACCCGTTCAAAAAAATCAAACACTATAACTTAAAATTTAATACAAAAGTATCATTATTTAATATATAAATATCATTTACATGATTATAAAACCCAACAACCACTTTTTTTCAATGTAACAATTTTTTAGACTACCTTAGCATCTTTTAAAACAATTACTAGTATTTAAATTTATTGAAAAGTTACTTTAAACAAAACCCAAGTTATTGAAAAGTTAGTAGAGTTGTCAAAGCCTCTAGTGTCTTTGTAAGAGATGTGACCTACTTCATTATCATTATTAGTATCACGTCGTTTAGAAAATAGATTCAGGATAAAACAAAGTAATGATTTAACATTGGCCAATTAAATCTAATTTTTCTGAGACGAAGTTACGTAATCAATTTTGTCACGACAATTCTTTTGCAAAGATATGGTACCGAAAAAGCCCCGCGGCTTGCGGTCCCACCATATGCCTGGAAAAGTATACACTTTGCCTTTGTCACGACAATTCTTTTGGAAAGATATGGTACCGAAAAAGCCTCGCGGCTTGCGGCCCCACCATGTGCCTGGAAAAATATACACTTTGCAATGCGAAAAAGGTGCGTGGATTTTTTTTTACTCCTAAACTATTACAAAATACCTCTTGTTCACAACATGATAATTAGAAAATTTCTCCCTTCCACAACATAATAAAGCCCTGCAAACCGAAGCCTATGGAAGAAGGTAATTTTTTGCAACATAATAATACCATGCAACTCAAAGCGTAGGGAAGAATGGTAGTTGTAGGCAATTTTAATTTTTCTTTGCATAGTTTTATGTTAGCATTTTTTTTCAAGAGATTAGTAAAATTTTGGTTATAAATGTCATATATAGAAAATATTGTGTCATTTATTAAGTTGAATTATTTTGTTGATAATTAACTAAATATTATATTATGTTATTTTGGAAGTGGATTTTTTTTTTTTTTAATTTATTGTTTAGTTTGGCCTAATAGTTAAGAACATGTGTTTCCTACTAAGAAGTCACAAGTTCAAAACCAGAGGGGATAGAGTATGTATGCTTTGCTAGACTTAGCAGTCAAAGTTTCTAACCCCAATCTCAGCAACATAATTTTTATTATTGTTAAAAAAAAAAAAATTATCCCAAGAAAAATCTTCTAAATTACATTAAGAGGTGATTTTTAATATAATTATTCGAAAGTGAAAATATCTTATAATTATTTAGAGATGAAAATGGTTTTTACAATATAATAATACCATGCAACTTGAATCTTCGGGAAGAATGGTAGTTGTGTGTTGGTATACGGATAAAAGGAAGTCACACATTCGGGTCATTAATGCTTGCTACTAGTATTATCAAAGAATTATCAGTGGTTTGACGGATTTTTGAAGTGAATTTGATACAGAATATTTTGTTTGCAGTTGAGTACATACTGATATAGACTTGAATTCCTCGTTAACATTTTCCATTTTAGGGAATTTGATACATAATATTGTGTTTGCAGTTGAGTACATATTGATATAGATTTGAATTTCTCGTTCACATTTTCCATTTTATTTACAGCTCAAATGTCAATGGAATGGCATGAATGATAAAGAGTATTTTTATATTGGATTTTATTGTTAAAACTTCCGCATTAAGTCAAGTTTGGTGGTGGTGGTGGTGGTGGTGGTGGTGGTGGTGGTGGTGGTGGTGGTGGCGGCGGCGGCGGCGATGGCTAGTAATGAATCTTATGAAACTTTAATAGTAATGAATCTTATGAAAACTTTAATAGTAATGAATTATATGAACACTTTATTGTTGATATGGAACGTCGTGGTGGTGGTGGTGGTGAATATAACATATAGTAATGAATCTTATGAAAACTTTTATAGTAATGAATTATATGAACACTTTATTGTTGATATGGAACATTGTGGTCGATGTTAGGGTTAGTAGCAACTATTTTGAAGCTACAATTTTAACTTCAGCTCTCTTTACTACACTAAAAAGTTGGTATACAAGGATGAAGGCTTAAGGAGATGCACCTCATATTGAGTGTTAAGCTAATTATAAAGTGATACAACAATGTATTCTCTAGAAGTTACTTGAGTTTAGTAATCAAATTTTAAAATTATTTAATGTGATTTGTAGCTAGACCCGTTTGCCCATTATTTTTCAATATTCTAAAGATGTGTTGCTCATACTATCTCCATAGTATGTTATTAACTCTTCCATAAAAAATGGGCAAATGGACAATAAAGTCATTTTTATCTTTATAAACCCATCAATACCACACAAATTAATTAGCTTATAAATATAAGGATGCAATAGGTACTTTTTCGAGTTAGCAAATGGTGAAGATCAATAACTTCATCTTGAATACTCATGTTATGGTACCATTACCGTAAAACTTAGGATCTTGGTGTGATGAGTAACCAAGAGTTCAAGACTCATTCATTTTGTCTGTTAGATGTGTTAGTGATCTAACCAAATGTGATTGGAACTTGATACTAATGTTCTCAATATCCTCTCTTTGTAGAGTATAATTTAGAATAAGGAGGATTGATAATTTCTTCATAAAGTCTTCCTTTATGTAGTTGATACTAGTGATTTAACCATATGTGATTGGAGCTTGATCCTCATGTTCTCCTTATCCTCCCTTTGAGAAGGATAATTTAGAATAAGAAGGATTGGTAATTCCCTCATAAATCCTTCTTTTATGTAGTGGATAATTTTCTTGCATAGCATATATTTAAGATATTTTTCACTTATTCTGTAGGTTTTGAAATCAAGAGTTTACTTAAGTTCAAGAATACTCCATTGGTTAGTATTTTTTTTTTTGTTGGTGTTGTTGTTGGCTTGACTCATAGAGGACTTGAACCTTGAATCTCATGTTTTACGCTATACTTTTTAACACAATGATCAACAATTGAGTTTCCCCTGTGTGGGCTACTCCATTGGTTAGTATATTTATAATCTATAAATTGAATTCTATGGTATTATTCATGCTTCTCATTCTCTTCCAAATAGGACATGCATAATTCCAATTCATCATTTTTCTCTTGTGCCCTAGATAAGTTTTTAGAAGTAGTTGCAAGATTTCCATTTCGATTACTACATCTAGACATATTTGGGTTAGGTTTTATAGTGTCTTATGAACAAGGGAGTGCCACAATTATCTAACATGCAATGAGTTTTCAATAGCAATACTTAGTTAGTCTTTCAAAAAGGAGGATGGACTATACTCTAAGTCATACTATCAAATTCCTAGTTACATAAGAGTGATTTCCTTAAGTGCTCCGTTCATGGTCCTATATAAACAAATGGTTTAAAAGTAATTTATATATGGTTTTGAGGTATACTAAGGTACATGGAAGATAATATTCGTAAACAAATTTTATTTAATATAATATTAGTAGCTAGGAAACAACATAAACATATAACAATATCCAATGATAAACATTTTGTATTTTTTCTATATATATGCTTCCCATCAATAATTTTACCTACAAAAATGATTTGAAAACAACTTTACTAGTAAACCATATATATGAAATAAATCTAACATTATTTGCTTCATACTTCCACCAATTTTAAAACTCTCATTTAAAATCAACTTTACTAATAATTCATAATATAATATAAATATATTTTTTAACATTACTTACTTCATACTTCCACAAATTTTATTCTATCGAATTTCAAAAACTAAATCTAAATTACCAAAACTAATGTCACTTAAGCAACTAAATTTATTTAAAATAATATTATCTAGACATTTTTATCATAAATCTTAATGCAAAGTTAAAATATTTAATAATAAAATATCTAGATTTATAAAAAGTCTATATAATTAAATTATGATAAATATTTAACCTTTAATTTTTTCTCATTTAAGAATCTTAAAAATGCACGTACCTTTTTCCCATTTCAAATTGTATATTTTTCCTTACACATGGTGGGACCGCAAGCCTCATCGCTTTATAATCTAAAAAATGGACGTAACTTTTTCCCATTCTAGAAGGTATAACTTTTCCTACATATGGTGGGGACGAGAAGCGCAAAGCTTTTTTTAGGGACTCTATCTCGCCGACAGAAAATTGTTTACGTAACTTCATTTCAGAAAGAGCACATCTCTCTTAGGGCTAGTCGGTGGATGTTATATCATTACTATATTCCATGCCGAATCTAGAGCACATCTCTTACGTATAAAGACATTATGGGCTTTGTCAACTTAAGTCACTTCAATAAATGGGGTTTGTCTACCTTGGTAACTTTTCAATGAATTCAGTTTTTTTCGTCTCTAATGTATAAATACATTATGGGCTTTGTCAACTTAAGTCACTTCAATAAATGGGGTTTCTCAACTTTGTAACTTTTCAATGGATTTAGGTTTTTCTTTTTCTTTTTTCTTTTGATTTATTACATGTAAGTGTCCTACGGAGTTGGCTGGGTAGATGTTGTTTATCTCAACAAATTTTATGGTATCATTTTTTCTTCCTCTGTCAACTAATCATATTTTAACATATTGCACTTTCTTTTCAAATTCACAACATTCGAGTTTTACTTTCTTTTCAAATTCACAACATTCGAGTTTTACTTTCTTTTCAAATTTACAACATTCGAGTTTTCAATCTGCTAGAGCAAGAAATGTAGGTAGAGTGGCCAAGCCCACTCCATCACCCATTTACCCTGCTCCCACCACGTACAAGATCTAGTACAACCCTATACCCAACATTGCCATAGATCCACATATCTAGTACCATCGTGGCCACAACCACTCATGTTGTCATATTTTCCACCATTGCTATCACTCCTCCTCGACTCTGGCTCTATGTCAAACTCGACTAAACGACATTGATAAAACAACCTGCACTTCACTTCATTTGATTTCTATAGAATTTGTTTTCCTCCTCCCTCACTTTGGTCAAATGCTATATGGTCCCAAGAATGCCTTAACTATGGCCAACGATCAAGATTCCATTAAGGAACCTCTCTTGGACTTTTCGGCACTGGAATCAGTATTTCCAGGATTGAACATTCTGTCTGACTTATGTTGTGGTCACAGAAACCGGTGTTGCTCATGGCTATGGTCTCAACCTTTCTTTTCCTCTTCCACAATTCTTCAAAAGATCATCGTAGAAATATCAAAGAAAACACATTTATAACCGGGACCTCTAAGGAAATTGGCAAACTCATCTTTGAGGATGTATTCTAAATTTAATGGGATCGATGTCATGACTTCAGAAAAGTTCTTGCTCCTCAGAGGTCCCTCAGAGAAGTTTTTATTAAAAATTAATAGGAAGACAAATTGAGATTGAGTATGAAACCTGCAACACTCATTTGAGGAGCAGTTGAGGTTGCCACAACGTTGCATTCGTTGATTAAAGAAATCACACATACACAAATATAATGGTTACATTTTGTTCAGGAGATCACAACAATATCCTAGAAACTTAGGATCTAAATCTAAACTTAGAAAACAATTAAAACAACATTTCTCCATTATTTCTAAGTTTTCCCCTTAATGGAGAAAGGATTAATCTCCACACCTAAGATCTCCCTAAACAATTCAAATATCATCTTCCCAAGGGGAT
This sequence comes from Pinus albicaulis, assembly GCA_034641835.2. NCBI lineage: Eukaryota > Viridiplantae > Streptophyta > Pinopsida > Pinales > Pinaceae > Pinus > Pinus albicaulis. The sequence goes on from CM076578.1 coordinate 77,496,007, forward strand.
TTATTTTCACAAATATTACAATATTAAAGAAAAAATTCCTTAGACTGTATATTTTCTCTAATAAAGTGAAACTGAGCATCAACATGCTTTGTCCTTTCATGAAATATTGGATAATTTCCCAACTTGATCGAGTTTTTCTTGTCACGTTTGATCACTGTAGCATTCTTTTGTTCTTCTCCAATATCTTGAAGAACTCGTCTCAACGAAAAAACTTCACAAGTCGCTGCACACAAATCTTGATACTTTGCGTCTCTGGATGACAAAGATACAGTAGGATTCTTCTTGCTGCTCCATGAAACAATCTCGAATCCAAAATTGAATGCATAACGTGTAGTATATCTTCTATCATCCGGATTACCAGCCCAATCTCAATCTGAGTAACCTCTCAGCCAACATCAAACGAATCAACATACTTAAGGACACAATTAATTGTTCCTTTAAGATACCTTAGTACAAATTTTGCTACTCTCCAATGGCTTTGTATAGGTCTCGTCATAAATTGACTTAGCACACTAATAGAGTATGATATGTCAGGTCTGGTTGTACTAATATAATTCAAGATTCCCACCAGTTGTCTATACAATGTACCATCTACCTCCTTTGAGCCATCATCAATATGAAGTTTCACATTTTGTGGCATTGGAGTAAAGACAAATTTTCACTGATCCATTTTATACCTTTTAAGCACTTCTCTGACATACTTAGCTTGAGTAACACAAGTTTGGCGAACCTCTCTCAACACTTCAAGACCTGTACAGTAATGCAACTCACCAAGATATTTCATCTCAAATACCTGAGACATCTTCTCCTTAATTCCAGCAATTAATTTGACTTAATTTCATGTAATAATTAGGTCATCAACATGCAAAGAATTCAATACTACATGCCCCTTTGCATTAAACTTGGTATACATATTTGGATCGCTTTGAATCCTCATAAAACCATGTTGAAGAAAGAAGGAATCTATCTTTTCATACCATGACCGAGGTCCCTGCTTTAACCATGACCATGGATAATTTTCTTTCCTCCTTGTCTCTGTAAAACTACCATGGTTTTCATTTCAAAAATAATTAAAATTATTTTTACATCAGTAAGTCTCCTTTTTACATTTACCTGTAACCTGATTTCACACCTGTAAGCCTCCTTTTTTTATCTCATTCTTGTTTACCTCAGTCATATCCTTAATTAGTCTCCCATCTATAAACCTATTTCATAAATATATGAAATGTGAAAATCTCATATATTTCAGTTCTATTTTACTTATCTTCCCGCCCATAAAATTTATTTCATAAACATTTGAAATCGGAGGATCCCAAATATTTCCATCACCATTGATTTTAGTTTGAACATATCTCGAGGCATGAAAATTATGGAGGTTTAATAATTAGGTACGGGGTGGGTCATAAGATTTGACTTTTTTGACTTGGTTGAACGTTGGCTTTGTGATTAGGCTTGACCCAAATAATATTTTATAACGTAACTTTTAAATTTAAATAGATATTTTCATAAAAATATACAATTATATTTTTATAAAAAATACGATTATTTTAAAATAAAAATTATTATTATAAAAAAGAATTAATAAGTCATTCAAAGCAATAAATTAGCATATGTTTAAGAATTTATCTAAGGAAATTGACAATTTCTAAAAAAAAGAATTTGTAGTTTTCTTTGGTGAAAAAAATTGTTACAACAGACTATTCCGTTGATGTTAAACAGATCCTTCTTTTCTGTGTGTGTCTCTACTAGGGATGGTACTATTATCTCTCTCTTAGGGGCTCACTTTTCTCCCTCTCTGCAATGGAAGAATCGCGACACACCTATAGCTGAACACTCAACAAGCACACTTACTTTTTTTGCGAAGGCACATATGCATTCCTCTCTCTTGCTAACAGTTAGAGCCAAGCAAAACCTTTCAAAAAATGATAAATAAGTCGTACTCCATATGCGGATCATATCCCAAATAGTGTGAGATCTAATTGGGACCACATATTAGGGAGACCCCTTGAATGTTGGCAGGTCCAACACTGTCAACATTTTTGGCACTAGAAGGAGGCAAGCCAGATTTTTATGGTCGATAACCTCTCCCTCCCTAATCCTAATTCCTTCGATCAAGGGAGTAATATTCCCAACACCTCCCATAATCATATTCCTAAAGTTGGTGGATCTTCTCAACTCAAGCTTTTACAAACTTGTGAAATCTCTTATGACCAAATCTGGGTCATTCGTCCTATAACCCATAAGTTTGCAAGACCTATCGGATTGATTGTAAGAGTACATAATATTACTTATTTCTTGAAGAACAACCCAACCGCTCCTACTGGGATAGTGGTTTCAATAGTTGAATATTTGGTTCTCACCACCCTTGAAGAGTTAGAAAAGTCTACAGAAATGTCAGAAAAACCAAAGAAGCCTCCATCACTATAATAGTGGTGATAGAGACGATGTTGTACTCTCAGACTATACTTTCCGCGAGTTAGGCGGCGACGAAGAAGAAGAAGATTCATTATATTCTAACGAAGAAGAGGAAATCGTTGACAAATATATTGTGGACCAAGATATAGACTAGATTTTTGAGGGTCCACTTGCATTTTTGGGTGTTCTATATAAGATGTTGAGGCACCCAGAGAAGTTGTTAACGAAGTATGACCTTGACAAGGCAGTGAAAACAGAGAACCATTTGGATAAATTCTAACTGCATATGCAAATTCTAGAGGTACTTTACAATGATGTTGCATGTAGATATTTTCCATGTACCTTATATGGTAGGGAAGTTGTATGGTACCACAATCTTCCTCCGAACTCTATCCAGAATTTGAAGGGGTTTAAAAGGATTTTTCTTAAAAAAATCGTTGACGATAAAACCACCACCATGTTTTTAAGAGAGTTTGGTAATCTTAAGATGGAACACAAAGAGAAAGTGAAGGATTTTAGCAAGAGGTTTAATTGCATCTTGAATAAATTTCCTGCTAACAAAAAACCTTATGACTCCATCACCATTGATTACTATCAATCTGCCTTACTGACAAGCATCAAAGAGTTCGTGAAATGAAATGAAAAAGATACTTTATTTGAAAATTATGAAGAAGAAATCACATTTGAAAAGGACTTGTTTGTGATTGGATCCAAGTAGATGATGAGTCATCAAAATAATCCAAAGACACGGGAAAAAGGTCTCAAGCCTCCGTAAGGAAGGCCAAGGGTTAAAAAGTTATCAATCTTGAGAGCTTGTCCCACACCACCATGATTTCTTGAGATCTTGAGAGTTATCCAATTAGTTGTTAGAGTTAAAAAAAGGTCAAGTGAGACCACTGTGAGTAGAAAGCCTCCTAAATTCAACTTTTTGAGAAGGGTTTCCAATTTTGGCAGTAGTAGCAATCAGCCATCCAAGTCAACGTAAAGCTCAAACATCGTGTTGAATTTTGAAAGCGATCTGAATTTATGCAGGAATGCAATAGAATACACATATAACCATAAATAAAAAGATGCATAGGAAATAAAACTTCATTTCATTAATATCAAAGAACTTGATTTTTTTTTACAGATGGAATGGAAATAAACTAGCTAGGCCACTGGTAGCTTATTTATGAAAAGAGATGTGGCAGCTACATGCCTCTGAACTGTGTTACAATGAGGTTCGAGGTCCTATTTATTATTGAGAAACAATGGAAAACCCTAAACATCAAAAAACCTAACCCTAGGAGATGAGGCGCCAACATTATGGGTCTCGTTTGGGTAAATTGGTACATCAACTTCCTGGGGACGTAACTTTGGCATGCGATCTATGTTTAACATGCACAATACCTTTTTAGAAAGATCTATTTGAGGAATACAACTTTTGATGTGAGAAACATCGAAGGTACTTCCATGTTGCTCTCAGTTTTAACAAAAAGCGTCATTTAGGGCCTCAAAATGGCTCCGGAAGTTCAGGACCTAAAAGACTGCTAAAAATAGTAAACTATGTTAGAATTAAGGAAACTGAAAAACTGAAAGAAAAAATGGTGGGGCCCCAAGTGGAATAGGTGGGTGGCCACCAATATCCACCTAGATCAGAAATTATGGGAACGAACCAATATTTTTCATTTCATCAAGAGTATCATTCAGAAAAAAACATGCTTGTAATGAAACCACAACCTGAACGCTCTTGTTATGCATATTATTGATACAATACTTTATGATGAGAAGACAAAGCTAGTGGAAGAGAAGGACAAATTTATTGCAACTAAAGAGACTGCAAGTGTTGGGCACGTAGTAAATACACACAGTTGTGTCTATGTAACTAAGAAGAAAGTGCCTTGGAAAAACCACTGAGTGAGAACCCGACCCAAAATAAGAACAATTGATACAACTTGAGAAACCAAGGGTCAGTCTCCGAACAAGACTTGACAAGGCAAAAGTTGAAAGAGAATTTTCTAAGGAATATCACACCTCCCGTCAACTCAACCCAGAACACTCAGAGCAAGTCTGGAAATGTGACTACAACGAAGAGTACTTCTGCAAATAACAAAATCAAGTCCATCATTTTGAAATTAGCAGATAAAGTGACTCCTCTAGACACCTCGTAAATGCCTCCCACACTTGATTATAACATCTTTTAAGACATGAAGAAAGCTCGCGTGAACATTTAACTTTTTGAACTTTCAAGGATTGCGAGCTAGTGGGAATTCCTTATCTGTGATCTTGAAAAACGTGCCTTAGGTAACACTGCTTCTTCACAGAAGGGATCTAGTACATCCTCTAGTCCCCTAGAATTTGTACTTAATGCTTTAACATTAGATGCAAATACACTCTACCCTACATTTTTGTTAACATTCAAATTTTTAAATTATAATGTACATAATTGCTTAGTTTATTCCAAAACATTTGTAAATGTAATGCCCCTATCCGTAACTAAGAAAATGAATGCAAAATGGGATAAGATAGATGCACAGATCATTCAACTTTACACGACTCTTGTCCATGCTATAGGTGAACTCATAAATGTGCTTATTCACTTATCATCCAACCAACAAGTTCACTGGTGTATAAATATAGTAATTGTGGACATCCCATAAGCTTATGGCATTTTGTTGAGAAGAGACTGGTCAGAAAAACTACACGGGTATATTTCCACGCACTGATCACATTTATGGCTTTCGTATAAGGGCAGAAAGAACCAAATCTAGGTAGTCTCAGAGCCTTACATGAAGCATACTGTCAAACCCTTCGAGGGAAAAATGGGCGAGTTCTTTTCATAGATCAAATATTTGGAAATTTCTTTCTAGAAATTTGATTTGGGTTTCTACCTTGCTCACCCACCCCCAGTTCCGCCTGACACGCATTTGGATCCCCTTCCTAGTCTAACTAGTGTAAATGAAATTTGTACAGTAGTTATGAGTAGTAATAGTAGTATTGGTGTAGGGCCTATCCCTTATACATATGATGTTTAAATTTTGTATTTTGATGGTTCAAAGATGCAGGAGGGATCTAGAGCTCGTTGTGTTTTAGTAGAACCACGAGAGAGGAAACACTAGATCTTGAGCCACTTGGAATTCAAGTGCAAAAAAAAACAGAGAAAATATGAAGCACTTATCTTGGGATTACAAAGGGAAATTGACCTCAATGTTTGGATCCTCATAGTTATCAGTGACTCTGAAATCATCATACGATAGGTACAAAATTCTATTCACTGTGTGTCACCTCATCTGAAAGGTTATCAACAAGAGGTATGGAATCTGGTTTCTCATGTCCATGCTTTCAATATTTGTATGTTCCTATAATGTTTAACAAAACTACGTTTGCATTGGCAAATACTGCTACTTGATTATCACAACTTAGGGATGGTTATTTTGTTAAAATTATTTATAAGCCATCCATCCCTGATAAAATTACTAATTTATACATTTTCAACAGTGACAAACATATATTGCACTTTATGGAGAAAGTTGATGTATTCAATGATGCAACTATCGATGAATATGGGCACGAAAAATCATTACAAGTTGTAGCTTGTGCAAACAATGAGAACCACATGCCAAAGGGTGTGGTATCATTGGAAAATATGTATGACTTTCAAAATAATTTTCGAGAGTCATGCAAAAAATCATAGTTAAACATTGTCACATGAACAAATGAATCTTGGAACAGAAAATGATCTGAAGTTTATTAATCTCGACACTTTCTGCACACCGCAAGAGAAAGAAGCCTCCATATTCTTATTCAAGCAGTACTAGGATGTTTTCACGTGTACATATGAAGAGCTCAAAACTTACGACACATGAATAATCTAGCATGTCATTTCATTCAACGAATGGGCCATTCCTTTTCAACATATGTTGTAAAAAGTGCATCCAACGCTTGAGCCCCTGATTCAAAGGGAGTTGAGAAATTTGTTGGATGATCGGATCATATATAAGTTGCTATATTCAATATAAGTATCTAATTTGGTCCCAATGAGAAATAAGTTTGAGGAAATCCACTTGTGTTTTGATTTTTGAAATGTTAATCGTGACCCGAAAAAAGATAACTACCTTGTTTCGTCTATGGAATAGATATTGTATACATTATCAAGGTCAAAGATGCTCTCCTTTATGAATGGTTATTCGCTACAACCAGTTTCTAGTCTCGGAGTCTGACAAACTAAATAGTACATTCTGCACTAAGTGGGGAACATTCACATTTAGAAGAATGCCATTTGGGCTAGTTAATGTAGTTGTAACATTCCAACGTGCATTCAAGATTGTATTTCATGGAATGATCAGACAAAGCGCAGTGGTCTATCTTGATGATGTCATGGTGTTTTCCAAGAAGAGATCTGACCAACTATGCCATTTGAAGAAAATATTCGAGCGATGTCGAAAGTATGGTATATCCCTTGATCCCAAGAAGAGTATTTTTGCAGTCTCCGAGGGAAATATCTTGGGCCACATGTGTCATGAAAATTGGGATTAAAGTAGACCTGGAGAGGTTCAGAGCTATTACGCAAATTCCCTTCTGAGTGAATAAAAAAGTTATACAGTCCTTCCAAGGGAATATTGATTTTATTTTCAAGTCCATCTTCTATTACACTTAGAGTTGTGAAGCCTATGAAGAATATGGTAAATGATGCATTATACAAATTGGATAGAAGGGAAAAGGACATGTTTTCCCATGTCAAGAAAGCTATCACAAAATCACCAACCTTGTACATCTCATATTTCAAGAAAAAAAAATTCTCTACACTTTCGCTTCTAATACTTCTCTTGTCATTGTGCTTACATAAAAGGATGATCAAAATGATGAGAGACCAATATGTTTCATGAGTTCAAACCTACAAGGACCTGAAATTAGATATAATGCCATTGATAAAGAGGCATATACAATCTAAAAGGCGGTGAACCACTTCCAGCCCTATCTCTTTAAGAATCATTACATTATCTTTGTGTCACACACAATAGTTAGATCATTGTTTTTCCAATAAAATATGGGTGAGAGAAGAGCGAAATGAATTATTGGTCTACAAGAGTATGATTTAGATTTTAACCAATTCACACAATTAAGGGCCACGGCCTATGCCGGTTAGCAGAAGTAGTGGATGAAAAAGAAGAATATCCATTTAGATGGAAGTATGAAATTCAAATCTACAATGTTGAGCAAGATTCCACCACTACTATCGCAAAATATTGGTACGTTGATGTGCATCAATATCTTGAGCATGACACAGTGTCGTCACACTTATCCGCACAATAGAAGAGGGAACTCAAACGAAAATAATTATCTTATCAGTTGGTGCATGGGGTGGTTTTTTTAAAGCATCATAATGGAGTACTTCTCAGGCGCTTAGAAGAAAGCAACTCAGAGAAAGTATTGTGTGATCTCCATGATGTACCAATTGGGGGACACTTTGAGGGTGACACAAAAACACACAAAATCATGCGAGCCAATTCCTATTGGCCCACATTATTCAATTATGCCCATGCTTATACCAGCGAGTGTCAATTCTGTGAAATGTGTGTGAGCATAGGAAATAATTCAGTTGCCCCATTGTAGCCTATTGTAGTGGAAGAATCATTTCAACAATGGGACCTAGATGTGATTGGTTATATTTTTCTCACTCATTAAAGAAACATCGCTACATTCTCATTGCTACAGACTAAGTCACACAATGGACAGAAGCAATTCCACTCAAACATGTCAATGATCAAGAAGTCATTATCTTCCTTTATCTGAATATCGTCTCTAGGTTCGATATTCTAACTTCACTTGTTTTCTAAAATGAAACATATTTTCCATCATTAAGGTTGTATTTTTACATTCAGCTAATTATTATCCATAGGGAAATGGTCTTGCTTAGTCTAGAAACAAAAACCTCATTCACATTATGAATAAGACCATTTTCTCTGAATAAAAGAATTGGCACTCTGCTTTGGTGAATTCCCTATCGGATGGAAGAGTTATGCTAAAAACTTCTTTGGATGGCATCTCCTCACTTCCTGGTGTACAGAAAAGAATCCATCCTACCCCCAAACATCTATTTTCTTGCCCTTAAACTTTCACAAGAATCCCAGGGCAAGCTATTCTTATTGGTTCAACATAGAATATACACCCTTCACAAGCTACAGGAAGAAAGATGAAAAGAAAAAGATTTGTTTTTCTCTTCACAAAAGTCATATCAAGAGGTGGTCCGACAATAAGTCTACAGGTAAAAATGAATTTGGTGTGGGTGACCTAGTCTTGAAGTGGGAAAAATCCCACGAGGACAAAGTAAAACACACTAAGTTCCAATCCCTCTGGATTAGACCATTAACCATACACGACAAGCTTGGCCAACACACATATCATCTGAAATCACTAGAAGATAATTTTGACTCTCTTGTTGTTAAAGGAATAGACTTGAAACATTATTTTTAATAATGATTTTGTGTTTTTCTCTTCCTTATGTACATAGTTTCTTTCTTTCTTATTTGTTTGGTTTTGTGTTTTGTTTTGTTATGTAAGTGTCATGTGTGAATGGGTTTTCCAGCTTCTTTTCATATGAATGAATTGAAAGGAGTCTTGTGACAATACAACATTTGGCTAACCTTCAGTCCTTTTTTTTTGTTACATTTTTCGATCGATGAAGTTCCCACAAAAAATATGATCCATCTATAAGGAGATTTTTGGTCAAACCATGATACTTATGTCTAATCTAGAAACCTTATGCCACACTCGATTATTTATGTTTTGGTGTTTTCACTCTTATATAATCAGTAGAAGAGGAAAAGGGGAAAAATATAAATAAGAAAACCTAAATTAGAGGTCTCTATATCCTTCTCTGAAGGAACAAAATCTCATTCTCTCAATAAGTCAAGATCTCTCTTCCACCCATAAAATGAGTAAGTGCCAATGCACAGTCCTATTTAAATATATGAATAAAGGAGAATTAAGAGAAAGGATTCCTTCACGGAGATTTGAAGTCGGAAAATCTGCTAGGGTAATATTGAGGCTCGTTGGTAGTGGAACAATTTTTGTATTCCTATAGTGACTCCGTTGGGGTACTCAACATGCCAACTGGCAGCGAAGCAACTCTAGAGATGAAAAATTATACTTTAAGCATCTAAAGCTCGTGAACTACACTACCCTTCTAATTTTAAACATTAAGATATTGTTGAAGCTTAATTTTTTTTTCAAACAAGAAGGAACAAAGGGGACCATGTTTATTCACGGGGTAACTGGGAAGGCTAAAGTGATTTTCATGATGAATCAATACTCCATGAAGAACTGAGATCATATGCAAAAGAGTCAACCAACACGGAGAAGCTGGAATTGTACCATTGCTACAAAAACCTCGAAAATTTTGGCTTGCACTAAATTTTGGAACCTACCCTGGTCTTGCATTTTGTCATCGCAAACATTGAAATCCATTGTATGTTTTTGTCTAAGTGTTTTGATCCCTTTTGCAAGAAAAGCCAAATGTCTTCTTTCACATGTTAAGTTTCACATGATGTATATAATCATGTTTTGGTCATTTCAAGAGGATATATTTATGTAAATGAGTTGATCTTACCATGTAAACATTTTCCACATCCATTTGTAAAGTTTTATGCATTGTCGCACAAGTGTTGTCATGGTCATTGCAAATTGTATCTTTGGTGTCACACTTGTCGTAAGTCATCGCAAAGTTGTCACACTAATGGAAGTATGTTTCTCATGTGTCCTAGATAATATATGTTTTTTTTTAATGAAGTGTTCTAAGTGTGTGATCACAATCAATCCTTATCGTTGTTTTCATTAGCTTCATCGATCCCACACTTAGTCAAATTTCGAAATCTTTCTGACCAAGAAACTTAGCCTCGTTTGGCCCTCCTGAACAACGTATTTTGTAGTATCAACCCTTAAGTAGTAGCCTTTCCTCTTGGAACTGTGTAATGATCCATTCCTTCCTCCCATGATTGTGTACTTCACAATCACAATGCTCAATCCCAACCTATGCCACCAAAAATTATGAAATATTTCCCTCATTCCTGTGATTATTATGCATTGCGCAGTAACAAGGCTCAAGTCTCAGCGCTGAGCTCTTGAATTGTGCAATCACCTAACTTCCTCTACCTTCTAGAGCTACACAGTGGGTAAAGTCAATGTCCAAGCCCTTATCCTGGCTCCCTGAGCTCCCCAAATTTGCAATATTTTTTCTCGGTCTCAGCCTCAACTATGCATTGTGCAGTCTGAAGGGTTAATCCCAAACTTTAAATAGCTAAACTATGAAATTGTGCAGTCACTGGGCCTCTCCCTCAGTCTGTCATATGATTCTAGCTCAATCAGTGGATCATCATGTAACATATTAAACTGAGGGTTTCTCATACTGATGTCGTCTTGTCATGAGTGAATTTTATATAAAAGTACGCTATCATACCATGAATGATGATGAAGAAGGATATGGAGAAATAGAACATGCTAGATGACACAATTGTAGTTGAATATGCAAGTTGATCAATCATGAAAAAGAAAAGGGACATTGGTTTGCGACTGCAACTTGAGAATTTATATAATTGAAGAATATTTATCTCTAAGACATGTCGAAGTGGACAACATATATTTCTGAGAATACAAAAAGCAAGGAGAAGCAAGAATTACTTGACATTTCCATGCCATCATACAATCCATGTCACTCAGATCATATCATGTCGTATCATGATTCATCATATGCCACATCATTTTTGTGGATTATGTAAATCTCTATTCGAAAATTCATTGTAAAGTGGAACTCCAAAGGACACATACAAAATTTTAAGAGTCATATAAAGTCAAAAATTCATAGGCAATCAAACATTCATGAGGGTAATCAAAGAGTCACAAGGAAGGTGAAGCATCACCCCCCATTAGTTATATAAACACCCTCATTGTATGAGCAAAGGAATTTTCACCTTGGCTCTTCCTGCTAGGAATTAGAGAGACAAGCTATTTCTTTCTGGGAATAAGGAGTGGCTCCAATGCTCCACTATTGGAGCTAGTGGTGTTCGTTGTATACATATGTCTTGGGGATTTTACTTAATATCAAAATCCTAATGGCCAACACATTATTCAAGCATAGATTATGAATATTTGTAATAATATTTTGTGAATGCTTGTGATTCATGTTTATTTTTGCTTGTGCTAAAGTAGTTGAAATATTTTGGTTATTTTATTGCTTATCGTATTGAGAATGTGTTGTAATGTTTGATATGACTGTAGCATCTTTGTGGACTATTCCACTAGATGTTAGGAAGATATTTCTTTTTTTTGTTGGTTGTAATGACTGTTGCATATCTGTGGACTATTCCATTAATGTTAGACGTATCCTTCTTTTCACATGTGTATCTACTAGGGTGGTAATATTACCTCTCTCTTAAGGGCTCACTTTTCTCCCTTTTTGTAGCGGAATGACCTCGACACACCTACAACTGAATACTCACCAAGCACACTCACTTGTTTTTCGAAGGGACATATGCATTCCTCTCTCTTGCTAACAGTTAGGGCCAAGGAAAACCTTTAAGAAAATGATAACCAGGTCATATTCTAGATGGGGCTCCTATCCCAAATGGTGTGAGGTATAATTGGGACCAAATATTGGGGAGACCCTTTGAATGTTGGTATGTCCAACACTGTCAACATGGCGTTTACCAACCATTTTATTTATATGACTTATTTTCTATCATAATTGTTGTGATAATTATGATTCATTAGGCTTTTTTGTCTGAAAATTTATGTTATATGAAGTTATGTAGCGAATGATGTTTTTTTTTGTTTTGTTTAAATCACCTTTGGATAAAATTATGTATTTCTTATTTCTCAAGTTTTCTAATTATAAATTTTGCAAGAGCTGCATAGTATTGCATTAGGTGCTCTGCAACCTTTGCTGTGTTTGAGTCTTAATATGACTACCTTAATGCTCTTATTTGCAATGGCTCACCTAGAGGGGACCTCTCCCCCTCCCGTTGATGAGAAATATGCCTTCCCGAAGTTGATATCTTCCCTTTCACAAAAAAATATGTCAAATGCGAATCTTTGAAGTTTTTCAAAAGAATGGAGTTGATTCCCTCGGTGCTGCTCCCCCTGATATTCCGCAATTTCCTCTCACCTAGACAGGTCAGGAACTTTTTATAAAATTCAATGGAATGTGGCCCTCTCCCAAATTGATGGAGTTTTGGTCGGTGAATAACTGGAAGGACAATATGCAAGGAGACTTTAGAATCTTCGTTTTGGGTAATGGATTATTTACTTTCCAATTTGAATTCAAGGAGGTCATATTTAGAAATAGTTTGTATTTTTTGGGAACCCTTAGGATGTACCTCAATATATGGTATTCGGGCCTTGATCCTACTGAAGACATCCCCACCGCGATCCTGGTGTGGGTTAGATTTACTTTCCTTCCCCTATCTTTCTAGAGCGATGATTGTCTCAAGGAAATTAAGAATGGTGCCAATAAATACATTGATCAGACCGAGCCTAAGGGTGGACAGTTTGCATGCACAAAGATATGTGTTGAGGTGGATCTTGAAAAGGGTCTCCCAAGTGATATTTTCAAAACAACGGGGAACTAAAAGAAATACCATGCCATTTATTATGAAACAATCCCATGGAAGTGTAGGATCTGTCATGAATATGGGAACTTCGCAAGGTAATTTAAGAAATATTATGATAAAGCTTCACAAAAACATGAATCTGGTTAGGATGATCAATCTAGACAATAGAAAAATAAAAAAAATTGAGGAAGAAAAAAGGGGAAAGCGAACACTAGAAAATCACATATTAGTAATGGAACAAAAATCTCAGAAAATACATTTGGGGTTCTTCAAACCTTTGAATCCAACCAACCAGATTCACGGGAGAATCAGGAAAGGGAGGTCGAAGGAATCAAAAAAGAAGATTCAATGGAAGAATTAAAATAAATGAATAAGTATAAGAAATCAAGGAAGAAGAAAATCAAGCATCTTAGATCCCCATTTAGGAAGGAGGAAAGATATTTTGTGAGCTGGCTCAACCTTCATCCCCAAAAAAAGAGCAACAAGAGTTTCAAGAGGGGCCATGTCTCAGATCCAGTAAGGTAGCGAAGATAATAATTTCTCGAAAGTATGGAGTAATGTCAAGAAAAAAGGACGTCATTACAAGAAGGAATTAAGGGAATCAAAAGAAAAACAAAATAAGAATCTAGGAAGCTAAATACATATATCTGATCTTCTCAAAATATATGGTCAAAAAGGAATATCGGGAATGATAGAGGGAGGTTCAAAATCATCTTTGACTCCCAATCGATTAAGATACTCTCATGGAATGTAAGGGGTTTGGTAGGACCTATTAGTCATCAGTAATTTTTACCTGTTTAGATGACTAAATGCTTTGTTCTAGATTTCTAGAAACAAAATTCAAGAATCATGTGAGTTCTAGAAATCTCCTCAAAAAGTAATTTTTCACTAACCCGTTTCTCTGTCAAGCATGGCCAATCTATCACCCAGATAAGACCAAATCCTGGACTGATGTCCCTCACTCTCACTATGTTTTCCACCCCTACCTATAACACTCTGTCTCTGTTTTCCTAAGCCCTCTATTTTCACACCTTGTTTCGCCAAGTAAGCCAAACGTTTTCCCCTACTCATGAAGTGCCTCAAGCAATGGTGGTTTCAAAACTCCCTTTCTAAAGCCCTTTGAAGTAAAACAAGATTTTCTAGTTGTCTAGGATGGTAGTGCATAATAGAGTGTCAAAATCCTATCTCCTCATCCAAACCCTGATTCAAGCTTTTCAGTCAAAAACCTATTCCAAGGACATTGTAATGAGTCAAATAGGGTCACCTAGGTTATGCACTATCATGTTTCTAAATTCACTATTTCCGCAGGTATTCAAAGGTGAAGTCTAGAGAACACAAGGATGAGGCTTATCATTGTCCAAAGAACATCAAAGACCTCCAAAGGTATTCTCTTGATCAAGCAGTAAGCCTGCAAAGGAACAATTTACCATGTCTAAGCATTTCTGCAGAAATTCTTTGTAAACGGTCAACAGCAGAACGAAGGCAAAGAAGGAGACCTAAAAGGCTCATAAAGGCATCCATAGCTGGTAGTAAGATACAACAGGCTTAATTTTACAAGGAAGATCATGATCTCATGATAGATTGTTATGGAGTGTTGCCCATCAAAAGGTCCATGCAAGTCCTAAAAGACAGTGGCACATAAGCAACACTGTACATCAATAAAAAAGATCATTAAAAATTTGTTTGGCCTCAAGCATGAATCTTGTAGAGGGAAAATTTCCCTTTTATCACATTCCTGCAAATAAGACCAAAAAGCCATCAGATTCGCCATGAGGTAAGGTAAAAGAGGAGGATCATCATAAGAGGACCATTCATAGCAAGAAGAAAGCAGTAGGTATGTGTTTAATGGGAATCAGACTGTATGATTGTTTTGACCAAGCAATAGAGCAATACTAGGGTTACAAAGGCAAAAGAACACCTCAACCCTCCAAATGATCATTTAAGTCTTTTTAGACATAAGTGATGAGTTTAATAAGTGTTTCTTTGAGAACTTAGAAGACAACCTTGTTTGTTTTTTTCTAAACATCCCTAAAAACTCAAAAGTTTGGGAAGATGGACAAAGAGGGTCAAAATAGTGACAAAGAAACCTCCTTCATCGCAGCAGATGGTTTCAAGGGTTTTAAAACTACCTTATAAGGTTTGGCAGACAAGCACTAACACCACTTCAGCAAAAGGTAAAATCAGAGGTTTTTAAAGAAGATCAAGAAGGGTAGACATAAAGGTCAATACTCCACTACACCAAAGGCAGAAAGATGATGAAGAATATCAGCAAGAAGAGACAAGAAATGTCAGTTCAAAGGTCTTTTTTCTATAAAGAATAGTTAGAGACATATTCCAGTGGCTAAAAGGGACAAACATGGGTAGAAATTTCCAAAGAAAGAAACTATGACAAGCATGGGTCATCATTGATCAAGTAAATTGTCCAAGTTCAAAAGAGACAGTGATCAAAAGGTTTTCATAAGACATTTAAAAACAACTCCTAGGATTGAAAAAAGATGAAAAGGACATGGAGGACATACGACTCATGAATAAAGACAACATCCATCAATATACAAAAGTAGATGTCTAGGTTCAAAATGTGAAAAATGGAAAAAACAAGCAGAATCACCAAGTCTGCCAAAGTTTGTGAAAAAGGGTGCCAGCTCCAAAAAAAAATATTGGCAAAAGGAAAGGAGTTCAAAATAACCTTAGAGAAGTGGGTTGCATTTCTAATTTTTCAAAAAGGTATAAAACCACTAAAAAACAACATCTCCCCACTCCTTTGGTCATTTACACACAGTGAGGGTTTTCAAATTTTCCGCCAGAGTCCTCGTGCAAACTTTTTCGGGCGCTGTGCTCCTGTAGAATCGCGCTGCACGCCTACAGCATCTCCCTGTGTGAATTTCCATTACATGTTACGTGACTGAAGAGTGGTGTTGCGCTCCTATATTTTTTCCTGATGTTCGGGAAGGAGGGCACAAAAGCCCATGCACGAGCTACCCAACGTTCGGAGGGGCACGACATCTTGTTCAAGACCACTCGGAGGCAACGTTGTGCTCCTACCACAGTGTGAAAACCATCCACCCAGGCACGTTCAGGCACCCGACACCTTCTACTGTGCTCCTGAGGCTGCCCACTGTGCAGAGGAAAAGCACAAAGGCTTGTAAGAGGTGCCCATCGTGCAGAAGAGGTCACGGAGTCTCGTGCAGCCCTTGCATGTTTTTCCATTCAGAGGGTGACTTGAGCCACCTGGAAGCAGTGGTTTTGTGCTCCTGCCATGGTATTTAATTCTCAATGATGACCCAGGCCACCTGACCATCAGTGTTGCACTCCTGCCACAGTTTTGAACTTTGCGCGCAGGCACGTTCATGGCCGCCCAACGAAGTTGTGTTGTGCTCCTGCCATGGTATTTAACATTGAACGGTGACCCGAGCCGCCCGACCCTCAGTTCTGCACTCCTGCCACAATTTTGAACTCTGCACAAAGGCACGTTCAGGGCCGCCCTACAAAGTTGTCCTGCATTCCTGCCACAATCTTGCAGTCTCTACACGATTTCACGTTTAGGGGTGACCCGACTCTGCCCACAAGAATTTTGAGCTAGTTTTCCTGCTGTGGAGGCATTTTGAAGAGGTATTTTGAACTCTTCTTACATATGCATGTTTTTCTAAAGATAAGGTCTCAAAGAAAATTGAAAGTTGGTTTAGAAAGGGCAGTAAAATACTAAGAGATAACACTTGGCCTACACATTGCTGGGCCTTGATCTAATTAGAAAAACTTCACCATCTCATTCACCATTGTCACATCATTACACAAGCAGTGCCCATTCTCTTTAAGGATTTTGAGGCAGAGGTAAAAAAAAAATGTCTGAAGAAGATAATGTTGACATTGATGAGGTGACTCAAAGACCTAAAAAGCAGAAAATGAAGGGAGGGATGCCAAATAGGTTTGAACCTATAAGCACTGAAGAGCTGATAACCTCCCCTACTATTTTGGCCTGTTTTCAAGAGTTGGGATGCTATGAATTCTGTAAAAAGGTACAAAAGATCCAGAGTCACCCTCAGTTGACCAAGCTGTTTGCCCTAAAACTTCATAAACATCAAGTACACCTAGCTAGGGTAAAATTTTAGTTGACCGCCTATGCCATTTCTAGGGCCACTGGTATACCTTGCATAGCAGAAAGGTGGTTCAAACAAATGCATCTTAACTTAAGCCACTATCAGCTATTCTTGAAACCAAGTTTTCAAGCTTAATGTAAAAATATGTTCCCCTTCTCTCATCTATTGGACAGATATGCTCTCCTAATGAATATCATCATCAAATACTTCACCTGTGAGGGTAGGTTCTCTAGAGTCTATTCCTACCAAATAATACTCCTCATGCATTTCACTAGAACCAAGCTAGTACACATGCCCTACTACCTTTCCAAAAGTATTGAGAAAATTTCTTCCATCATGCACAAAAGGCCTCAATCCCAACAAATGTCAAGCCTTTTTCATCATTCCCTCATCAAAGTGATTGTCTCACATCAACTAGAACAACAAGGCATTCATTGGGAGGTTTTCATTGCCCATGATGATTTCAGAACTCCACAGCCCAACCCTTTGCAAAGTCTGCCATCATCATCTCGAAATCCTCCTCACACAGCTCCATCACCCTCCACTGACCTTGGTTCATATTCTTCACATGAATCATTTCCTCAAATAGACCTTCCTCATTCACCCTCCCCTAAGAAATCAGAAAATGAAGAAAGCAGTGATGGCCAAGAAGAAAGCAGTGAGGGAGAGGATGATGAAAATGAAGAAAATAGTGAAGAAGAGGAAGATGGAAAAGAGGAAAATAAAAATGAAGAAAGCAGTAATGGCCAAGAAGAAAGAAGTAAGGGAAAGGATGATGAAAATGAAGAAAGTAGTAAAGAAGAGGAAGATGGAAAAAAAAACAGTGATAGAAATGAAGAAAATAGTGGTGCAAATGAACAAGGCAATGATGCAAATGAAGAACACAGTGAGCGAGAGGAAGATAACAAAGAAAACAATAGTGAGGAAGAGAAAAATGACCAAGAAGAAATTAATGAAGATAGTGACAAAGAAGAAAATGTTGATGAAGAAGAAAACAGAGGCCAAAACAGTGAGCCTAGTGACAATAAAAAAAATAGTGACAATCAAGGAAAAAGAGTAAAAAATGGACCAAACAGTGAAAAGGAACTCAGCCAAAAGGCCATTATGCATAATGGTGAAGGGAAAAATTCTGAATGCAGTGAACATAGCCAAAGTGCAAATGATACAAGTTATGAAACACAGGTTGAAATTAAAAGTAAAGACCATAAGAAAGGTAGTAAAAACAATGGGTCAAATGATGAAGAAGAGGGCATTCATGAAGACAAAGATGTACCAAGTAGTAATGAAGACACTTCTAGCATTGAAAAAATAGAGGATGACAGTCCTAAAGGTATTTCTAGTGATCACGGCATAAAAGATAGTGAGGGTGCTTATCAAAAGGGCAGCCAAGAACAAGGTAAGCGATATGCACACACAAAGATCATCCATGAGGAGCAAAATAGTCCTAAGGTCACTAGTGATCAAGTTTTGCAAGTAAAAATTGTTGCACCTTTCACCATTACCTATCAAAGAGGAGAGAGGCATGTTTTTTCTGCCTCCAAAGGGCAAGGGGCCATGCCATCCTCCTCATGTCAAATGAAAGACAAAGGTAAACAACAAATGAAGGAGGAAGAGGACAACCATGAGGAGGAAAGAGAATTTGAAATCATCAACATAAACAGTGATGATGAAAATGAAACAAGAATTGCAAACTCCCTTCTACAAGACAGGAATGCACAAATCAGGGATTTGGAAGCTGAATTAGGGAGAGCTAAGGATCACATTCACTTTTTACAGATGCAGAACAAAAAAATGAGTGGCTAGCTGGCCATCTATGAAGTAAGGGTGCTCAAATACTGGAAAGAGGCTCAAAGTTCAGAAGTGAAATTGGAGGAGTATATGGGCTCTTATGAGGAAAAAAGTGATGAAGAGGGTCAAAATATAAAGAGACCTAGGACTATGGGTCTTAGGAAAGCATTGGCAAAGCAGAGGGAGGAAGAATCAGCCCAAGCACAACAAATGCCACTCACTGAACTCCTTGCCATGGAATTTGAGCATGATAGGGAATCATGGCTTGAAAGGGCCAACCTACATCTAGAGGCTAAACTAGAGAATGCCAACAAAGACTTGAGCTTGCAATGGAGAATTACTGAGCACTATAAACAAAGAAACCACTTTGCAAGGAAACAGCTCAAAACTGCCCAAAATGAGGTCCCGGCACCAAATGATGAAAAGGACCAATCTAGGCTTGGTATTTCGGCCCAAGCTTCTCTATAGGTCTCCATGGACCCATGAGGCACCTACCTACCAATTTTGAGAGAAATTAAACAAGTTTTTGTTTTTTGCAAATTTTGAGGCTAGGAGCGCAACACACCGTGTGTTGCGCTTTTTCCTAGGGAATATTCAGGAGGAGAGGCTGAATTTTTTGGATTCCCCATCATTAGAGGAGTATTCTCACCAATTTTCAGCTCAATTGGAGTTGTTTTTACCCCTCAAAAATGTCAACGACACTCATTTTTTCACCTTTCTGCCCATTTTTCTGAGCATGTGCTATGCTCCTGGAAGTCTTGGAATTTTCAATTTTTTGGGAAACTGTCAAAGGTCAGATTGATCAAATGAAGGAATATCTGGAAAGTAGACTTCAATGACTTTCCAACGAGCCATCATGGAGCCTTTTTCGACATCAGGAAGTCCTCCAAAAGACTACTGCAAAAAGGCTTATTTTTGCACTGCGCTCCTGGCATAATTGTAATTTTTGACACAATGTGTTGCGCTCCTATAGATGACTGGGAAGAATGTGTGTTTGGAAAGTTTTCAAATGCTTGTCAGAGCCTAAAAGTCAATTTGATTTCTATTCTTGGTTGGAAAAGATATTTGTTAGATATTTTTGTGCCTTGGGCCTTGCAAGGCCTCAAGGACAACTTAGGATATTTCTTGTTGGCCAATAGACTTCCAGATACTCTCTTTGGTTTCCCCCCTCCATGTTTATTATATATTGCATGATAATTCATTGTAAAGAATTAGGAACTTGATGTGTTTAATAGAAACACATGGTTTTATGAGCTTGGAGAAGAAATTGGTTTTGTGAAGTGGACGAATGGCTTGTTTGGCTTGATGATGGAGAAGCTTGTTTGTAGGATTCCATATCTTGGTGAATGGTGATGTTTCCTTAACTTGTTAATGTTTTCTTGTCCTAATTTTGTTTCATTCTTCTTGGTTGCTATAGATCATAAAATTATAGGTTGAGACATGCTCGTGGAAGTACCTCAAACCTCCTATTTTTTATAGCTTTGATGTTTTCCTCTTTTGGCCACCTTAAGGAATTCTTGACTGCTCCTTAGGTCCACGAAAGCTTTTTATTGTTTCATAATGGTTAGTATTCTAGATTACAAGTATGATTCGTGGTATTCCTTGCTTATTTGAAGTTTTCAAAACCCTATCTTGAAGCTTTTTCTGTGGAATATTGATTGATTAGGTTAAGCCAAACAGGTCTCGTTTGATCTTGCCCTTTTCCCATGCTTACCAACTTGTTCCAGAGTTCCCAATATCTTGATATATGTTGTTTAGGATTTCCCTCTTCATATATTGAGTTATTTTTTTATCTTATGTGTTTTCCCAAAAGCTGAAGGTGAATTTCTAAAGTTAGGAGTTCTAATGCTTCTATGTTTCACTGGAATGTTCATATTACATGTTTATCAGTTTGCGTATTGTTCATAGAGATTAATGGTTTTCCCTACCTTATGAGTTGTTGCTTCAGACTATATATGTTTAAGACCTCTCCCAAACTTAATGTTCATTACACCTCATATATCACCTAAAGGATCCATTAACCTTGCTAAATCGACCCTGCAATACACTCTGTTTCATCATTTAGACACCCTTTACTTCATCTGACCCCATAGCCCTATTGATTTGATAACCTCTCATTCCACCTATCCTACTTGATCATCTTACCCCAACCCAAAACAAACAAACAAAATTGCACTTAACAACTAGCCTAAAATCAATCATCCAAAGCGAAAAAGTTCACATCCTTCACCTAATAGAGAGAGCCCTCTCTGAGTCCAGGAAGGCTAAGTCCTAGGACTCCAAAGACTGGTCTGATGTTACCTTGTCATTTGGTCTACCAATCTGCAAAATTACGGGACACCAACATAATGGCGATCACGGTGGGACCTTTTGAGTTCATAAAAACCTAAATACCCTTTAGGACTCTAGAATCCATTCATCAAACAATATCCTATGATTTATAGCTACTTCATCACTATCAATAACACAATGGTGATCATCATGAAACCTCTCATGTGAGTGACAATCTAAGTATCCCTTAGGACTTCAGTAACCTTCGTCAAATCATAGAGAAACTTAACTAATAGCCTAAGAGTAGAATCTAGCTTTTTCACCATCCTAGAAAAATGATGATTCAACTATAGGACACTCTTACACACCTTAAGGGCCACATATAGAAACTCATAAAACCCCAAAACATTTCTAGATTGAATTTTTTTCACTATTGGTGGTGGACGATAGACACTTATCTTCAAAACAACTACAAATATCCACCTGGCGACTCCACTAGCCTCCAGTAGGCCTTCTAACTTTGTTAATGTCCTTAGGCTCCTAAAGGATTGTGCCAAAACAACCCTTGGAAATCTAGAACCCTAGTCACACACTCTGTGAGTTTAGCAAACATAAAAGAGGTGAACTTTTTGAAAAAATCTAAAAACTTCCAGCCTCTTTAAATTTTGAATTTTAAGTCTGGCTTCACAAAGAATCAATACCGGATCTCATCCAGACCCAAACCCTCCTACAATAGTTGATAACCGAGAAAATATTTTGTGTAAAACTTCTGAAACTGGAAACTTAGCTACTAATAGGACCATTCATAAAGCAAGCTATGTACCAAAACATCTTACAGCCTTGCAAGATCCTCAGTTTGACTTGCACCATACAAAAAACCTTTTCAGAACCAAGTCACAAAGTAGAATTGACCATACCGATCTTGAGCCCATAAACTTGTAGCAGAGTCCTAGCGGAGAAGCTTCTCCTTCAACACCACTTGATTTCCAACTTCTCCACCAATTTGGCTCTTTTCACCCCAAGTCTTCTCAGAATCAGTTTATTGGTCTAAGTACTTCTGCCACACCCATTCACACTGCCACCATGCAAACCACTCCATCTCATAGCACAAATCCTCCGCTTGTAAATCCACCATTAGCTCCTACCATGGTAGGATGGTATGCACCCCTTCTGTTACCACAACCATTAGTACCTTTGCCAAATTATTATCAATCCAGAATCCCACACTTCACCGGGGCTGAATCCACCACTACCCAACAGCATGTAGATAGAATGAATGATGCCTTTGACTACATGGAATTAGAAGAGGAAACCATGAAGATGAGGATGTTTGCCCAAAGTCTAGGAGGAGAATCTAAGAAACGGTTCAAGATCCTAACTCCTAATAGCATACACGATCTCCCTTCCCTTTACCAAAATTTCATAAGCAAATGGGAAATCAAGAAAAACCCTCTTCAGATGCTCTCGGAATATAACAATCTTAAAAGAAACACAGGGTAAAGTGTCCAAGACTATTGCACAAGGTTCAATAGTGTTTACAACGCGCTACTGCCAAACATGAAACCCCCATTAGGCCTAGCCTTAGCTAAATTCCCAGAAGGTTTTGACCCCGACATGGCATTCCAACTGAGAGAAAGAGAGCCCCTAACTTTAGAAGACATGCAAAAGGGAGCCATAAGTGTATAGGCCAACTTAATTGAAAAAAGAGCTAGGCTAAGATAAAAAAAGAGGGTAACCTACAAAGATGACACCATGCCCTCGACCTCCTCATCTGATTCCAAGATTGAAAACCTCCTAAGGACCATGGAAAGAATGATGGAGAGAATAAGCATAAACAAAAGAGAAACACCTAGGGACAACCAACCGAATCCCCAAAATAGAAACCAAAATCATAACTTTAGAAGAGACACGCCCCAAAATAGACCAATGGAAAATGATCAACAAATCAGGCCACCCTTCCAAGACAACTATGTTGACAAAGGGGAAAGAGATATTGAGCAACCAGATGAAAATCATCTAAAATTAAACGCTCTGATAGTGAGGGTGATTTTTTTCTCACAGAAGAAGAACAAGGTTTTTTCTCCTCAAACCAAGATGAAACAAGCTATGAATATTCCGAAGACCATGAGTTGGGATTAGAAAACGCCATAATGGAAGTCCATAGACAATATGATCTTAGGAGAAAGAAAAACCAAGAAAACTCCAGGAAAAACAACTCAAACACTGTTGTTAAGAAAACTCCTGAAAACATTCTTAAAAGAGCAGTAGACAATAACAATACCATGGATAAGAGAGTTGATCCTAACAAAGACAAAACTAGCCAACCAAGTATTGACACAAGCTGTCCTAGTACCTCTGCTAGTGGCCCTGAGAAAACTCTATTGAGCATAGTCCCAAATCAAAATCAACAAATTAAAAATGTGGAAAAATTTATGGCTCATAAAATTGATGTAAATATGTCCAAAACTCAAATACCATTCAATTTTGAAGGAGAGATTGCTAAAATCAAAATAACCATCCCTCTCACTGAATTGGTAGCTCAGGATATGTACAAATCTCAAGTTTTGAAAGTTCTAAACATAGCAAATGATACCAATACTTTGAATCTAATAGATGATAAGCCAGAGCTCTTGTTTGGACCTGAAGTAGATGGAAAATACTAATAAGGATCCATTCCCCCATTCTATGTAAGCCTAAATATACACGGCAAAATCCTGCATAATGCCATGCTAGACTCTGGTGCCTCTCACAACCTCATGCCAAAGGTAGTGATGGAAAGATTAGGCCTAGAAATAACTAGGCCCTACAAAGATCTGTATTCCTTCGATTCGAGCAGGATTAAGTGCTTGGGCCTGATCAAGGACTTATGTGTCAATCTGACAAAAATCCCTGCTAAGAGCCTGGTCATGGATATAGTTGTGGCTGACATTCCCCCCAAATATGGCATGATGTTATCCCGATCTTGCGGGGCTAAACTTCTGGTAAACCTCCAACTTGACATGTCTTATGCTACCATCCCAATTTTTAACCAAACAAGGACTCTATCGGGAATCTCACATGAAGTATATGGTAAGTAGCCTAGATAGACCCAACAACACCCCTATCTATTCCATTCATTCAGACTTGGAGTCATTCATCTTGTATAATGAAAATTACCTTGATGAGAAAGTGAATGAAGATTGTGAAGATATAGGCACATTAAAACAATCAGACTAGTCCCTCTATGATGAGTTCGACAGTCAAAACTATCATGACCCTAAAACACCACAAGACAATAAAACTGAAATTGATTTCCTGCAAATTGAAAATGAAATGTCAAAAACAAAAATCATTTTAGAACATGAAATAGGTTGCTCAAAAGAAAGACAAACCACAAGAACACAACTTCTTCCTTTTGCTAATCTAGAGGAAATGAAATACCTTCACCAAGCAAAAATATTTGGGAATCTAGAGCAAGATAGTCTTATGTTTTTACCTTACCTAGATACTTCATCATCCAATAAGTTTGCCTTTTCAAAAAAGCTGTCAATCTCCACAAATATTGCTATAAGTCCCAAAGAAGTCTTTACTAAAGCTGATATAGAGAAATATGGCATAGGTAAATTTAAAACACCTAAAATAGTTAAGTTGTTTGAAATTTTATCACTACACACGAAACAAGGAAACATAAGACTGTGAAATTTTTTTCAGAATGCTTATGTATGTAGACAAGCTAGTCTAAAAATTTATAATACAGCCACTATTCTAGAAAGCCCTCCTTTCAAAGACAATAATGAGAACCTTGAGCAGTTGAGATCACTTAGAAAAAAGGCGAAAGGGCATAGGCTTTGTATAGACTTTAGGTACCAAGATCAACCCTTCCAAAGGAAAAAAAACCTTTTTGCCCAAAAAGATCACACCTTACAAAGGGTGAGGTTTTCTAACCAAATCTCATTGCATGGTAGTTTTTCAGGTTACCATCAGGTGATACCACTTCAGATAAATCAGCTCAAAGGTTTTTTCAAGTTTCATCAGGACAATTGCATGTTTAAACAAATACTTCCTAGACCAGAGACTGCTGGAGACACCTTCCGAAAAACTATGTTTTCAGTTTTCGGTTTCTTCACTATGTTATACATTGATGACATCATCATTTGTTTTAAAAATGATAAAGAATATCTTTTCTACCTAAGAAAAATCTGTGACAGAAACAAGTATGGGAATCAAAAGACAAAGAGGAAGCACCAAGGAGAACATGAGTTATTGAAAATTCTTGGAAAAATCCTTATACCATGTTTTTGAATGAAAATAAATATGATTTCTATTCACAAAAGCTAAATGGACAGAAAATTTTAGGAGATCCTTTTGAAGACAGGATGCTCAAACACTAATTTTGTCAAGATCCTTAGCTATAGTTTTTCACTCATTATACATACCATTGTTTGAATAAAAGTCCAAAATGAAAAGAAAAACACAAAAACATAGAAAAGAATGGAAAGAGAGCAGATTCAAAAACAAGCTACGGCCCCATACCCAAAAAATAGTAATACTGAAAGTGTGCAGGTCTAAATGCCGCAGGTCTAAATGCCACTACTAGTGCAAAAAGAATGTCTTGTTCAGTCATCTAGCCTAATCATGGTTGAACATGTTTTAAATTTATTGTTGATAAGTTAGTGAAAAGAAGGCTGGTCAAATCATTGAAGCTTGACTTGTCAAAGAAAATAGATTAGGAAAGAAAGATACTGGTTCCACATGCTCAAAACAGAACCAAGGAGAAAAATAGGGATGAATAGCAAACTATGTATCCTAGCCCTAATTTTTCTAGTCTTATTTTGTACAAAAATAACATGTGTGTGTAGCTTGTTTTTATGCCACAAACACATGATAAATCAAATTGTCTAATCCTGATTTAGTCATGTTTTCAATTTCATGTTTTTAGCTTAGTGAATGAATCCTATCAAAAAGTTTAACCTTGACAGTTGAATAGTATAGGTAGAGAATCAAAGGAGTTTATTAGCCTAATCTGAACTCCCGGAAGAAATAAGTGTAGAAGTAGATAGTTGTTTGCTTTCAAAAATAGTAGGATGTCAAGGTTGCTGGTCTGAATGCACCCAAGGAAGAAAAAATGTTAGGCAAGTAGGTTGGGTAGGTAAAGGTGAAGTTGAGCTAATCATGCTTTCAGATTTTCAAATCACTACTTCAGGGAAAGAAAAAACCAAATAAAAGAAGAAAACCCACCCAATAGATGAGGCAATGGTCTTTATAAACCAAGAGATTTGAAATTCTGGACACCTCCCGAAAAGGAGCTACCCTCCCCAAGTGGAGCCACTATTAGTCATCAATAATTTTTACCTGTTTAGATGACCAAATGCTTTGTCCTAGATTTCTAGAAACAAAATTCAAGAATCATGTGAGTTCTAGAAATCTCCTCAAAAAGAAATTTTTCACTATCCCGTCTCTCTGTCAAGCATGGCCAATCTATCACCCAGATAAGACCAAATCCTGGAATGATGTCCCTCACCCTCACTATATTTGCCACCTCTACCTATAACATTCTGTCTCTGTTTGCCTAAGCCCTCTATCTTCACACCTTGTTTTGCCAAGTAAACCAAACTTTGTCCCCTACTCACCAAGTGCCTCAAGCAATGGTGGTTTTAAAACTCCCTTTCTAAAGCCCTTTGAAGTAAAACAAGGTTTTCTAGTTGTTTAGGATGGTACTGCATAATAGAGTGTCAAAATCCTGTCTCCTCATCCAACCCCTGATTCAAGATTTTCAGTCAAAAACCTATTCCAAGGACATTACAATGAGTCAAATAGGGTCACCTAGGTTATGCACTATCATGTTTCTAAATTCACTATTTCCATAGGTATTCAAAGGTGAAGTCAAGAGAACACAAGGATGAGGCTTATAATTGTCCAAAGAACATCAAATACCTCCAAAGGTATCCTCTTGATCAAGCAGTAAGCCTGCAAAGGAACAATTTGCCATGTCCAAGAATTTCTGCAGAAATGCTTTGTAAATGGTCAACAACAGAACAGAGGCAAAGAAGGAGACCTAAAAAGCTCATAAAGGCATCAACAGCTGGTAGTAAGATACAACAGGCTTAAGTTTACAAGGAAGATCATGATCTCATGATATATTATTATGAAGTGCTGCCCATCAAAAGGTCCATGCAGATCCTAAAAGATAGTGGCACATAAGCAACATTGTACATCAATCAAGAATATCATTAAAAATTTGTTTGGCCTTAAGCATGAATTTTGTAGAGGGACAACTGCCCTTTTCTCACATTCCTGCAAAGAAGACCAAAAATCCATCAGATTAGCCATGAGGTAAGGTAAAAGAGGAGGATCATCATAAGAGGACCATTCATAGCAAGAAGAAAGTAGCAGGTATGTGTTTAATGGGAATCATGATGTATGACTGTTTTGACCAAGCAATAGAGCAATATTAGGGTTACAAAGGCAAAAGAACACCGCAGCCCTCCAAATGATCATTGAAGGCTTTTTAGACATAAGTGATGAGTTTAATAAGTGTTTCTTTGAGAACTTATAAGTAAACCTTGTTTGTTTTTTTCTAAAAATCCCTAAAAACTTAGAAGTTTGGGAAGATGGACAAAGAGGGTCAAAATAGTGACAAAGAAACCTCCTTGATCACAACAGATGATTTCAAGGGTTTTCAAACTACCTTATAAGGTTTGGTAGACAAGCACTAACTCCACTTCAGCAAAAGGTAAAATCAGAGGTTTTTAAAGAAGATCAAGAACGGCAGACATAAAGGTCAATACTCCACTACACCAAAGGCAGAAAGATAATGAAGAACATCAACAAGAGGAGACAAGAAATGTCACTTCAAAGGCATATTTTCTCTAAAGAACAGTTAGAGACATATTTGAGTGGCTAAAAGGGACAAACATGGGTAGGAATTGCCAAACAAAGCAACTATGACAAGCTTGGGTCATCATTGATCAAGTAAACTGTCCAAGTTCAAAAGAGACAGTGATCAAAAAGTTTTCAAAAGACATTTAAAAACAGCTCCTAGGATTGAAAAAATATGAAAAGGACATGGAGGACATAGGACTCATGAATATATACAATATCCATCAATAGAAAAAAGTAGATGTCTAGGTTCAAAATGTGAAAAATGGAAAAAACAAGCAGAACCACCAACTCTGCCAAAGTTTGTGAAAAAGGGTGCCAACTCCAAAAAAAAGTATTGGAAAAAGGAAAGGATCTCAAAATAACCTTAGAGAAGTGGGTTGTATTTCTATTTTTTCAAAAAGATATAAAACCATTACAAAACAACATCTCCCCGCTCGTTTGGTCATTTACACATAGTGAGGGTTTTCAAATTTTCTGCCAAAGTCCTCAGGCAAAATTTTCTGGGTGCTGCGCTCCTGTAGAGTCACGCTACACACCTATAGTGTCTCCCTGTGTGAATTTCCACTACACGCTGCACGCCTGAAGAGTGGTGTTGTGCTCCTACAGTTTTGCCCGACGTTCAGGAAGGAGGGCACGAAAGCCCGTGCACGAGCTGCCCATCGTTTGTAGGGGCACGACACCCCGTTCAAGACCGCCCGAAGGTAGCGCTGCGCTCCTACCACAACATGCAAACCATCCACCTGGGCACGTTCAGGCACTCGACAGCTTCCACTGCACTCCTGAGGCTGCCCACCGTGTAGAGGAAAGGCACGAAGGCCTGTAAGAGGTTCCCATCGTGCAGACGAGGGCACAAAGGCCCATGCATCCCCTGCATGTTTTTCCATTCAGAGGGTGACCCGAGCCGCCCGAAAGCAGTGGTGCTACGCTCCTTCCACGGTATTTAATGCTGAATGGTGACCCAAGCTGCCCGACCATTAGTGCTACGCTCCAGCCACAAGTTTGAACTCTGCACACGGGCGTATTCATGGCTGTCGATGGAGTTGTGCTGCGCTCCTTCCATGCTATTTAACACTGAACGGTGACCCAAGCTACCTGACCCTCAGTGCTGTATTCCTACCACAGTTTTGAACTCTGCACGAAGGCACGTTCAGGGCCACCCTATAGAGTTGTCCTACGTTCCTGCCACAATTTTGCAGTCTCTGCACGATTTCACGTTCAGGGGTGACCCGACTCTGCCCATAAGAATTTTGAGCTATTTTTCCTGCTATGGAGGCATTTTGAAGAGGTATTTTGAGCTCTTCCTACATATGCATGTTTTTCTAAAGATAAGGTCTCAAAGAAAATTGAAAGTTGGTTTAGAAAGGGCAGTAAAATCCTAAGAGATAACACTTGGCCTACACATTGTTGGGCCTTGATGTAATTATAAAAAATTCACCATCTCATTCACCATTGTCACATATTTACACAAGCATTGCGCATTCTCTTTAAAGATTTTGAGGCAGAGGTAAAAAAAAAAAATGTCTGAAGAAGATAATGTTGACATTGATGAGGCGACTCAAAGACCTAAAAAGCAACAAAGGAAGGGAGGGATACAAAATAGGTTTGAACCTATAAGCACTGAAGAGCTGATAACCTCCCCTACTATTTTGGCCCGTTTTCAAGAGTTGGGATGCTATGAATTCTGTAAAGAGGTACAAAAGATCTAGAGTCACCCTCAGTTAACCAAGCTCTTTGCCCTAAACCTTCATAAACATCAAGTACACCTAGCCGGGGTAAAATTTGAGTTGAACACCTATGCCATCTCTAGGGCCACTGGAATACCTTGCATAGGAGAACGGTGGTCAAACAAATGCATCTTAACTTAAGCCACTATCACCCATTCTTGAAACCAAGTTGTCGAGATGAATGTAAGACTATGTTCCCCTTCTCTCATCTATTGGACAGATATGCTCTCCTAATGAAGATCATCATCAAATAATTCACCTGTGAGGGTAGGTTCTCCATATTCTATTCCTACCACATAAGACTCCTTATGCATTTCAATAGAACCAAGCTACTACACATGCCCTACTACCTTTGAAAAAGTATTGAGAAAATGTCTTTCATCATGCAAAAAAGGCCTCCATCCCAACAAATGTCAAGCCTTTTTCCTCATTCCCTCATCAAAATGATTGTCTCACACCAAATAGAATAACAAGGCATTCCCAGGGAGTTTTTCATCACCCATGATGATTTCTCAACTCCACAACCCATCCCTCTGCAAATTCTGGCATCATCATCTCGAAATCCTCCTCACACACCTCCATCACCCTCCACTGACCTTGGTTCATCTTCTTCACATGAATCATTTCCTCAAATAGACCTTCCTCATTCACCTTCCCCTAAGAAATCAGAAAATGAAGAAAGCAGTGATGGCCAAGAAGAAAGCAGTGAGGGAGAGGATGATGAAAATGAAGAAAACAGTGAAAAAGAGGAAGATAAAAAAGAGGAAAATAAAAATAAAGAAAGCAGTAATGGCCAAGAAGAAGCAATAAGGGAAAGGATGATGAAAATGAAGAAAGTAGTGAAGAAGAGGAAGATGGAAAAGAAAACAGTGGTGCAAATGAACAAGGCAATGATGCAAATGAAGAACATAGTGAGGGAGAGGAAGATAACAAAGAAAACAACAGTGAGGAAGCGGAAAATGACCAAGAAGAAATTAATGAAGACAGTGAAAAAGAAGAAAATGTTGATGAAGAAGAGAACAGAGGCTAAAACAGTGAGCATAGTGACAATCAACAAACTAGTGACAGTAAAGGAAAAAGAGTAAAAAATGAACCAAACTGTGAAAAGGAACTCAGCCAAAAGGACAATATGCATAATGGTGAAGGGACAAATTATGAAGCTAGTGAACATAGCCAAAGTGAAAATGATACAAGTTAAGAAACAAAGGTTGAAATTAAAGGTAAAGACCATAACCAAGGTAGTGAAAACAGTGGGTCAAATGATGAAGAAGAGGACATTCATGAAGACAAAGATGTACCAAGAAGTAATGAAGACACTTCTAGCATTGCAAAAACACAGGATGATAGTCCTAAAGTTCTTGATAGTGATAATGGCATAAAATATAGTGAGGGTGCTTATCAAAAGGGCAGCCAAGAACAAGGTAAGGAAGATGCACACACGAAGATCATCCATGAGGAGAAAAACAGTCCTAAGGTCACTAGTGATCAAGCTTTGCAAGTAAAACTTGTTTCACCTTTCACCATTACCTATCAAAGAGGAGACAGGCATGTGTTTGCTGCCTCCAAAGGGCAAGGGGCCATGCCATCCTCCTCATTTCAAATGAAAGACAAAGGTAAACAACAAATGAAGGAGGAAGAGGACAACCATGAGGAGGAAAGACAATTTCAAATCATCAATGTAAACAATGATGATGAAAATGAAACAAGAATTTCAAACTCCCTTATGCAAGACAAGAATGCACAAATCAGGGATTTGGAAGATGAATTAGGAAGAGCTAAGGATCTCATTCACTTTTTTCAGATGTAGAACAAACAAATGAGTGGCCAGCTGGCCTTCTATGAAGCAAGGGCGCTCAAATACCGGAAAGAGGCTCAAAGGTCAGAAGTGCAATTGGAGGATTATATGGGAGCTTATGAGAAAAAAAGTGATGAAGAGGATCAAAATAGAAAGAGACCTAGGACTATGGGTCTTAGGAAAGAATTGGCAAAGTAGAGAGAGGAAGAATAAGCCCAAGCACAATAAATGCCACTCACTGAACTCCTTGCCATGGATGTTGAGCATGATAGGGAATTATGGCTTGAAAGGGCCAGCCTACATCTAGAGGCAAAACTAGAGAAGGCCAGCAAAGACTTGAGCTTGCAATGGAGAATGAATGAGCACTATAAACAAAGAAACCACTTTGCAAGGAAAAAGCTCAAAATTGCCCAAAATGAGGGCTCGGCACCAAATTATGAAAAGGACCAAGCTAGGCTTCGTATTTTGGCCCAAGCCTCTCTACAGGTCTCCAGGGACCCATGGGGCACCTACCTACCAATTTTGAGAGAAATTGAACAAGTTTTTGTTTTTTGCAAATTTTGAGGCTAGGAGCGCAGCACACCCTGTGTTGCACTTTTTCCCAGGGAATATTCAAGAGGAGAGGCTGAAATTTTTGGATTCCCCATGATTAGAGGAGTACGCTTACCAATTTTTAGCTCAATTGGAGTTGTTTTGACCCCTCAAAAAGGTCAAAAACACTCATTTTCCCCCCTTTCTGCCCACTTTTCTGAGCATGTGCTGCGCTCCTGGAAGTATTGGAATTTTCAATTTTTGGAAAAATTTTAGAGGTCATATTGATTAAATGAAGGCATATCTAGAAATTATACTTCAATGGCTTTCCAACGAGCCATCACAGAGCCTTTTCCAACTTCGGGAAGTCCTCCAAAAGACTGCTGCAAAAGGCCTATTTCTGCGCTGCGCTCCTGGCATAATTGTAATTTTTGACACACTGTGCTATGCTCCTGGAGATGACTAGGAAGAATGTGCGTTTGGAAAGTTTTCGCATGCTCATCAGAGCCTAAAAGTCAATTTAATTTCTATTCTTGGCCGGAAAAGATATTTGTTAGATATTTTTGTGCCTTGGGCCTTGTAAAGCCTCAAGGACAACTTAGGATATTTCTTGTTGGCTAATAGGATTCTAGATACTCTCTTTGGTTTTCCTCCTCTATGTTTATTATATATTGTATGAGGATTCATTGTAAACAGTTGGGAACTTGATGTGTTTAAGAGAAATACATGGTTTTATGAGCTTGGAGAAGAAATTGGTTTTGTGAAGTGGATGAATGGCTTGTTTGGCTTGATGATGGAGAAGCTTGTTTGCAGGATTCCATAGCTTGTTGAATGGTTATTTTTTCTTAACTTGTTAATGTTTTCTTGTCCTCATTTTGTTTCATTATTCTTGGTGGCTATAGATCAGAAAATTATAGTTTGACACATGCTCATGGAAGCACCTCAAACCTCCTGTTTGTTATAGCTTTGATGTTTTCCTCTTTTGGCCACCTTAAAGAGTTCTTGACTGCTCCTTAGGTCCACCAAAACTTGTTATTGTTTCATAATGGTTAGTATGATATATTACAAGTATGATTCATGGTATTCCCTGCTTATTTGAAGTTTTCAAAACCCTATCTTGAAGCTTTTTCTGTGGAATATTGATTGATTAGGTTAAGCCAAAGAGGTCTCGTTTGATCTTGCCCTTTGCGCATGCTTACCAACTTGTTTCAGAGTTCCCAATATCTTGATATATGCTATTTAGGAGTTCCCTCTCCATATATTGAGTTATTTTTTTATCTTATGTGTTTTTCCAAATGCTGAAGGTGAATTTCTAAAGTTAGGAGTTCTAATGCTTCTATGTTTCACTGGAATGTTCATCTTACATGTTTATCAATTTGAGTATTGTTCATAGAGATTAATGGCTTTCCCTACATCATGAGTTGTTGCTTCAGACTATATATGTTTAATACCTCTTAGTTTTTTCCCAAACTTAATGTTCATTACACCTCATACATCACCCAAAGGATCCATTAACCTTGCTAAATCGGCACTACAATACACTCTGATTCATCATTTAGACACTCTTGACTTCATTTAACCCCATAGCCCTATTAATTTGATAACCTCTCATTCCACCTATCCTACTTGATCATCTTACCCCAACCCAAAACAAAAAAATAGAACTGCACTTAACAACTAGCCTAAAATCAATCATCCAGAGCGAACAAGTTCACATCCTTTGCCTAATAGAGAGAGCCCTCTCTGTGTCCAGGAAGACTAGGTCCTAGGACTCCAAAGACTGGTCTGATGTTACCCTGTCGTTTGGTCTACCAATCTACCAAATCACGGGACACCGACAAGACCCTCTAAATCCCTCTAGATTAAGGATCTAATTAAAAAGGAACAACCTGAAATTATTCTTTTGTAGGAAATGAATTTGGAAGAAGGATAGTTAATGAAATTATATAAAGTGTTATGGTGTGGCAGTGAAGGAATAGGAAAAAAATCAAGGGGAGCGTCTAGGGGTCTATGGAGCTTTTGGAGGAAAGAGCAATTTTCTTTGGTGAATAACATAAAATATCCCAACCGGTTGGGAGTGGAGTTGGAGGAAAAGGACACAAAAGAGAGGATTAAGGTTATAAATGTATATTCTCCAGCGTTATACACCGAGAAGAAATATTTTTTGGTTAAGTTGCTACCTCTTAAAAGAGGTAACTAGAACCAAATGGGGATAGTAAGGGGAGACTTCAATACCACAATATATTCTTCTGAGTGCAGAGGAGGGAATATCGTCAAATATCCTTTTTGAGAAAATCTTGAGGACGTATTATCTGAGTGGGATATGGTATACATCAATCAACACAACAGGAA
The DNA here is from genome assembly GCA_034641835.2 of Pinus albicaulis. Classification (NCBI taxonomy): domain Eukaryota; kingdom Viridiplantae; phylum Streptophyta; class Pinopsida; order Pinales; family Pinaceae; genus Pinus; species Pinus albicaulis. The sequence continues at coordinate 77,530,421 of CM076578.1, forward strand.
GTACACTTGGTCCAGTAGAAGTTATGATAGTGGTTACATTACAACTAGGTTATATGGTTTCCTCCTTCACAACCCCTGGATTCTTTAGGGCTTTGAACCCCATTCGTCAATTCTAGCTTCTAGAGAATATGATCATAGACCAATGTCATTGGTTATGGGAAGAAAATATGACCTTGGTATGATCCCCTTTTGGTTCAATCTGGGTTGGTTTTTAGATGAAGGTGTTATGGATCTAATAAATAATGCATGGCATCACGAATTTTCATGATCCCTAGTATTTGTATGGGAATCGAAACTAAAATCAGTAAAGAAAGCCCTTTGAGCATAGGTCAGGGAGGTGAATATCCCACTGGGCATGAAAAAATAAGTATTGAATAAAGAATTGGAGAGTCATATTAAACTCATGGAGGATAAATAGGTGGAGGAATGACATCTGTAAAAATGAGAAGAGTCTTACTAAAAAAATATTCCAAGAGAGCAGGAAGGAAGAAGATATGTGGAGACTAAAGTCCATAAGTATATGGTTGAAAGCCAGGGATAAAAACACTTCCTTTTTCCACAAGCATACCAAATATCGTGAAATGAAAAATCGTGGCAAAGAAATAATTCTTGGAGGGAAACCTCCCATTTCCTTCATTGAGATCAAGGAGGAATCCCATTTCAACTTCCAATCCTTTCTACATAGAAAATAGTGAGATATAAGGAAAATCAAAAGAATCTTTCCTTGCCCCATTCAAATCAGAAATATCAGCTGAAGAGAACCTTCATATTATGAAAGAAACATAAGTTGTAGAGGAAATATTCGAATTGGATCCTTACAAAGCCCCTAGGTCGGACAATATATATATCACCTTTTACTATTCCTTTTGGCCTCTCGTTAAGAAATATTTAATCTGAATGCTTAACTAGACTAGGATAAAAGGGAAATTACGAGGGCGTACGAATTCAAATTTCATGGCACTAATCCCTAAGGAGTTGAATGCTTCAAACTTTAACAGGTTCAAACCCATTTCTTTGTGTAATGCTTCGCACAAAATTTTAACAAAGATCATTTTTTGGTGTCTCTAGAAGATCCTCCCTAGAACAATTGCAAAGAATCAAGGTAGATTTCTACAAAATAGATAGATACTCGATAATATTTTATTTGTACAAGAGGTAACCCACTCTGGTTAGGAAAGTGGTGAGACATGTATCGTCATCAAGTTGGATATGGCGAACACTTTTTATTGGATAAGAAAGTCCTTTTTGTTCAACATTATAGATAAAATTTATTTTAGAAAATATTTTGTCAATTGGATCAATGCATGCATCAATAAACCATGGATAGCTCCTCTAATCAATGGAAGAGTAGATTCCTTATTTAAATCTTCTAAAGGGCCCCAATAAGGATACCCTCTCTCTTCGTTGTTATACATTCTAGTGGTAGAGATTTGAAGTCGAAAACTAGATGAAGCAAAAAGAGTGGGTGCACTCCTAGGTCTAAGAATTTCCTGTCAGGTCAAAGCAATAAATAATTCACAGTTTCCTGATGACATGATATTTTTGGCTGGAGCATCAATAATCATATCCACTATATTTAAAAGAATCATGGACAATGATTTGGAGCTCTCGAGAGGACTAGTTAATAAAAGAAAGAGTTTTATTTATGGTTGGAACTGTCAAGAAAATGTGCTCCAAGAGTTCGCATCAATACTACAGTTTTTAGTATAGTCATAATGGAAATATTTCAGGTCCCTCGGGATCCCAATTTCACTTGGAAATTACCACAAGGAGGATTGGGAAAAAATATTGCAAAAATTTAAAAAGAAAATTACTGGTTGGGGTCCTTATTGGCTAAATTTGGCTAGCAAATTAGCTTTGATAAAGGTAATTCTCTCATCAATTCCTACTTACCTATGCTCGGGGAAATTAGATCCAAAAGGAATTTTAAATTAAATGATCATTATTATAATAAAATTATTCTAGAATATGGGGAGGAATAATGAAAAGAAGTTCCATCTAGTCAATTGGAAAGTAGTTAGACTGCCAAAGGAAATGGGGGGATTGGGAATCCAAGATAATATAATGGTTAATATAGATTTGGAATTTTGTCTTAGAACCAAATATTGGTCGAAAGGAGCCTTTATAATAAAATACTTTCATAAATCCAAAATTATAATAATGGAGGAATCTCAATGGATCGGTCGAGTATAAATAATTTGGAAGTTATGAAAAAATGTTGCTTCACTTATTGTTGACAACTTGGGATGGAAAATGGAGCTTGTATCAATTTATGGAGGGACAAATACCATCCTAACTCCATCCTCTCTACTAAATAATTGTATTCCATGATTGAATGGCTGAAAGGAAATGTGGTAAAAAAAATTAAAGGATATTTTAGCATGGGATGACTCAGGTTCTTGGAAACGATGCGTTTGTAATGGAATTCCTCCAAGGATGTTAACATCATGGGAAAAACTAATTCCCCTCTTGAGGGGCTTGCTTCGATGGATGCAAATGAAAAATATACAAGAATATGGAAAACATCCAAAACAACCATATACCCAATGAAAGAAGGATATTGAATTATATTGAGGACTATCCCAGCTCCTAGACCCTCTAAGTTACAGAAATACATTGGAATAATGACATCATCCCAAAATATCACTACAGAAAATCTAAAGCGTAAAAATATAAAGGTCCTTCAAGGTGTACTCTCTATAAGAAGGAAGAGAAATTGATTCCCAATCTCTTTTTTCATTGTCAATTTTCCATATTTGTTTGGAGATGTGCTTTTGAATAGGTTGCATCAATAACAATAATACCTTCAGGATAGAATGATATGTTAATAAGTTGGGCCTATCAAGGTTCCTCGCAAGGGATGATTATAAAAAATCATGGAGAGCCCGTCCAATTTTTATATATTGGGGCATGTGGATCTACAAGAATAAAATTATATTTGAAGGAACTATTCCTTCAAAATATCGGGAGGTTATCAAAGAGATATCATTGATTTTTGAATATCTAATGGAAAATGGAATCAAATAATAATATTTGGAAGGGTTGACATAAATATAAAGGATATGGTTAGGAATAGGGGCACCCTCGAATCATGATGGAAGCTTTGGACCTCGCCCTCAGGTGAGGAAAGTTTGACATTTAAGATTCAGTCAAGAAGAATTTAATCAATGGAAAGAAACACAAGTGGAGGCCACCATTTTTTTTTATGGATTAGATAAAGGAAATATAGGGGTAGCAAGAGCAGGAGAGGTACTTTGTTTCCTCGAAGAACAAGACGAGATAATTTATGCATGGGGACTAGGAGTGGGAACCAACAATAAAGTGAAACTGCTATCCTTGTGGAAAGGGTTGGACTTAGAAATATCCCTAGGAATAAAGAAAATTAAAGTGGTAGGGGACTCCCTATTAGTTATAAGGATGTTCTCACCCACCAATTTTAGTAAACATGACACAAATTCCACTATCATTGCGAGGATAGAATATCAGCTGGAATAATTTTAGAAATTGAAGTTGTACCATATTCTCCAACAACTCAACATGACCCCCGATGAGTTGGAGAATCATAGTGTGACATTGCGAGAAGGCGGGTGTGAGCTAGGTGGGAGGGACATAGGGAACATACCCATCCCGTAAGATAATTTTGGACAATGGAGAATTTAATGCCCTCCTTGTATTTGCTGATGGAGACATTATGTGGATTAACATAACTAAATTAAGACACATGGGACTGGGAGATTTCAATGGAAGACATCCTTTTGGATCCCAAGACCATCACTTTAGAATGCATGCACGGGAAATTAACTAAGCCCATGGAAAGAATAGAGAATTCATCATCACAGAGAGGAAGAAGAACTGTGTATTCCTTAGGTGAATTAATGGTGAAGCGATGGACAACATCTAGTTATCTGGTGAATTGGTTGAAAGGGTGGTTTGGCAGATCAATTGGACAACAAGAAAATTTAATGGGCCTACGGATTAAATATCTGCAGACGACCATGGCACGAGCCAAGGAGAATGAAGAGGAGGAAGGATTGAAATAACATGTAGAATGCCCCTGAATCATATGTTGTGGCACGTTTGGACCGTTGGTTTGATAATAGTGTTGGTTAGAAGGACACTACCATGGATTCGAAGAAGGAACATGATAGGCATTCCCCCGAGGAGGACTTGGCCCGCTTGAAGAGGGTCACAAATATTTTGTTTAAATTACTTATGGGTAGGCTAGATGTCTTCACCGACTGCTAGTGGAAAGGATCCTGCATAAAATGTTGAGCACATCAATGCGAAGTTTGAAAGTGTGGAGGCATAGAATATGGTGAAAATGGAGACTGACCTGCTGATCTCCAACTAGGAATTGATCAACGTTAACATTTTCAGTAAGGTGAAGGAAATTATTGGAGGGTTGCCTGGGGATGTTGTAGCTTAGCTGCAAAAAAGTGAAGGAAAAGGGGATGCAGGAGTAGGTTCGAGCAGCCAAGAAAATGATGATAGCGAGGAAGTGGACAAGTCCAACTTTGGATAATTTTTATTCATGTATTGTCGCTATGTTTTGATTCTAG